>VBSM01002608.1:35601202-35625187 GCA_008086735.1 Cheirogaleus medius
AGAAAGAAAGAAAGAAAGAAAGAAAGAAAGGAAGGGAGGGGAAGGGAATGGAAGGGGAAGGGGAGGGAAATCATTGAGAAGAAAGGATATCTGCCTGAACACGTTTTTAATGCAGACAAAAATGCCCTATTCTGGGTGAAAAATGCCACAAAAGACATTTATTAGTGAGGAAGAAAAATGAGCACTAGAATCTAGGCAGAAAGGGATAGGCTAATTCTACTGTTCTGTGCAAATGTGGTCTGGTTTATGATCATGACTGCCCTTACTACAAAGCAACTAACTTCAGAGCCTTGAAGGGAAAAGATAAACACCAGCTGCCAATCTTTTGGTTACACAACAAGAAGGCCTGGATGACAGCCCTTTTTCTGGATTGGTTCCACCAATGCTTTGCCCCTGAAGGGAATGCCTTCTAAATTTCTTTTTATATTAGACAGTGCCCCTGGTTATCCAGAATCCCATGAGTTCTACACCCCAAATACAATGTCTCTAATTTGGTCTTTGGATCAAGGGGTCATAAGGACCTTTAAAGCTCATTACACACAATACTCTATGGAAAGGATTGTCAATGCTATGAAACCAAATCCTGATGGAGAGAACATTACAAAAGTCTGGAAGGATTACACCCTTGAAGATGACATCGTTGTTATAGAAAAGGCAGTGAAAACCATCAAGCCCGAAACAATAAATTCCTGCTGGAGAAAACTGTGTCCAGCTCTTGTGTATGAATCCACAGAATTTATGACAGAGGTAGGAAATCATGTAAGAGATTGTGGATATGGAAAAAAAAAGTGGAGGAAGGGTTTCAAGATATAAATTGTGGAGAAATTCAAGAGCTAACAGACACCACACCAGAAGTAACAGAAGATCAGTTGATGGAGATGAGCGCTTCCAAACCAGTGCCAGATGAAGAGGAAGAAGACATAGAAGAGGCAGTGCCAGAAAACAAGTTGACATTCATTAGACAATCTGGCAGAAGGGTTCCAATTACTCAGGACTGCTTTGACTTCTTTTACAACAGGGACCCTTCTATTATTCAGGCACTGAAACTAAAGCAAAGGGTAGGAGAAGGATTGGTACCATATAGACACATTTTTAGAGAAAAGAAAAAGCGAAAATGTCAGACAGAAATTACAATGCATTCCTATAAAGTTACAGTGAGTGTGCCTCCCTCTCTTGCCTTTCACCTCCTCTCCACTTCTACCACCCCAGACAGCAAAAACAAACCCTCATCTTCCTACTCAACCCACTGAACGTGAAGATGATGACGATGGAGGCCTTTATGATGATCCACTTCCACTTGATGAATATTAAATGTATTTTCGCTTCTTTATGATATTCTTAATAACATTTTCTTTTCTCTGGCTTACTTATTGTAAGAATGGAATATATAATGCATATAACATATAAAATGTGTGTTAACTGACTGTTTATGTTATCAGTAAGGCTTTCAGTCAATAATAAGCTATTAATAGTTAAGTTTTTTTGTCAGGGGGAGAAAAAGTCAAAAGTTATATGCAGGTTTTTGACTGTGCAGGAGATTAGTGCCCCTAACCACCATGTTGTTCAAGGGTCAACTGTATGTATATCTATATATATGAGTAAATACATAAACATCTATATAGCTTTAGAGAAAAAACTGGAAGAGTATCTATCAAATTGTTAATCAAGACTACCTCAGATATGGGATAGAAGTGGGGGCAGAAGTTTTCACTTCATATTTTTCTAATTGCACCAATTATAGGCAGTTTTTTTGTGTGTGTGTTTTTCAGCACTTTCCAAATAACTTATTAAAAGAGAAAAAGAAAAAAAAGAACACAGTTACTCTATCTGAATGTACATACATGCATCCTTTAAGTAAAATATGAATGTTAATAGAAGTTTATATATGTAATATGTGTCTATAAGGAAACATGGAAACTTACAGAAACTTATGCACTAATGTTGGTAAAATGTGGTGACTGGGCAGAGAAAGAAGAGTGGAAAGTTTTTCAGGACTGAAGGGACATTATCTAATTTATGTTTTCTTGGGAAGTTTAATTATTAATGCATATGAATAAGTATGACTATCTGAAGGCGGAGAAACCAGACAGAACACTATTTGAGTAGACTGGGTGTGAAGTGAGGTCTCCACAGAACCTAGATTATTCTACTTATAGCTGATGAAAATTTAGCATGCTTTCATAGATTATAAAAATATACTAATAAATCCTCAGGGCAAAAAATAGAAAAACAAAAGAGTATAAAGAAGGGTGAGAGGAAGTGAAAGAAAAAGGGTTAAATAACTGGTCGTTTTACACAGAAACTTACTAGTAAATCCCAGATTTAATGTCCAAATTTTAACTACCATATGCCACTGCTTTTTTGCAATCCCTTGGGAAATGTATACTGAATGGATAAAAAGATAAATGAATATGAATCCTCTTAATGAAGATTGGTATGTGAGTCATTGGAACCCTGCTTAGTAGAGAGAGAATGGCAAAAAGAGTGCCAATCTGTACCCAATGAAAAAGCTTTTAGTATTATGAAGAAATTTAGGGAATCTCATAAACCAACAATTGGCTTATTTGCCAATATATATTACCAGCGAATGTCTACAGGATAGCAGATGATATTGAGAAAGAAAACCAAGAAATAAGAGACCCAAATGGTGAATAAGAAATAAATAGTGAATAGGATACAAACAGGAGTGAGCAAATCCACAAAACACTAAAGTGCTGAACAACTTTTCAGTGACTCTACTCAGAGGATTTAGCTTCAGTGGGGAAGAGAAGAAAAGGGTGAGAACATGTAATTCAAAACTTGGCTTGGCACGCAACATTGTGAAAATATAAAAGATACAGGCCTCTGAGAAGACCTCTGCTTTTTCCCACTCCACTATAGCTGAGAGAAATCACTTAATCATCACTCATGCACATAGTCTATTCTGTGCTTTCAAGGAGTGTAAAATGAACATAGACCTTGCATGTTATCAACTGTAAAATGGCTTTGAATGTTTCTCCTGAATATTTAACTACTACTAGATTAAGGTGCTCAATCTTACATTAGCAATAACTGAAGGAATTTCCAAATTTTTCAAAAGGTATAGTCATTAAAAGAAAGAATGCTTAGAAGGCATTTCCCTCACAGAATGGTAAACTTTAGGCTGCTATAAATTTTAATGTTATATTCTATTTGTATCTACTATTTATAAGAATGATAATTAAGAACAATTAAATCACAGAGGATATCTGTATTAAGAAGAAAACTCTATGTGACATAGTAATTTGCTACTTTTTCTTCTTCCTGAATATGGCATATACACAATACTTTACTAGACTGTGATGGTAAGAAACTGTCTTAAAGACCCTGGAGATTGAGAAATTTATAATTTTATTAAAAATATCCAAATTAAAGCTGTAGTAAACAGAACATCTTGGAATGAATCATTCCATTGGGCAGAAAATAAAGATAGCCCATTATTTGCACAGTACTTGTGTCTAAGAAAATGTGTTCAACACTCCTCACGACATGCTAAGACAGATTAGTGTTCCTGAGTCAGGCAGCTAAAGTGACTTTCCTAAGTTACATAGCTGGTTACATGGTGCCTGCTACATATTAAAGACAGCCACGAAATCATTGACATTCCTCCCATTGAGACCCCTCTTCTTGAATCTGGGCTGGTCTTCGACTGCTTTGACTAATAGGGTATGATGAAAGTGACACTATGCCAGTTTTAGGGGCATAGTGTCAACTTTGAAGAGGGATGGTGGTTTCTACATCCTTCCTTAAGTGAGCAATGGTGTACAAAGTCTAACTATGCAGGGACTGCCATGCCATGCCATATTAGTAATAAAAAAAAATCAGCATTACTACTTAAAGCACTGATTTTCTAACTATTAAGCTATATCACACTTAAAGCATTTCTAACTTTTATGATAATGCTAACAGAATGAAAAGTTCCATGAAAGCAGAGATTTTTGCCTACTCACTCATTTATCACCATTATCTAGAATGGTGCCTAGTATATAAGTCAGATGTCCAATAAATATTTGTTAAACGAATGAATAAATCATTCTACAAATGCACAGCAGTTCCCCCTTATACTCAGGGGATTTGTCCCAAGACCTCCAGTAAATGCCTGAAACCACAGACAGTACCAAACCCTATATATGCTATGTTTTTTTCCTATACATATGTACCTATGATAAAGTTCAATTTATAAATTAGACACAGTAAGAGATTAATAACAATAACTAATAATAAAATAGAAAAATTATAACAATATCATTTTTGGGCTTTGGGGCCATTATTAAATAAAATAAGAGTTATGAATATAAACACTGTGATACCTTGATGGTCATGTGATAAAGGAGATGACTACTAAGTGACTAATAGGTAGGTAACATACAGAACCTGGATATGCTAGACAAAAGGATGATTCATGTCCTAAGTGGGACAAAATGGGATGGTATGATATTTCATCATACTACTCAGAATGATATGCAATTTAAAACTTATGAATTGTTTATTTCTGGAATTTTCCATTTAATACTTTCAGACTGCAATTAACTGAAAGTAACTGCAATTGCAGAAAGTGAAACCATGGATAAGGGTGGGACACTACTGTATTAGAAAAAAAGCTCAACCTATCCTTTACCACCTAAGAAGACAAGCATAATCTCCAATGCATTTAATAGTAAAAATAATCTAAAATCAAGACAGTAAAATCTGAGTAAGAGTCCTAATCCTCTGTTTCACTAATAAAGGACTTCCACTATTAAAGACGAGCTTTTCTGATTTCCCAAATATCTTTTGTTTCCTCGTTTCTGTTGTAGAATCAGTTTCGTGATTATCTGAGTGGAGACACCAAATTTCTCAATAAGTACAGCTGTATGATGTTAAGTTTTAAGTCACAGTACAAAAATATCAAATGCAATACATTGACGATATCTTCCATTTGCCAGGCTATGCCCTCATACTCCATGAATAGACACGAATTTTTCTCTGCCTCAGATTTCCAATTCTGGAGTATAATTTTAATATGCTTTATACACTGGCAAATATGGCATATTTCAATTTTCATTCTGAAAGAAATAAAAAAGAGTATTTTTTCACCCTCATTCTTGTGCATTTATCTAGGTGCTTCATGTAGTAAAACCCTCTCCTGCAAAATTCACCATGGAATAATGGTTCCCTCCACATGGTCTATGGCAGATGTGATAAAATGCAAATGTTGGTTTCTTGAATGCTAATTCATCAAAAAAGAAGTCAGTCCTAAAGAAGGATGTGCGGACAAAAATGAGGATATTAACACTATGTGATTTGAAAGATTTTTTTAAGTACTAAAAAGCTTCTGGTGCAAGTGAATTCTATCAGCCCAGGTAGGACTGATGGGCTAGGGGAGAAGCTGTACTTCAGAATTAAATGTAGGAGGCGAGGTATAAAGACAGCAGTGAGGTCAAAATGAGCTCAGACTCATCTCAAGGGAACTAAGTAGGCCAACATAAGCAAAGACAGAAGAAGAAAATAATGCAAGAGATTCAATTGTGTTGGAATTTATGTAACTGAGAAGAAAAGCCTCATCCCCAAATGAAGACAGCCTGGAATCTGCCAGAAAGGGATCTACTTATCTAAGAAACAAAGAAACTAATAAGAAAAATCAGTAAGTGTTGGCAGCAAGTAAAAGCCTAAGTAGAAAGATGAGGCAAAAGGGAGCCTAGAAACAGAGACGATAGAATACAAAATAAATATGTTCCTAGAGAGGAGCCTGGGAATCTGTATTTTTAAAGTACCCTGGAGAATTAGAAAACTTTGGAAAAGGATAAGGGGCTCAGCTTTGGAGTGAGATCTGGACTACAGACCTTGGCTTCACTGTGTTGGGGGAACTCAGCCCCACTCAGCTAGTCTCCATGTGGACTAACAATTCCTGCCTTCCTCCCACCCCTTGCTCATTCTTCTCCAGCATATGGATAACCTATGTGATTGATGAACTGCTGTTTGTGGCTCAGCCTCTTCCTCTTCCTTCTGCTCCCCCCTGGGCAGCCAGCTGCCCCCCAAAAAACACACATTCTTCTCTGCTCCTCAGTACCATAAGATTCACATGGGGATGCTTGTGGGTAAGTCTGGCTAATTCTGGGAAGATGTATCAGTTAGCCAATTTGGCTAACAGACCTACCTATTTTCTAATCTATTATTTATTAGTTATAAAGATGATACATTGATTCTAATCACCTGACTCTTTTTCTCTCAATTGGTTCTAAATTTGGGTGAAGAAAAGACAGCTGCATCCAATTTGAGGTGTTAAAATATGAAGAAAATGTGCATCTTAGAATTGACAAAGCATAGCAATTTGATATCCTAGTATTATGACTTGCTAATTTGTGAGTGTATGTATGTAAGAAAGAGAGAGAGGAGCGAGGGAGAGAAAAGGGAAGAGAAAAGGAAGAAGAGGAAGAGGAGAGGGAGACAAATTACTAAAATTCAACTATCAATTATCAAACAAGGTCTTATGTATGCAAATCATTAATTTTCTGGAGACACAGTACTCTGCTTCAGTTTCATTTCTAAAATCACCATTACTAATCCTTCTGGGTTTTTTTCTTATTGGAATACAATTTTTAGTCCAGCAGTAACTGGAAGTTATGTGAAGTTAAGGTTATATATGCACTTAGGCTTAGAAACCAGGATAAGTTTTGTAAACACCTTTGATTACTTTTCTACAACTCTGGAAGAACTGCTGAGATTGGTGTTTTGCATCAATCTCATTGTAATGCTATTCATCCAAAATATGAAATGGGAAAAATAAAAGAATTGAGAAAGAACAGAGACGATTTTAGAGTTCGATTTTTACACTGAGACTTCATTAGTTTGATTGAAGTGTTTGTTATGAGTATCCTGAATGTCCGATGGACCCATGGTAACTTTAAATTCAAATTCATCCATAGGCAAATATAAATGAGATTTAGATGTTTATTCTTACTGTTTGCTCTCACCTTCCTTAAAATATGGTGGCCTAAGAATTTTCCAAATAACAAGATATTGAATTTTATATTGTTTTTGTGTAAAGCACTTCTCTGCAAGGCACAATGCATATTACAAGTGAAATACACTGATATGAACACAAGTTATGTGGCTCCTTTATGATGTAAGTATGGACAAAGAGAGCTAAATGAACACATCATAAAAGATTTATTTTTAAAAAGTGTTTTTCCAACTTTTAGATCATAAGAGTTAAGTAATCTAGTTTAAATTTTTATTCTTGTGCCATTGATACATTAATAATAGACATACAGAAAAAAGCTACAGATTTAGAATGGTATTTTATAAAAGTTCCAAATTTAGATAAGGGAGCTTTGTATTAATTATCAAAATTGCAGTACAAATAAAAAATACTGAAGGGCAATATGAGAAAAGTAACAAGACATGTACTAGGATATATTAGAGAAGAATTAATACTCTTACATTCTTCTTGGACATATTTTCTGTACAAAAATGGAAAGCTTATAAGTTCTTCAATGTAACACAAAGTCTAGTGGTAGTCAGTAAAGTCTATAAAAAGAAATACATTTTTTTGTAAGAGTCTTCAAATTTAAAAAAAAGCAGAAAAGTGCTCAATTGTAATGCATTCCTATGTTAAAATAAATACTTTTGTACCATTATGCACACATCTAGAATCAAGTTTCTAATCATGGCTACAACTCCAAAAGTGTAAAATAATTCTGTTTTTTTTTTTCCTATCAATGCATTTTCATTTTTACTAGAACTAATTACCTTTAAATAAATGATTCAGAGATGTCAAAAGCAACTCTCAGGGAATGTTTCAAGAGGTCCCAGTTTCCTGAATTATAGCCTAGAACATCTGCTTAGCAATCTGGCAAGTAGTATGAAGCCAAAACAGTGTATCTCATATATGGTAGTTGTATCTGACCTCAAGAATGTGACAGCTGGCTACTTGCCTATAACTTTATACTGTAAAATTCTAAAATTCTGCATGCAAGAGACACTAGTAAAAACAAGTGTGCCAACACCAGAAGCATGGAACGTACGAGGAAAACAAGTTGCTCTAGGAAAGTATAATTGTTGGCTTCTTCATGCCAAAGGAAATAGAAAATATTGTTTAAAGAACTTTACTTATAAAAAAATTAAAGCAACATAACTTGATTTTTCTTACATCTCAGAACAAAACCAAAATAAATGTAAAAAGTTAAACCTGTTCTAAAACTGGAAGAAATAAAATTAAAAATTAAATTGGACTCTAAGAAATAAAGCACTAAGATACAAACTCTCAGAAGCATTCTAACATACAATCAGATAGAAAAAAAATGAGTTTATCAACTACATAAGTACAAATTAATTCTACTCAAAATGGTAGTCAGCATTCATAAGCCCCTTGACCTATACTCTTAACCTAGGCATGTACATATCAGTTGGAGGGTGTTTATAAGTGGACTGTCAAGTGCTGCAAGTAAACAACATTACATTATCAGAGATAGCAGTGGTCTCAACCTATCTTCACTAATCAGCAAAGTTGTGATGCTTACACGACAAGAAAAGAAATGACAGTCAGTCGGTCCAATCTACATTCAACTTGATTTTGGGATTTTTAATTAGTCACAAATTCAGAGGTCTAGAAACACAGCAATACTTTATTACCTCCAGGATCACAGCTGACCACCAGTTACTATTAATAATGAGTGTATGTATCCTACAAGACCACTTAGTGAAAAGGGAATTTGAAATTTCTCACTGTCTACCATGTTTTCATAAAATTCAAAATTGTTTCAAAGGTGATTATAAATATGCTTGATAATATGCAGATGATGATGACAAAGCACTCTTACGAAAACGCGTATTGGATAGTTACAATAAGGACAATGGAGATAACTGATAAGCTATGAAATTGGAAGTTTTATTCGATGCAATAGTGGAAGTCTGAAACAACAAGGTCCCACTTATTCAGCAGTCAGACATGTAATACCTCAATCACATAATATTCCTGAACCCAAAAATGTACATCTAACTGTCCATACTAATCTTCAATTATTATATGGTAAAAGATACACCAGTAAATAAAAACTACTCTTATGGAAATCATACCTAAAACAATTCAAGAATGACTTACATATGAAAAGAATATTAAGAAATTCTAGTAGGCATAGATTAAGCAGAAGGCTTTCAGATAGAAAGAAAAACAAGAGCAGAGGCAATATAATAAGAGTACCAGCTGAGTTAAAGGAATGCAAGCATTTCAACTGAAGCACAAAAATATACTTGGAAGAGAAAAACCCAACTCTTTATTGTAACTTACAAGTAGCCTTTGTTTGTATCTCAACTTGCATTATTTTATTAATAGGTAAGTTACCCTTCAAATGTACTAATTTCTGAGTTCCCATATACATCTTCCAATTCAGCCAGTATTCTTTTTTCTGGTGAGCTTTTTATTAAAGTATTACATACATATGGAAAAGTGCACAAACACTAAGTGTACAGCTTAATAAATCTTCACAAAGTGAACACATCCATGTAAGTAGCAGTCAAATTTAAAAAAAATACTACCAGCACCCAGAAGCTCCTATCATAAAGTCACTCACCCCTTTAAGTTTAAACTCTATCCTGATTTCTAACACCATAAATTAATTTTGAATGTTTTTAAACTGTTTATAAATGAAATCACAATTTGTACTCTTTGTGACTGGCTCCTTTAATTCAACAATAAGGTTGAGAGGTTCATCCATATTGTTGCATGTAGTTGTTTGTTCATTCTTGCTGCAGTATAATATTCAATTGTATAAATACAGCACAATTCGAATATATTATTAGAAGAATTGGATTTATAGAATAATTAGATAGTAATTACAATAATTAGAGCTACTTTTCTACTACTGATGGGCATTGAGATAGTTTTGATTTTTAGCCACATGAATAGTATTACTACGCACATCATTGTTAAGAAGAGTGGTATGCCAGAGATACAGCATATTAGTTCATGAGAGTCTATTGTTATATTTTCAGAAATTTTATGATTCTGTTGTTAAACAAAACCACTACTAAAATTAAATTATATAATCTTAAAAATAAATAAAATATATTTGAAAAATAAAATACTCATTACTTCCCAGTCATTTTACTATTAATACATTCTATTCTTATTTATGCTTTTGGGGTTATTTATGTCTATTGTGCCTGTATGATGGAGATATTCTAGAGTGGTGGGATACTTTGCATCTCTTTCCAACTCTATGTTCAGTAGCATCACATTGGCAGTTTGATATTACCATGTTTGGTGTAGTTACACCAAGGAAATTGGCAAATGCTACAAATCAGGGCTTCGTTTATCATTTTGTCAATGGTCTAGACTTAAAAAACTAATAGAAAAATGTTAATAACAGAAATTAAACTTAAAAGTGTGTCTTATCTATAGCTGTTACACTGTGATTAGCACATAATGTTAAGGAAATAGTCTGCCAGTGTTTGAAAACTATAATCTGAATCTCAAAGAAGATATTCACATAATTGACAAATTAAATGAAGTCTGGAATATATCTTTCTTGTTTCACTTTTATCTTGTTAACATAAATGAAAATAACAACAATTATTCACATCACATCACAACCAACAATCTCAAATGTAACCACTGGATGGCTATGGATACAAGAGTTCAGCAAAAACCAACAAAAGCATTCTGTGAGAATCAATTGGCTATATGAAATTCACTACAAAGAGTATTGTATATTTTATTATTTGGAAGTGGAAGTGCTGGGTCACAAGGTGCATGTACATTCAGCTTTAGTAGATACTTTCAGTTTTCAAAGTGGTTAATGTTAATTTACATTTATACCATTAATATGTGAGCATGCCAACTGATCCAGGTTCTCCGTATGTAGCCAATATTTTACTTTCTAAATAGTAGCACAAAAATAACATTATTCTCTAACATCGTTCAGAGATGTTGTACAATTTCAATCACACCATTTATGTGAAATTTTAAAAAGTCTGTTCACCAAAAATCTCAAACTACACTTTCATGTGCACAGTAAAGAGTTGCTCTGCACTAAACTTTAACCCAGTGGTTCCCAACTGGGGGCACTGTTGCCCCCCAGCGGGCATTTGGCAATGTTTGGAAACATTTTTGTTACAATTCAGGGGATGCTATTGGCATCTGATAGGTTGAGGCCAGGGATGCTGCTAAATAACCTACAACACACAGGACAGCCACCACAACAAAGAATTATAAGACCCAAAATGCCAACAGTTTTGAGATTCAGAAACTTTCTTAAACCCAACCAATTCCTTAAATATATAAACTTGACTGGGAGAAAAAGAAAAAGAAGCAAGTGAGAATAAATGGAAAAAACCAGCATAGCAATCCATTGTTCTAAATAAATGTCACTATACTTGATAAACAACTCTATGTATATATTCTAGTGTTCATTATGTCCAAGGAGCATCTTCATAATATGTAAAAAGCACCAATATGTTATCTAAACAATTATTCAAAGATTACAATATTTTACATCTCATTTTGTTCTTATGTAAAAGATTATTCAAAGAAAACATCTGAATTCAAAATTATTTTTAAACTTTTTTATGAAGATGTGTTTTTTTTCCTAAAAGCCTACTGGCTTTAGGTTATTACGGCAGAAAAAGAAAAGAATGAAAAAGAAAATTTTGGCAAATTCATACATAGGAAAATCAAGGACTACTCTATTAAATTTTAATTTGGAATATAATGTTATTTAAATAATAATGTTTATTTGTAATTACTTAAATTAAACTGGTACTTCTGCTGGGTAGTAAAAAGTGAATTGACATTTATTTCAGTATTTTTATCATGCTTGAACATGGTATACTAAAAGCCTGTCCAGAAGTAGTAACGAACAGTTAAACTGAGAAGCAAATTATTGTTCTAGCAATAAAAGGGCAAGATGAAAACTCATTTTGTTCTTTCTTAAAACCCCAAAACATTTCAAATCATTCTAATTGAAATCTTCTCTTTATTAATACTTCTAAATAGATATTTCCCTTCTTAAGAAAAAATTGTCCCCATTCAAAATTTGTGACTGCTAGAATACAGTGAGAGATTATGGAGGTCAATGTAGAACTCAAAAAGTTTTATGAAAAGTTCTATGAAATTAGCTTTATTCTCTGTCTCTTCTTGAAATCTAAAGTAAAGGGAAAAGCAATGCTCAAGTAAGGGATAAGGAAAAATTTGTCATATTACCAACAAATAAATTTTATTACTAGAAAAACATCTGACTGTAGTTCCCAATAGCAATTTTTCAATGGTAAAAACAAATTTTAAAATGAAAATAAATTAATCTTATTTGGCAGTAATCAAAAAAAGTATGCTTGTTAAGTACAGTCACTGCTCGGTGGTAATTAATATATGATTACTAGATATTGCAAAGTATAAAAGAAGGATGAATACTTTGGACCATGATTATATTCTTTTAATACCATTCATGGCCATAATTCTACCTGTGCCTTCTGTTTTCAGCAGCTACGAAAGAGAAACATCAGTTTGGGAAGAGAAAAATTTTAATAGGCCCAGCATTGACCATGTTGTGATCAAATCTACACAGAACAAACAATCACCAGTAGTTTTGTTTGTTTTTAATCCCAAAATGTCACTTCAGGAATAGTCTTAGACACTCAATTAATATATTTTTTAAAATTTGTAAAAATTTAATATAAGCACATTGAATTTAAATTGGTAGTAAAAGGTAAATTGGGTAATTATATGGTTTTATGGGCCCTTCTTCCATTTTCTGCCTGTTACAATTTCTGTAAATGCTTCTCAGATGTAAGTAGTTCTAGAATGTATGACTTCAGTAAGAGTAGCTTTTATCTACTAACATTATCTTTTACCATTTAAGGCTTGAAGCATCAGATACTAGTAAGAACATGGTTAGTATACTTTTCTGGATAAGTTAACACTTGGAAACTGAAATCAAGGTTGAGAATTTCTATAAAGGCTAGGTTAAAAGTAAATTCATTTCATTTTCAAAAATCATGTCTCATTCTCTAAATAACTTATGACAGCAAATCTTGAATGATTTCATGAATATGTAGCCTTATGAAAATTATCAACAAATTGTTCTATTTTTCAGTTTGTATTTTCTTTATATTGGTAGTAATTGAATAAACAGGGTTATCTGTTCTAAAGAAGAAAATATTTTCAGGAAAGAAAAGCATTTTTTAAATTTTCTCTGAGTTTCCCTATATTGCTATAATAACAGAGAAAATCAGCTATATCTTCCAAAATATCATATACAGTAAGATACTAAGCTAAGAAAGTACTTTTACTAATGCTAATACAAACAAATGAGTAACTTCAAAGCATCTTTGATAAATACATGTCACTCAATAAATAAAGGATTTAGGGTCAAGTTTTTCTTGATTGTTTTTATAATGATATATTAGAAAGACTCCCATATTCATTACCCAATCGGAGGTTTATAAACATAAAATCTGGCATGTATGTACTTGAAAACTATCGATGCTACAAACACTTTAAAGTTCATCTAAGTATGCCTCCCTTATTCCGCTGAAGAATAAAAAGATGACTAACTAGGCTAAATA
Organism: Cheirogaleus medius; assembly: GCA_008086735.1. Classification (NCBI taxonomy): domain Eukaryota; kingdom Metazoa; phylum Chordata; class Mammalia; order Primates; family Cheirogaleidae; genus Cheirogaleus; species Cheirogaleus medius. Next base: position 35,614,763 of record VBSM01002608.1, read on the forward strand.
ACTTTTCTAGGACCCAGAACAAGTAAGTGAGAGAAGGAAGACCGTAAGTCTACAAGGTTGTACTATACTGTGTTTCCAGACATAACTTTAGAAAAAGCAATAAAGAGGTATCAAAACTAATGGCAGAGTGAACAAAAGGCCTAAGAGGCACTCTCCCAAATAATAACTAACATTAAAAAATATGCAAATGCAGTGAGAAATAGGAAATAAGCATATTCCATATCCCAGCAGATATATTAGTATTCCTTCTTGCAAACAGGTTATTTCCTGAAGCCTGCTCCTTTATTCCCACCTTACCATTCACCAACCACCAATTTCCCAAACCTTCCACTTCTCCCCACTCCATGACACTGACTATCAAAATGTTTGGCTTCTACCTAATTTCTATGTAAACAGACTATCTCTACTTGATACACATGCTGTCTACTCCACACCTGCTGTTCTAATTCAAAGTCTTCTCCTACAAGGAATTTACTTATGCCTATCTAGACATGGATGAGCTGGTTAATTGTCTTAAATTTTTGTGGAGTGAAAACTGCTGAATGTGTTTATGTGCCAGGTGCTTCACTAGTTCTGTATTTTCAATTAAGAGCAACACTTTAGTATAGCAACTTCCTTTCTCCATTCCCTAAGCAGTTAATGATATATTAATGAATACATTAAAACAAAAAAATTCACTATTAAAGTTATCTGCAATATCTTTTGCAAAACAATAGTTCTTATTTTAATTAGGAGGAAATTTTTAAATCAGAAGGGAAATAGAAAGAATTAGACTAATTTTTGAAATTAAAACTGTAATACTATGTTGCCCAGGCTGGTGCGCAGTGGCTATTCATGGGCGTGACCATAGAGCACTGCAGCTTCAAACTCCTGGGCTCAAGCAATCTTCCTGCCTCAGCCTCCCAAGTAGCTAGGACTACAGGCCCAGCTGATGAAAATTTAAAAGTTAAATGTAGCCGTCTCTGCTTTGGGAGAGAAGAGTATGACCAATATTTTAATAGTATAAATGCTGAATGTGATATTTAATATCCATTTGACCTCTTTTATTCACCATTATGTATCAGTAGACAGATTTCATTCAGCTATACACATGAAACACTGAAAATGTTTTCACGATTTTTTCCCACTATTATCTAATGAGCTCTTTGCTTAGTAGTTTTTCAACAAATATGTTCAGAGAAAAGAAAATTAAAAAGTGCCAGCAAGTTAAGTCACAGTATAAATTAATCTGCACGACAGTAGGAGATACTATTTATGTTATAATTATCCTTTTTCTTGCAACTTCATAACAGGGGGCTTAGACTCATAGCTACAATGATTCTTCAAAGCATATGCATGATAAAGTATACCTATCAATGAGAGAGAAGGATATGATTGAGTTAGAAAGTTGAGTTAAAGGTATATGTCACACAAATGGCTTGGGAAGAGTCTGGTGGTATATATACCATAAAACAACATGTGTAAAATAGGATTTTCAATTCCCTCAAGGTTAACCTCAAGGTTAAAAGCTCACTCCTCTTCAGTACTCCCTGGCTTATTTAATGATATTACCATCTCCCCCATTACACAAGTCAGAAACCCAGGTGTCATATTTGATTCTTGCCTTTCCTTCACTTCACACATACAATCAGTCATCAAGTCCTACTGCTCCTCTCTATTCTTAATCTTTCTTTTTTTTCCCCTCCATTTCTATACACGCCCACTGGTTCCTCAATAGTTGTCTACCATATTTCTCGTATATATATAACTTCACTAGTACCATACTGGTCACACAATCTACTCTTTAAACTTATCATAGAATTAACTTTCTAGAACACAAATTTGACCATGTCATTTCCCTATTTAGAAAATCCTCAATGATGTGCCATATCCTTAAGATAATTTACAAATAAGAGGACACATCAGACCCCGTGATCTCTGTAGCCTCAGCTTTATACCCTCTCACATCAAATTCTATGCTTAAGCTTTATTCAACTAATCTCTCTGTTTGGAATATCTCTCCCTGCTTTCCAGTGCCTACTCATACTAAAAAACTTTATGTAAACACTACTCCTAGAGTGACAGACGAGAGTTAAGAGATGCCTTCAATATGCCTACCCATGGTACCCCATGCGTACAGTTTTTGGTACATCCCATGCTGTGCTGAATTTGCTTGTCTCCCCCTCATTAAACTATAATGTCTTGAGGGCAGGCACTATTCTTTATTCACTACTATACTTCTTAAACTTAGAATAATGTTCAGCCTTCTATAAATACTTGATGGATCTATAGACAAAATGGAGGATTGATGGATAAATGAAAGAAGGAATTGACAGAGAAGGTTAGAACAAAATGTTTGTTATCAACACCTGTGTTAAAAAATCATTCTCAGAATTCTTATGTTTCCCTTTCTAGGTACAGTTTTGTCTTGAAGATGATATTAGAATCCTATCTAAACCTCCAATGCAGTGCTTATACTAACCTAATCTCATGAGTTCTGAGTCTTTATGATAGCTGACAATAGGGATCCAGAAAACTCATTGCCAATACAAGAAGAGGCCCAGAAGAGACTCACCTAATAATGCTTTATAAGGAATAGGATATAGAGTGGCAAGATTTGTAAAAGAAAATGGGAAAAACAAAACACTAAATAATTACCTTCTCCACTTCCATCACTATCAACACTCATTAAATATTCATCATGTCAAAACACTATAATAAGAATCTGTATACATTATGTTCCTATTTAAGAATAGGGGACTGAAATCACATACTATTATTTTTCAATAGATTTAACAAAAAGGATGAAATCTACCAATAAATGATATTTCTCTCTTTTGCTAATAAAAATTCATTTATCCCTCCATCTATAAAAGGTTTTCATCATCTTAGGCACAGTTGAAAGTGCTTTTCATACATTTTGTCATTTAATCTTCAGGATAATCCTATGATCTTGGTATTATTATTATGCTCATTTTATGAATTACAAAACTGAGACTAAGAAAGTTCATAACACTTGACCAAATTATACAATTAATAAGTCACAAATCTAAAACTGGTCATTAGGCATGTTTAACCCAAAGCCTGTGTTCTTATGCACTAAACTACACTGTCAGGCAATGGAGAAAATGTATGGTGCCTGTCCTCAATGAGCTTATAGTTTAGAGGGAAACAAACACACACACACACAAAATTTGTCAAAATGGAACAACTTTTATAATGCAAGTTGTTACAGATGTAGTATGGTACATAGGGGATTACAGCACGGGAAGTACTTCCTAAAACTACTATATGTAAAAGGCTGAACTGTATCATTCCCATACATTAAGAAAGTAACAAATTGAATTGCAGAAGCTCAAAAAAATGAAATAATTATGTGTCTTTCTTCTAAATGCTTCTTTAAGCCAATTCTTAATGTTGAAATTACTTGTCTGAAGACAATTCAAATATACCTAAATTTAAGGGAAAAAAATGACCATAAAGAGCAATATCAGAGCTTACATAAGAAATTCTCAAGGATTAAAAAAAAAAAAAGAATTAAGACTCTTCATACAATTATTTATATCTATCTATCTATATCTATATATATATATATATAGAGAGAGAGAGAGAGAGAGAGAGTGTATCATCCCTTGGTATCCATGGGGAATTAGTTCCAGTACCCCCAAGGATACCAAAATTCACAGATGCTCAAGTCCCTTATATAAAATGGCCTAGTATTTGCATATAACCTACATACATCATCTTATATACTTTAAATCATTTCTAGGTTACTTATAATACCTAATACAATGTAAATGCTATATACATATTAATAATTGTTATGCTGTGTTGTTTAGGGAATAATGACCCAAAAACGCCTGTACGTGTTCAGTACAGACACAATCATCCATCTTTTTCAAATATTTTCAACCTGCAAGTGGTTGAATCCTGGGATGTGGAATCCAAGGATACAGAGGGCAGACTGTAGTCTCTTTTCAAAAGCAATCTTAAATCCCACTGCCTATGGCATTTATACAGATTTGAGCATCATGAAGCACACAATATAACAAGTTAACACCATTCATGCCAATTTTTTTCTCTTCTAAGAAAAGTGTTTCTGTAATATGTTACAACAAAATGCTTAAGCAAATGATTCACTTGAAGAGTAAAAATTAAATTTCCAATAGAGTAACTCAAATAACTAAATCTCCTCTCTGGCTAAATAAATGAATTAATTTAATTTAATCATAAAATACAAACACTTTACCTGTTTTTCATTTCAAGATTAAAATTTTTTATTTTATTACACCAAAATAATAAATGGAGAAGCCTTAGAAATTATTGGGTCAATGTTTTTAATTGTTTATATAGTACTGACTATCTCAAAATACATTTCCTTTTTAAAATAGACTCATGGCTTTAGACTTGCTAATATATTATTGTTAAGTGCTTCCTACACAACCCAATATTTTTGTCTAAAGTGAACAATGCAAATTGCATTGGATGGGCGATAATGAAAAAGCAACACAATTTATAAATTTTGTGTAAGTTATTTTCCACCCGAGAGATTCCTTGGATCTCTGAATTTCACTATACAGTGCCACAGGCAGAAAGGGAGAGAAACTAAACAAATGCATCCTAGAAAGAGAGAAAATGCCTGCAGCAGCAAATGACCTACCTACTACATATCTTGCTATATAGGCTTTGATGTTATAATTTGTTAATTTCTGGGAAAAAAGACAATAACCAATAGTTTAAGTTTGTTCTGATAGAAGCATTTAACTTCTTTAAGTTTATGATCACAAACATACTCCATTCAATAGGGAAGTATATTTTCAAACCATTACAATACCAAGTAAATGTGCCTGTAAAGTTTAATGAAAGGACAATTTTCTGCTATCAGAAAATGCAAACTAAGAAGTACATTATACTTTTTAAAGAAAGTTTAAAAATATTCTTGGCATCTGCTTCTCTAGATAAATGTTGTCTTAAATATTTTCAAGACCAATGCATTGTAAGAAAAGATAATTTTATTCAAATATGCAGCTCATGGTATGAATAAGCAAGTACTTATTTCCCAACAGAATTGACAAGTCTTTCAAATAATGGTTTATTTTTTTCAAAAATTACTAGGTTAGCAATTCAGAATTTTTAACATACATAGGTATCTGTAGGTATATAGGAATGTGTGTTTGTGCATGTATGTGCAATCGTAAAACTTTCAAAACATACCTCTTTTTTAATAAAGAAATAAATTGGTAATAATTAGTGAGTTATTATTTAATATCCTATTTTCAAGCTGTACCATAACAGAAATACATAAACGCATAGACATATTAATTTATATCTTAAATTGTATCCTTTTTAAACTGTTTCCAATCTATAATCACAAAGATAACAATTTGAAAGAATCATTTTAAAATGGCCAAGTTTCAGTAACACTTATATGAGAAAACTAAAAATTATAACAAAAGGAATGGTTTTCATTATCAAAAGGAATAATAAAGTTGAACTGCCTACTTAACAGTACTTTTTCTAATTTTTTAAATAAGTTTCTTTTGGAGAAACAATTATATCATTTACAATTATCATTGTATTACTGCAGAAATAAAAGGCCAAAGGAGATCCTCATACACATATTAATTTTCTCCAGTGATATTAGAATATTTCCTCCCATAGTTTTAATTTAGAAAAAAATAAACTGTGAAATAACTTATTTTCATTCAGAATTTAAATTATAGTATATATGTTCATTACAACTTAAACTCTAGGTAACAAAAAATAGCAATTTGCTATGCTATGCCATTTCTACATTGCACTCCTAACCTATATTTAAATCTTATGATATTATAAAGTCAAATGTGAGTGACCTTGAAACAATATTTTTTATTAAAAATTGCAATATGTATAATTAACACATTGTTTTTGCTCGTCACTTAACTAGACTTCTTCCAAAACCTTCAATCTTTAGGAGGCATACTCATCTATGTACATTCATTTCATAAACATGGTACCATTTTCTTTCCAATAAGGATTATAAACACAAAGCAACACCATTTATCTTAAGATTGTTGGTATCTTAATGCATTCTTGCTAGTATGAGGTTATTAATTATATTAAATTTGGAATAGACAGATAAGAGTATATTCATTTTAAAATATGAAATTAACACAATTCTAAATATACAAAGTATACCAACTGTACTTTACCTAATTTTCATAACACTTCACTACAAATTTTAAGCACTGATTTGTTTTCTCTTCAGGAAAACAAAAGACTCTATGTTCTTGATAAAAAGAGTTAAAATACTGTTCTGTTGCTATTCAGAATTACTGTTGAAATTCAGTCTTAATTTGAGGAAATAATATTAAAAATAAGAAATAAGTAATTAGCATATATGTCCTTTTAAAATTAAATCTTTAACTAATAGGCATTAGTTAGAATTACTAATATGTATTGACCTAGGCAATTTATATTGAAATTAATATTTTTAAAAATGCCTTTTATTTGCATTGTATAAACAGTTAAATAAAAGCAAATAAGATATCAGAGGCAAATAAAATCAGAAGCATGAAATACTTCTGAACAATTTCCCTGGAAGCTAATAATTATCCTTATATTCACATGCTGGACATCATTTTCTTTAAAATATCTTATTTTCCTGATTATGTAAATTTAATCTAAAGCTTGTTGATTTAAGCTTAAAGCCCAAACTACACTTTCATAAACAAATTATCTACTTGTACCACTGTCTCCGTTATTTCAAGTAAAAGTTTAGACTATTTCCTACTACTAAAAGCTTATGCTCCTTCTAGTTTAGTTCTTCTCAAATTAAAGAAACCCAGGGATAAGTTGATAAATACTGGAAGTAAACGAGTTTTTAAACCATGTTTAAGAAAAACAAAAGCATAAAGGCTAAAAAACAACAGAAACCACAAGTAACAATGAAATGCAAACCTGACCTATCTTTAATCTTTTGTTAAACCCAGGCTACTCAAGAATTGTCAACTAATTATGCCATTTTATTGATGACATTTTTCTCTAGGGAAGTTATATTAAAAGTTTAACCCTGGAGCAAGTCACAGCGTTTCCGATCTTTGAAAGTGTCCACAGCATTGATTATAACTGCAGGAGGTTTACCTTCTACCCAGAGAATCTCATCCTGCACAATCTTACATATTCTCTCACTCCCAAAACAGCACTGATTCAGCAATTCAGATTGCTTCAGTTGATTAAAGGACCATAGAAAAGGGATCAACAGTTAAAGTGAAATAAAAAGGAGGGGGGGAAAATCCAGATCATGGATATAGTAGCACAAAGCTCAAGAGAAAAGCAGATTTGAAAAAGACATCAGAGTGACTCAAAAAAGAACAACATGACAGAAATTAAACAAGATTTTTATGTTCACCTTTTATGCATTTAAACTCTCTCAACTTCCATTGAAATTCTGATCATATACAAACCCCAAGGCTTTTGACATATTTTCAAAAACCTACACCTTCTCTTTCTCTAAGTCTCCAGAGTCACTTAGGTAGCCAAAAAGGAAAAAAACAAAAAACCCAAAATTCAAGTATTCATGTAATTGAGAAAAAGAAAGACCAAATTATAATTATAACCAACATTTTTCATGTAAAAATTGTACCCAATTGTAAAATCCAGTATTTTTCCTCTTGCTTTTAGTGAAAAGGCCTTGGTCTACTTTGAAAGTTATTTGAAATCAGGTATAGACATGGGTAGAAAAATAGATACTAGGCATAGGAGACCCTGTAGTATTCTTCTCAGGACACTGTCAGAATATCAAAGAGCTCTATAGTATTATAGATAACTCTTCACTGGACTATAGAAAGTATATGAATGTTTAATTATAATAGTTAATTAGTTCAGTTTCTAACTGAACTATAGACAATCGATCAGTTCCTATAGACAACCTAGATTCAGACAGCTATCAAAGAATGGCTTACCATATCTATCTCAGAAACAATGACCAAAAATTCCAGAAGGTAATTGGATTTTCAAAACTGAACATAGTTTCTTCCCCCCTCCCCAATTTAGTCATGACAGGGCCAGAAGGCAATGATATATCTGCCATGATGCAACAAGCAGACCTGTCTTCTGTCAAGAGTTGAAATCATAAAGGAATAAGCTGTCATTAACAACCTCTCTCCAAACACTAAAGCTGTCATCTCATGTTTTCTTTTGCTGGCATGGGGGCTGCTGTGGCCTCTTATACCTTGTCAGTTCAGTAATGTACTAAGCTTTTAACCTTTTCTGGAATTTTTGACTCCAACAATCTTTTATGACATCTATACTGTAAAAACATTTTCTTTGATTAATTTATATTTTCTCTCAAAGATTGCTTTTAAACTTTGGAATTAGTGATCTTAATTTCAACCTATAGTTTGGTAGTCTCATATTTCAAATAAGAAAACAATTAGCATTTATTTAAAAATTTTTTTCAAATATACATTTCAGTGGTCTCTGTTCAACCATTCTTCAAGTGGAAAAAAATCAATAATTATTTAAAGGAGTTGCTTGCAGCTTTATATTCAAACATTTATTAAATGTTAAATTCATTTTGAAATAGTTAAGTCAATAACTACAATATCATGATACCATATTTCAAAAATATTTTCTTAAAAAAATTTTAATTGTAAAAGTAGTATCTTCTAAAATATAAAAGTAAAACCTGCTCAGAGTAAAAAATAAAATTAAAGATAAAGAGAAAAACTGAAAATGAAAAGTAAAAGAAGAAACCTCATTGTTTATTGCATAAATGTTTAGGACCCTTAATGCATATCCATGTATGTATGTAGATGTATGTGCATACATGTGTAAGTAGACTTTTTAAACAAATGATTTCATTTTTGTGTTTTCTTCTAATAACTCTTAGACATCATTCCATATAAATGAACACAAACATATACATATATAACCTGTTCTTTTTAATGACTACATAGTTTTCCATGATATGAATAAACTAACAAATTAATCAAATAGTCCCCTACTGGTGAATGTTCAGATGGTAAGAAGATTTTGTGTAACAATAACTGTTATTATGAGCATCCTTGTACAAATACTTTGTGCACTGCTCTAGTGTAAATTCCTACAAATGGAATGTAGGGTTGAAAGTGAGTGTATGTATTAAATTTTGGGAGCTATGATTAAGTTGCCACCTAAAAAGATTATTCCAATTTACGTTCCCATCAGTATCTAAACTCAGTATTATCAATTTATAACCAAACAACTTATAATCTGCCAATCTGCTATATTGAAAAATTATACCTTATTTTAATAAGCATTTCTTTAATTTTCATAAATGCTTTCAATGACAAAAAAGCATCAAAGCCTATAAGTTATTTGATCAAAAGTATATTTAAAAGTGCCAAGCACTTTTCATGTTTTTGAGGTCTCTGAGACCTTAATCATAAATCTCTTGCCATATTCTATATTCTGCTTACACTATATGAATATTAAATAACTTATCATAAGCAGCTAGATGGCATTACTTCTCTTAAAAACAACTATGTCCTATATTAACATGGTAATTTTATTTCCTTACTATTATTTAGGAACCACAGCTACCCATTAGAATCCTATTCAAATTTTCCATTCACCGAGTTTGTCAAATACTTACATTGAAGTAGCGAGACCTTGCAGTACTTAGTCAGAAGACTAGGAATTGAGGGCAGTAGTTAAGAAGGTGTTAACAAAAAGCTTATTACCCAAATTACTGAAAAAAATCATACCCTATTCTAGATAACTATCTATAATGGCCCCATGTACATTTATGGGAAAAAAATCCTAATCCTGTAATTGATCAGCTTTATAATGTGTCTCTCAAAAAAGGGAAAGATGACATTTTGGATTAGTGATTCTTAAAAATAAAAGGAATGAAAATCCAAAATGGAATGAAAAAGAAGAATCAAAAACTCAAAGGCTAAAATAGAAAAATTAAGCCATAGCTTATAAAAGGGAAGTAAATGATTTAGAAACTAAAAAACTCTAACTCAACTTTCAAAGTATGCAATTCATATTAGAGTCAAGTAACAGTTTATGTAGTCCTTAGTTCCATTATAATAATTTTTATGAGAAAATCCTAAAATATGCCAGTATGATGAATATTGCTACAGAAGGTCATCTCCTGAGATTTACAAAGCATTTGGTTATATAGAAATTTACTTTAATATTATTTGTTTTGAAATGATATGAGTTGTAAAGTGATTATGTGTCATTGGAACAATCAGATTAAAAACATGGAATTAAAATGCTACCCTGAATTCTTTTGATTATCTCTGTTCCTGCCATAAATCACATTAAAATATCAATGAAGAAAAAGAAAAAAAAAGATGTGGAAACAACTCAGGTGCCCATCAATACATGAGTGGATTAACAAAATGTGGTATACGTAACCAATGGAGTACTATTCAGCTTTAAGAAACAATGGTGATATAGCACCTCTTGTAT
>VBSM01002608.1:35625287-35663056 GCA_008086735.1 Cheirogaleus medius
GCAATATACGTAACCGTAATATTTGAACCCCCATAATATGCTGAAATAAAAAAAAGAAATAAAAAAAAAGAAGGGGTAGTATTCACCCATCAGGACAAAACAAATGGGAAAGGAGAGAATAGAGGATACAGATGTCAATAGATTTGTAGAAGACTGTATGCTGATGGGAGTGGGTACTGGCTTGGCATTATAGCAGAAATTCAAACTGAAGTGACTAAATGTAAGCAAATTTATCAACAGAAGTCTGGAAAGACTCAGAAATAAGGGTGCCAGTTACCTTGGAAAACCATGGAAAGAAGGGGTAGGCCTAGAGGCTAAAAACAGGGCATGAGTCAAGTTCGAGTAAAGTGCTGTTAACTCCACTCTCCAAAAAACAAAGAAACCAAAAAAACCCAAAATCAAAAACCAGGTAATAATCTCACATTGTGTGGCCAACCTGTAAGAGACTAGGGGTTTTTCCTTTACAGAAACATAATCTAGAGAAGGACTACACTATGGAATATCAGACCTTAAAAGAGGAAGAGAGAGACACAAAGCTCAAATCAGGTGTACTAAGCATAAATCTATACAATGAAAAAAAGAAAAGAGCTCCATTCCAAAATATGACTGAAGAACTTTAAATATTCTCTGGAAGGATTAAAAGAAAAAGTAGGAAATCCCCCCAGAAATGAGAGGAAATGTAGATTGAAAATAAGAGAGAAACGATAAGACAATAGAGCAGAGGCTCAGTCCAGCAAAACCAAGTGATAAGAGCTAAAGAAAAACAGAAAATTAAAATTATCAAGAAACACAAAAATGTTTGTCATAACTAATTTTAAGAGTTCAGTATAAATTGAAGGGACCCAGTGCCAAACAATGAAACAAAAAGGACCCACACCAAGGTACAGGAAATTTCTTAAAAGCAGTGTGGGCCAGGTGCTGTGGCTCATATCTGTAATCCTAGCACTCTGGGAAGCCGAGGTGGGCAGATCATTTGAGCTCCGACCAGCCTGAGCAAGAGTGAGACCAGTCTCTACTAAAAATAGAAAGAAATTAGCTGGACAACTAGAAAAAAATATATAGAAAAAATTAGCTGGGCATGGTGGTGCATGCCTGTAGTCCCAGCTACTCGGGAAATTTCAGAATGAAAATTATTTTAACCTAGAATTCTATGTCCCTATTCAATTGTTAAAATAAAGTAACCAGGTAGACTGAAGATATTTTTCAGAAATGCAAGGTTTCAAAAATTTATCTTGTATTTGATGACTCCAACAAAATCAGAACATACATCAAGAAAGTATAGGTAATTAGATCCAGGAAATAGAAGGTCAAATAAAAAAGAGAATCTAAAGAGAGTTGCAGGATGAGAGATAGGTAAACAGACTTAGAAAGTGACCAGTCAACCAAAAGAGAGTTCTCAGAGTAAGAACATAAAATTATGAGATTATCTGATACGTCTGATCAAGTAAAAAATTACTAAGAGGTCAATGGAGAACTTAATTAACAATTATTACAAAGAAAATAGAAAAAAATTCAAAACTAGAAAATTATTAATTTCATGAAGACAAATATGGTGTACCAAAAATGAAAAGCAATATAGTATCTACTTAGCTCACCCATTAGCAATATTAAAGTTGTAGTAATATTCTAAAGCTTGACTGTTAATTTAATCCAAAAGTTGCAAGGATGGAAAAGAGATCCTCATCTACCACAACAGAAAGTAGCTTATAAATTAAGAGACAACACTATAATCTAAAAATATGGATAAAGAGGATTTAAGTGACCTCAAAAAAGTATTAAAAATTGATTAAATCTAGGGAACAGAACTAACAGGTAGGGAAAGATTAGGAAAAAATAACAATTATTTGGTATTATGTCTTTTGATTTAATTTTACTTTTAAGATTATATGCATGATCTGTAGTTTTATTTTAAGATATTTAAGTGTATATTTTCATTTGTCTTGTTTAAGATATATCATATTTCTTCAACAATATGATTTATGTCTTTACTCTCAAAAACACTCTACCTCTGTAATATACTTTTTCTCCCATTTTTTTCTGTTGCTTTTCTGAAACATCTGTTGGAAGAATACTGCATCTTATTCTATCCTCCATGACTTTTCATCTCTCTATCACATTTTTTTTCTCATTTCTTCTGTGCTGTATTCTGCATACTGTATTACTTAACTCTAGCTTTCAATTGACTAATTCTCTCTTCAACTATGCCTGATCCTTGCATGATCTGATTTTTCTTCATGATGAATCACTTCCTCATATAATTTGTAGTTTCTGACTATGAATTCATCTTCAGTAGGGATTTATTCTGGGTTGTAAAATATTGTATATGGCAGTTTTATGTTTGTTTCTACCAGGTGTCCCAGGGGTTTTATCAGTCTAGAATCTAGTTTAACATTAATTGCAGGGCTTAAGATTTTCACACTACGTAGGCTGTCTAAATTCAAACTTCAAATCCAAATCCACCTGTAGATTAGGGTCTGGGGCTTCAATTTCCCCCACCTGGCACCTCTGGCTAAAGGAACTGTTTTCATCTCTGGGGCAGTGAGCTGATTTTTCCCTCCCAGTCCTCCTTATATCGAAAGGGTAACAACTTCCAGGGTCCTAACTACATCCAAGTATCTTAATTGCAGCTCCTGCCTCTCAGACCCAAAGCCTGTGATGTAGATCCTGCATAGCTTTGGGTTTATATCCCATCACCTATCCCCTGGGGTTGCCATACCCTCGAGGGATTAACCACTGTGGCTATAAATTCTCTCTTGTACTCACACATTTAGGGATTCCTTTTCTATTGTACCTTTTGAACACACACAACTAATTTTTTTAATATTTTTGCTGTTATGTCTTATCCATTATTTTTATGTGTATCTAGTAGGAGGGGGAAGTGCATAGCCCACCATGTTATAGAATCCAAACCGTATAAATTACATTAATAAAAATATTTTTAAAAACTCAGCCATAATAGCATGAATATTATATTCAAAGTAAGTAATTATGGAAATATCAGATTTTTCTGAATAATCCAGTTATGAGAAATTAGGAAAAATGTTACCATAGTGAAGTAATCAGACTCCTCATGAAATTATTAATTATAAATCATGTCAGGTATAGACAGTATTTTGAAAGTATCCTTCATAATTTAAACTTTTACTTTTCTACAAATTCTATTATAAAACATTTTCTAGAACTTCTCAATCCTTGTTTTAAAAAATATAATTGCCATCAAGTTATATCTTAACCATTATATATAGAATTTGAAAAATATAAATAAACCTTCAACCAACCCAAAGAGAATCTACACCAGTAGTTCTAGTGTGGTGCCTGGACTAGCAACATAAATATCACCTGGGATATTATCAGAAATATAAATTCTCAGACCTAACCAGATCTTCTGATTCAAAAATCTGAGGTTAAACTGGGCATGTTGGCTCACACCTGTAATCCCAGTACATTAGATGGTCAAAGCGGGAGGATCACTTGAGGCCAGGAGTTCAAGACCAGCCTGGGCACTATAGAGAGACCCTGCCTCTACACAAATAAATTTTTAAAAAATTAGCCAGGCATGGTGGCATGATCACACCACTGCACTCCACCCTGGCTGATGGAGCAAGACCTCATCTCAAAAAAAGAAAATGTATATGAGAAAAGAACAAAGAAGAAACAAGTATGAGTAACGCTCAAACTGTACAATCAGAGGTAGAATAATTAGTACTTGCCTAAATGAAACACTGTTTCTTACTTCAAGTAATATATTATATAATAAAGATCATTAAAGACCAAAAATATTAAGTATGGTAACCTCAGAAGCACTTGAGGGGATTTATCTGATATGCACAATTCCCCTAACATGAAATCTTAATATATTTTTGATAATAAAGTTCTGAAATATCTAAACTACAAGGACTGGAGTACCTGTGATTTTCAAAATATGATCTATGGATCCCTGAGGGTTCAGGGAAAAAACAAGGGCTGTTGTGGGGGTGGTTCCAAGCTTCACCCCCTCCTTCAACCAAAGTGGCTCCACAGATTTAAACAATACTTTTCACTTTGAGACAGGGTTTTACCGTTGAAAAAAATTTTTGACCTTACAATAATATGAATCCAATTTTAGGACTTTGAATCATATACCAAAAATCTATAGGGAATATACAGAAATATCATTAACAACACTGAGTAGAGATGATATTGTCTGGCCCCCAAAATATCGGAATTTACTTTAGTTGTGATATGAAAACTGACAGACCATAAAGACCTTTTGCAAACTATGAAAATTGTTTAAATACAATTTTACAAAAAGTCCAAACAAATACAAAAACAAAGCTAATATGATTTAAAAATAAGGATGAGACAACTTCTTCTTCCCCATTAGCCTTCCTCTGCCTGCTCCTTAAAATATCATCCTTCCTCTGACCACACCCCACTCACACATACAAAACAGCCTTTGAAGAAAACACTATGAAAAGGTAAAGCCAAAGTAGTATTTTATCAAGATTTAAAAGAGATGTTGGTTTTAAAATGTTCACCATGAAGAAAATCACCACAATAAAATTCATATACATTTTTTAAAATAAAGGGAATAAAGTAAATAAACTAAAATTTCAACATGCGCTATGATGCTTAAAAAATTAGCTACTGTTTTTCAAGGAATCATGAGTTGCCATTATTGGGAAAAGCAGGAAAAGTTCAAGGCAGTGAAATGCTGTTATCTCTAAAACACTATTCCTACATCTAAGAACAAAATGACTTTCTACTCTAACGTTATGGACAAACTTTCTTCTCATGTTTGGAATATTAACAGATAGTTTTTTGAAACAAAGATGTTCTGCATGGCTTCTCGTATACTCTTTCACCTCAAAAACCTTACACAACAAAATGTTCCAGAATAGGAAAGGTTTAGGTGATCTATAGCAGGGACAATATAATTACATAAAATACTGCACCAAGCACTGATATGTTGAAAGCATCTGATTTTCCTTACTAGGTTGTATTTTCAAATATTCATTGAATTGTGAACACATTTCACATACAATGTTCTTCCTAAAGTACATGGACAGGATCTGTTCTAACCACAAACAAATGTGTCAGAGAGAAAGTTCATTTCACTGTTTAAAACCTGAAAAACCAAACAATTTAAATATAATACTTTATGTGAGTTACTTAGTCTAAACCTCAATTTATTTTAGTTACTTCAGTTCTACTAAAAAAACTTACTATTGAATTTAGCAACCAAACCAAACGTAATGTATTTGTGTTCTTTGCATATCCATGAAGACTAGAAAAAATATACAATTACCTTAAGAAATTATACTTGCAGCTTTTTAAGGGTTTCAAAATCTATTAAAAAATATTCGTTAGGAGCTGGGCTGAGCCTTCATATTATCATTTCAGAGTTAAAAGAGTAATGGACATATTATCTTTGACCCTTGTAATCATCAGTGTATCAAAGGATTCCTTCCCAATTTTAATTACAAATTGTAATAATACAGCTCTTATAAATCAGACAAAAAAACCATACATGGACACATATATTCCTATACTTTTTATATTAAGTATATTATACAAGATGCTGCTTTCTTTTTTGTCCAAGGAAAATCTCTACTCACATAGGAAAAAAACCCATACTTTGCAAAATTTGGCTGTTCACTATAGAACTTATAAAAATGAGACAATAAAATAAAATATAGCCAATCATTTAGCTTTAGCAATGCCAGTTCAGAAAAACAATTTCACTATTACATGAAAGAAAACTTTGAACATAATTTTAAAATAGCAACTTCAAAAAGTCTGAATGCAAATAAGAATACTCAATAAACATTACAATTTACCATTTTGTATGTCTTATGCTTAAAGCATTTTATTTGTGGGCTCTAAAAAATATTTTAAAGAAATGACAAAAAACATTGAGTTATTCCAATACTTAAAGAATAAGAGACTAACTTAAAGTAGCAGATCTCCTTTAGTTTCTAACTTCACTAAATTAGGTAGGCAAAGATTTACAAAAGCAGTCATGATATTGTTTTCAGAAATATTTTCAATAATGACGATAAATATTTGATAGTTTAACTGATATTTCATGTAATTAAAAGACAAAAATATTTTAGGATGAAAAATAATTCATTTCAAAGACATTATCCAAATCTTTGTATGCTCAGGATATCATTTTGTTTTTCCTTGTAACTACAAAAAATGCAGAATAATCTTTCCTACAAGTAATATAAATAATAATTTGGAGATAAGTTTATGCTTAGGATATAGTTTCTGAAAAGACATAATAAAATAATTTATAACATATAATAAAGCAGAACTATAAAATGCCAAAAAAAGGAAATTGCACTTACATCCACAGCTCTTTTAATAAAAGGTATCTGTGTGCCACTGTCCAGATCTTCATTTATAATAAGCCTTCTAGCCCACTGACCTGCCCTGACAACACCACTACCATGAATTAAAACCATCAGTTTCTGTGGATTTGTCAAAGCATCCTCACTCATAAAGATAAAACTCTTTGGTTCACTCTCAGTGGCATCTACCTGTAATTAAAAAAATAAAAATAAAAAATAAATAAATGTTTTCTGATAAGGCATACACATAAATGAGAAAACAACTAATGGTTATTACAAATTACTGAATGATTATTATAGAATTAAAGAAGTAAAAAACTTTAAAATAAAATTAAAATATTCAGTAGAAATTAACAATTACATTTTAGGTGGATGAGCAAGACATGATAATAATTTAAATATAAAATATGAAAAATAATATAAATATGTCTCCCTGTTATTATTATATATTAAGTATCATAATGTCATCATAAATAAGAATAAGTAATTTTTTTAGTGCTTCCTATACTATGCCACCTGTTTTAAAAACATTATCTTGACCATAATTGTGCAGGGGTTTAAAATAAATAAATAAATAATAAAAACATTATCTCATTTAATCACAATCCCATTAAGGTGGTACTATAATTATATTCAATTATAGATAAAGAAATTGAGGCTTAGAGAGTTCAAATAAGTTGTCCGAGGTTACAGAGCTACTAAGTCTATAATTCTATAATGGAAATATATTGCATCTATAATAGAAAACATAAAACCCCAATTGGAAAATCATATATTAGCCAGAAATACTATTAATATTAAACTTTTAAAAGGAAGGAAAGGAAACTATTTAAAAACTCAAATACCTACTGTTCTATGTAAATGGACTTTCATTCAGATTGTGAATACAGAATTATACAACAATTATTTTATGAAGCAACATTATTTGTGTGCTCAGATAACCTTGCTTTATGTATCAGTTACTTATGGAATAAAAAGTAAATATTTTTATGTTTTGATTGTGCTTAATATTAAGGTTTTTAACTAAATGATGTATGATTTAGATTTGAAAGACACAAGAGCCTTTTAGGAAGGGATAACTTCCCAACCTTTCCTTATATATGCTATGACACGCTAAATGGTATTCCACATCAGCAGTGCCCAGCAACAGGGAATGGAAGTCTTTGTGTAGCCAGAACAGAGCCAGAAGCTGAAGTTTTGATGGCTTGTAACATACAAACCCCAACAAAGAGAAACTCTATCCACATGCTGTGTAATACAACGGCTCTCCACTGTGTTAGTAGTATATGTTCATACAATTATCAAAATAAGAAATACGCAAAAACTCCAGGTGCCAAAAAAAACCAAAAACCTGGAGTCTAAATAATCATGATAATGCCTGGGAGGAGAAAAATAAACTTTTTCTATTTCTAAAATAATCACATTGGTCTCAGCAATAGATGCTTCAGCATTTGTATAAACAGAGCACAAATGGTAATTATTTCAGCAAGAACAGCATGGCCACAGGGCTTAAGAAGAAATATCACCTTCTCATTGAAGCCTTCCTTGACTACCCTATTTAAATTCCCTAGTCCCCAAGACTTCCCTATTCCCTTTCCCTGTTTTATTTTCTTCCATAGCATAAACCATGATCTAACATATCGTATGCTTTACTTCTGTTTACATATTTGTTTATTCACTGTTTGCTCCCTCGACTAGAATGTATAATAAGGCAAGAGTTCTTTGTTTTGTATCCAGCTATAGTCCCAGTACCTACAACAGAGCCTGGCACATCGTAGGCACTCACTAAATAGGGAATGAATAAATGTTTGGAATGAGGAATCATTGCCAGGGACTTCCTTTAGAAAAAAGGCATTTAAGTAAATAATGCAACCTCATAAATGATTATATTACTTGTCTGGTTCAGAAAGCACATATTGAATATTAAACTAATGCATAATTATAAAGAATTTTAAAAGAGCTACACCATGTTGAGAATTAAAATGACATAATGGTAACTTTATTATAAAAATACAGAAAGAGAGGTATGAAATGTAACACAATCACATTAGCTTTACCTAATGCATGCTAAGTCTAGAATAAGCCAATTATGATGACAAAGAATGTGACTGAAGCCACATAGGAAGAGAAGTGGATGAGAGACAGGGAAAAACCGAACCTGAGAAGAAAAATTTCCTTTTACCTAGGAGCGTTATATGAAAACAGAAGAATCACTCAGTTAAAGAGATTTAAAAAAGAGAAAATGGTGATAAGAACAAAAGAAAAAAATTAAAAGGCAAAGCTGTCAGTGTACAAGAAAAAAGAGGCCACAGGCGTTTCTAGTCATTCAATTACCAAAGAGTACATCTAAACACGCACAAAGAAAAGTGCCTCTTAAAGTCAGAGAGGCTTTAATGGATCCTGGAATGGCTATGGAAATGGACATCTATTTACTGTAATGAAAAAACCTGTAGCTATAGACTTTCCAGTAGGTGCTGATCACTGTCTCTTTTTTCCTATTTGACTAAGTCCCCTGTTACCAAGAAACTGAGTCAATTTTTTAAGCACCAGAATGTTGCCACTTTGAATTCTAGAATAATCACTTAAAGCTGGAAAAGTTACTTATTTTCAGAAGATAAAAATGTACTTTTTATATTATAATGCTGCTCAAGAAGTTTTAAGGGGTTACAGATTAAGGTAGCCATGAATAAATGAAGAAAAGTTTTACTTGAAAATCCAGAAAAGCTGACTTTGAAAATACAATATCAGAATATTAAAGAAAAAACAATAATGAAAATGAACAATGTAATACTAATGATTAAGGTGTAAGAGAGTTGGTCACTGGCTAATATTCACCTCAATTTAACAAAGAACTGTGATTCTGCACATGGTGACTACAACTTATTCTATATAAAGACAGTGCTAATTTTAAATAATAAAATATCTATATGAATAAATTTTTCTCCATTAACCTAATTAGGTTTGGACATAAGGCTATTCCAAGGCCATTTATCTTCAAACAGTAGTAATCCATTAAACTAAGCTTTCATTAAAGAATACACATAAAGGTCATTCCAGTGTACCACCTCACTTTACTGAGAAATCAACTTCAAACACCATTTACACCAAACAATTTTTAGCAGTTAACAATTCATTTGAGGATACTTATAAACCCCACTAATTGTGATGTTTCACTTAAACATGATATATATAGTGAACTAAATGAAAATGTGTAGTAAAGCTGTTAATTCATGTATCCAATATTCCACACAAGTGTAAGATACTACAATTGAGAATACTTTGTGCCTACTTATATGAGGTGTGGAGTAAACATAAAACACGATCATTATCTTTACCATCAAAAACATGGGTTTCCACGAAACAATGTCATTAAAAAAAAAAGTTTTTCTTTTTAAATAGTTTACCTATAAAACTAAAGCTTTGTTCATCATTAGGGAAATACAAAGTTTGATGGTATTCTTTTAGTAAAAAGAATAGCTTTTACCAAAAAAAAAAAAAAAACCCACTCTCATTGCTAAGAGCACTCAAGAGCAAAATCGTAACTATTGAAGAAAAATTTCACAAATGTACAAAACGTGCCAATTTAAAGAGAGAGATTAATTTCATGAGCAAAATTAAAAGTTATTTTTTAAGCTTACAAAATAAGGAAACTTGTATTAACCAAAAATGAGCATGAGGCTTATTTTAAGTCTCATATAAAGTAACTCTCTCTTGCTTTATAGTCTAAATAATCAGATCTATAAAACAAAGTCCTCCCACATCTAATCTTAGGTTTTCTATAAAGAAAAATAGTAAAACTTAATCACATAACATGATCTATATAGCCAATTATCTAGTGATTTGTTCTAGAAATCTGGAGACTGAAGTGAGTTTTAGCGTTCCTAGGAACTAAAAGTATTATAATGTTAAAGGACTCAATATTAATTGTTGCATAAATGAATTAACCTAAAGCTCTTTAAATATTATTCTTCAGAAACTTTGAAAGAAATAAAATTAACAAGAGAGGAAGATTGGGAAAAGTGTCAAAATTTTACCTTCACTTTCAAGAAGACCAAATTCAAAACGTAGTTTCGATAGAGTGAAACACTAGATCTAAAGTCGAAACTAAAACAAAAAGTTTGAATCCAAAAAAGACTGGCATATTCATTTCCAAAAAGGTACTAAAATCTTGGCTTTCATGTATTTCTAAAGAAAGAAAAGTTTTCAAATAAACCAAGGGTTGGCTCTGGCTATTAGACAGAATAATGTTTTATTCACTAATATGTCATAAGCACTTGGAACAGTGCTCAGCACCTAAAAGACCCTTAATAAATATTTGTTGAATGAATGAATAAATGAATGACTAACAATGTGACCTGGTATTTGAGGTTACCTATAGAAGATTAAATGTGGAGTAGATTTCTTTAAAAAAAAAAAAAAAAAAAAAAAAAAGAACTACGGAATTAACTGTGGATCAAAAATTACCTAACAGGTACAATGTACACTATTCAGGTGACCAGTACACTAAAAGCCCTAACTTCACCACTATACAATTCATCACTTCACCACTTGTAGCCACTAAATCTATTGAAATTTTTTTAAAAAGAAATTCTCAAACCCTCCAATTTATAATAGAATAAAATTACCCAAGAAGTTTAAAAATCTAATGCAAAATTTCATGTAAACAAAATTATCCATATGCAAATTTTTGTGCCTTAAATTAATTGCTTTCATCAAGCATCCCAGATTCTTATATGTCATAAATTCAGAGAGTTACTAGGGAGAGCAAAGATCATCTAATCCAGTCTAACCATCATTTCATACATATAATTACTATTTCTTCACTTGAAACTTTAATATATTGTGTTTGACACTAAAAACAAAAAGGTTTTCTTTCTCTTTTTTTTGGAGAATTTGAGTCTGAGAACAAATCTCAAACTTTTTCACTCTGAAATGGCAAAATGTGCAAAATTCAAAAAAATGTTCTGCCAAAAAGGGAAGGAGCAGTGTTATGAAACAGGAAGCACTAGGAATGAATTTGGGAATGTGTAGAGAAAACAACATATTATGTGTAGAGATAAAACATATTTTAAAAAGTCAAGAAATATTTAAAGAGATAGTGAATGTCTAATGCAACAAAAAGTGTACCGGTTAACTTCAAATAAATACATAAAAATAAATTATTCCAGTGAAACAAGGAAGGGTAGAAGAAAAGATAAACCTTTTAATTGTGTCGTCATTTTCAAAAAAGACCGGAAATCAATATTTTACCCTTTTACAATTAATAGTATTATTTTATAAGAATTATTGTTTACAACACGATGAGGTATATTGACAAACTAAAATGATCTTTATCAATATCAACACACTAAAATCTTTACATTTAAACTTATCACAGTTAACCTAAAAGTCTTCTTCTGAATTAAAAACTATTTTACTTAGAAGCAAACATTTTCTTTGGAATAAACATTTTTGAAAAATTGGACTTACTGGAATAGAGATTTTTTTCAAATTACAGTCCTTCTCCAGGAGCTCATACACATACTTCGTGATGATCTAAGTAGGAAAGAAATAACACATTAAGATGCAATGTCATCCATTATCAAAATTGACATAAATTTTGGTAAATTATTGCTCTGAGTGAATATCTCTTCATCTTGGAATATTTTGATCTTACATTAAGAGACTCTTTAATGATTATCTATAATGGTTTGCTTCCTGCTGCTGTGTGAATACCTATGGATCTTAGTACTAAGGATTAGGACCAGTTAATACAAGCTCAAAAAAATATACAGGACTTTCTCTGTTCAAGTGAACACTCTGAAAGTGTATTTTCTCTTTTCAGTGTTTCTGGAATCTGTTTCCCCTATAATTTTTCTATAGGTATTATATGTAATACAGTAGCTTACTGACTCTAAATCTCAACACCTCTTTTATGTTCAGTTACTCAAGAAGGAAAAGGTCAGAGGTATTCCAAATGAAAAAAAAAAAAAAACTGAGCCAGAAAAATCTAGCATCCGTCAGTATTACTGTCTGTGGTAGGCAGAAACATGGTCCCCCAAAAGATGTCCACATCCTAATTCCTAGAACCTATGAATGTGTCATATTACATGGTAAAAAAGTCTGAAGATATGATTAAGATTGAGGACCTTAAGATGGGGAGATTATCCTGGATTATTTGGGTGGGCCCAATTAAATCACATCAATTTTTAAAACTATAAGATTACAAAAGAATCTTTCACTTTTGTGTCAGAGAGATGCAAAGCGAAAAAGACTCCACTGGTTGTTAGTAATTTTCAAGGTAGAGAAAGGAGACCACAAGCCAAGAAATGTGGTAACTTCTAGAAGGTAGGATAAACTTCAGTTTACAATCAAGTAAGAAAAGGTGACTTCAGTTTTACAACTGCAAGGAACTAAATTCTGCCAACAACCCAATATACAAATTCTCTCTTAGAGCCTAAACAGCCTATCCATACCTTGATTTTAGTCTGTGGGGGCTCAAACTAGACTTCTGATCTACAGAATTCTAAAACAATAAATTTGTGTTGCTTTAAGCTACTACATTCATGATAATTCTATTGCTGCTGTAGAAAACTAATACACTATTTCTATTAAGGAAGGCAAAGAGTGAAGAAAGGGACATCTAGAATAAAAGCAAATATTTAATAGGTGGTATTAATGATCATTTTAAGGAGTGTTGCTACGCCCCCCAAATGTCTCAAGTCATCTAAGCAAAATATCTCAGAGAATAATTTTAGCAGTAAGATAATTAAAAGTCAAATTTTATGAAACAAAACCAGAGAATGATTTTTTTTTTTTAGAAAATTAAGATGTCATTTGCTTTAGTGCCATATTCTGTAATCTAAAATAGATTCTTTATCCTGCTTTCTTCAAGGAGTCCAAAATTCTTTCTCGTATGTATACGTTCATTTCATTTTAGAAATAGTATATTAGATGTATACTAAAACAGTTTTATTTTGCCTGGTACTGGTAATTTCAAAGCCTACAGCATTATATTAGAACTAGATAATAATCTGTTACTTATTAATCTATGAGTATTCCTATTAATATATTTCAACATGATAATTACACTTAGGTTCATTAGACTTTCACCAGAAGGTAGTGGCATTATAGACCTGAAAGAGCAAACTAAAAACATAGGTTCATAGTATAAAGTTAAATGATGCCCTGCTACTTTAAGAGAAATAGCTTAACTAAATGGTATTAGCTAAAAAGAGTGGCTTAACATTTGTGAAGATTTCCTATGATCCATGAAATCATAAAATATCTTTACATTTAAAGTAATAACAAAACCAATCAAATTTAACTCATCCCAAATAAATTCTACTACTAAGCAAAATACTTAAGAGACATAATTTGAGAATTAAACTATTTTGGCAATTCATATCTTACATCAATATGAAATATAATATTATAGTTAATTCTCAATGTTCACACTATAGGATAATACAAAATAATTCAAAAATTTAAAAACTGCTTATATTTGGTTTTGACATATATTATAGGCCTAGTAGGTGTATGTTCTAGAATTTTCACTATATCAAATCAAATAATAAAACCATATATTAAGAGTTGGTGAAATTCGACCTAGCTCGTCTAATTTGCCTTGCTCTCCAATTTCTGATTGCAGGGAAAAAAGGTAACCATCTATTTTTTAGACATTCTCTCTCCTTAGAATGTTCTTCTCAGCCCTAGTCATCCTGCAAGAAACAGATCACATGTCAACTGCTTCAGGTAACTTTTCCTGCCTCACCCCAATGCTCCAAGGTAGGGCAAAGTGTCCCACCTCTGCACTCCTCTAGACATGGCTAAATATCATTATCTAACACACTAATTTAATATCATTTACCTGTTACCTGACTAGTCTTACAACACTATGATTTGGATATCCTACCTTTATCTCTTTTTGTATTTACAGGATACTGTCTGGCCCACTGAAAGTACTTCAAAAACATACATGAATTATCCTCTCTGTCCATCCTGTCTACATCTTTTCAGGAAGATAAATGTTTCACAATTTTAAAAACCTTTCTAATTGCGGAATCAAGACTTAGGAGAAGAGCTAACTTCTCCTAGCCAGTAAACAGCAAACACAGCCTAACTCCTAGCCAGATAAACATAAATCTCACATTAAAGACCCATCTGACTCAGTTCCTTTTACCCGCTACATCATGTTAGGTTTTCAACAAAAAATTACCAGGCATGTTAAAAGGCAAAAACAAACAAATAAACAAACAAAAACTCTACAGTCTGAAGAAAAAAACCAAGCATAAGAACCAGACTTAGATATGGCAGAGATATTGGAATTATCAGACTGGGAATTTAAAACAATGATTAATATGCTAAGGGCTTTATTGACAAAAATGGACAATATAAGAAAACAGATGGGTAATATAAACAAAAACATGGAAACTCTAAGAAACAATCAAAAGGAAATGCTAGATGAAAACTACTGTAACAAACATGAAAAATGCCTTTGATGAGTTCATCGGTAGACTGGACACAGCAAAGGAAAAAAATCGCGAGCTTGAAAGATAAGTCAATAAAAATGTCTAAAACTTAAATGCAAAGAGAAAAAAAAAAGGATGAAAAGACAGAACAGAATATCAGAGAATTGTGGGATAATTACAAAAGGTGTGTAACTTATACATAACAAGAATACAAGAAGGAGACAAGAGAAAGGAACAGAGAAACTGTTTGAAGTAATAATGGCTAAGGATTTTCCAAAATTAATGACAGGCACAAAATAATAGATCCAGGAAGTAACAGAGAACATCAAACATGATAAATATCAAAATACTATACTTAGCCAAAGAGAAATTCTTGGAAGAAGCTGGGGCAGGGGGCAGGAGGTGGGAGGACTTTACCAACAGAGGAAGAAAGATAAGAATTACATCAGATTTCTCTTAGAAACCATGCAACCAAGAGGAAGGTAGAGTGAAATACTCAATCTTGAAAGAAAAAAAAAAAAACACCAACCTAGTCTTCTGTACCCTAGGAAGTTATCCTTCAGAATCAAAGGAGAAATAAAGACTTTCTCAGACAAACAGAAATTGAGTGAATTTTTGTCAGGAGACCTGCCTTGTGAGAAATGTTAAAAGATATTTTAGAGAGAAGAATGATTACAGGTCAGAAATTTGGATCAACATAAAGCAGTGTTAGAGAAGAAAGAAATGAAGATAAAATATTTTATTTTGCTTATTCTTAACTGGTCTAACAAATAACAGCTTGTTCAAAATAACAACAGCAACAATGTATTTGGTAATTATTGCTTATAGATGAATGAAATGAATGACAGTGATGTTATAAGTGGCAAGAAGGAAAAACTGTCAATATTCTGTTATAGGTACTTGTACTATCCATGAAGAGGTCTAGTGTTATTTGAAAGAAACACTGGAGGGAAACATTTACTACACCTGGGAATTTTCCTGGATTTCTTCTGATTCCTAAGAAGCAGCTATAAAGACAAAATTAAATAAATTCACAACAGAGGAGAAGGGAAATAATATTGAGATTATATAGTCATGGAATAAATCCCTTGTCTACCAATAGTGTAATGCTCTCTAATGAATGAGAGTTTGATTCAACTTTTTTCTAGTTCAGGGTTTTTCCATCTAGGGATTAAAGTTAATTGTTAAAAGGAGAGCAAGGATGACCAAAGAAATAAACCATAGAAATAAAGAAAATGAAGTCTGATAAAAATAACTTCTCAATGGAGTACTTCCAAAAGAAGGAGTATATTTACCCTGCTATAAATTCACTTTTGACATTTTTGGTGTGTGCTTATCATGTGCTTCATTCATCTCAGCATTATTTTTGGTTCTTAATTAAATAAGAAGCAAATCTGATATTCTTCACTCCAGTAAAAGCACTAAAATTATTCTAGCAGATTATAATTTAAGGAGGCAAAGGAAGGATGACATGAAGAAGCCTCCCAGAATAATACTTCAGACTCTTTTAGGACTGAATTTGAGGAATAAAATGGGATGGATATATGATAAAAGATGTGAATGGACAGATATAAAGGGGATTAATATAAATATTTTAATTAAATAAAAATGTAAAGTTTATTTTATTACTAGATGGTCAAGATTTATTTCTTTCTTACTCTACAGAAAATGTCTCATTAGTAACAAACTAAATTTGGCCTGATTGATTCACAGCAATAACAATTCAACTTTTATTTTACAACTTTATTAACTATGTAAGATAAAAATTCCTACATTGGGCCCATTATTTGCTATTAAACTGGAACTAACCAATGAGTATACATGTGTACGGAAGAATGTAAATCAAGCATGGGGGAGAGGGAAGGAGGGGAGGGGCAAAAACTTACCTAATGGGTACAGTGAACTCTACTTGGATGATAGGCACACTTATAGCCATGACACAAGCATCACAAAAGCAAACCATGTAACCAAAAACATTTGTACCACCTTAACACTTTGAAATAAAACAAACTAAAAAACCCCACAATTTTTAAAGAGTCTTGGGTTAATCAATTGTTACCTAGTAGAAATCTAGTTCTAATTCATGGAATAAAATTAAATAATTTATAATTAGTATAAAGAAGTGATAATATACTCTCAATTCTAGGCTTAAAATAATTATATGCATGATGTTTATATTAAATAGATATTCATAAAACAATTGAAAATAGTTTAGTTTTACATAAGCATCTTCTTTAACATTATTCATTTGCTTAGGCAGCCTCAATTTCACAAATAAGCCCAGAGTCAGAACAGGCAGTCTGCTTTATCATAAATGTATCACAAATATAAGCAAAGTTTGATATGAGGAGGTCTTAATATAGTGAAAGTTTTAATAATATTTTGGAAATAGACTCTTACTTTTAACACAATCTTTATTAAGATTTTATCTATTCTGTGTTACTCAGTTTTGCTTTGCTTATTGATAAAAATACTATCTAAAAACCCTGTAGCATTTAAGAAACCAGGTCTTACTCATTTCATATCTAAATACACAAAGTGCAACTGGTAAGAGATTTTAGCTTTGAGCAATGACTTGATTTGGAACTTGTTAACCACCAAAGCAGAAAAACATTTATACAGTATCATTTTTACCTTCAGAGCTGAGCAGTTTATAGTTAAACAGATTCAGATTTAGTAGCATACCAGCAAGATAGGATAGTGTTTCTATAAGTATTAAAAGTTAATAAGTGAGTCACATCTATATATTAAATTTAATATTATAGATTTTTCATTTAAAACAAAATGGAAAATGTATAATTATTATAGCTTAACAAACACAAAAAATATTGATATTCAAATATTAATCACTCCTGAAAAAATATCCTTTTGATATTTTTTTTAAAAAAAATCCTTCATGCATAATTAGGTTTACTTTCCACTTTACCCTGCTCTTGTGTTTTAGATGATTATTTTATAAATCACAAACAAAATAATTTGTTTGGTTGTTGCTTTTAATTCATGCTGGCAAGTTTACTCTAATTCATTGTAATTATTGAATTGGGATTTTACTTTCCATTTTAAATACATCTATTTACCTTCTTCTTTCTATGCTTCTTTCTTTTCCTATCTTTTAATAGATTAAGCTTTCTTTATTCCTGCCTTTCTGGCATAAAAGTTATATATTCTAGTACTGTTCCTCTAGTGATATGCTTATAGTTTTAATGCAAATATTTGGCATAGTAATTAATGCTTCTAAAATACTGCTTCTCTTCTCCTCTTGAATAGTTTAAAGATTTGAGAGAGCTTTACCCCATCTTTTTAATTCATCTTCCCTCTTACAAGTTATTTGTTTCTTTGTTTGTTTTTAGAGATAGGGTCTTACTCTGGAGTGCAATGGCTGGAATGGAGAGGCTCAATGATAGCTCACTGCAACCTTGAACTCCTAGGCTCAAGCGATACTCATGCTTGAGTAAGTAGCTCAGACTATAGGCATCATGCCACCATGATCAGCTAATTTTTCTTATTTTTTGTAGAGATGGGGTCTTGCTATGTTATCCAGGCTGGTCTTAAACTCCTGGCCTCAACTGATTTCTCCTGCCTTGGCCTCCCAAAGTGCTGAGATTACAGGCATGAGCCACCACGCCTGACCTACATGTTATTTTTATATAGCATATTTGTTCTACTTCGGTTTTGTACTTTTGTTTGGTGATTACTATTACTGTTGCTTTATATTATAGCTAAAGTTTATTTAGACTGCTCACATGCCTACGAATTCCTTTTCTCAGCATTTCTTCTTGGTTGTATCTCATTCTCTCTTGTTCAGTTTTCTTTAGTAGTTCTTCAGGAAAAGGTAAACTATCAGCCTTTGTCTGAAAATGTATCTATCTGAACCCAATTTTAAATGATAGTTTTATTTGAGCATACAATTCTAGATCAATAGTTATTTTCTCTGCTGTCTTCTGGTTTCCATGGTTGTTGCTAATACTTCTGCTATCTGTCTAGTTGAGGTTGTAGGTAATCAGGCTTCATTCTCTGGTTTCTTTTATAATCTTCCCTATGTCTTTGATGTGCTACCAATTCACTATAATGTCTAGGTGTAGGTTTAGTCTTATTAATTCTCCTGAGACCTCAACGTACTTCCTGAATCTTTCATCAATTCAAGACAATTCACAGTATTTCTTCAAATATTTCCTTGCTCTCATTCTCTTCTGCTAGAACTCCTATTACATATATATTAAACATTTTTGTTCTATTATCCCTGTTATAAGCTCTCTTTCATATTTTCCATCCTTTTTTTTTTTTTTTGTATCTCTCAGGGCTACATACAGAGTAATTTTCTTAGGATTACTTTCTAATCTAATTCTCCCTTTAGCTGTGTCTTATCTTCAATTGAACTAGTTTATTGAATTTTTAACTTTATTGATTTTATTTTGATTTCTACACATTTTATTTGGCAATATTTAAAATCTACTCTTTTTTATATTTTCTTAATCTTTTTTGTTTTTTTCTTTTTATGTTTTTAACCATTTTAAATACTTATTTTAAGATCTCTGAATAACAGTTCTATTATCCAAGGTTCTCATGTCTCTGGCTATCCAACTATAGCCATCTTTTAAGAGAAACATCAGTTTTAGGCATACCACCTTCATAAACTATTCCCCATAAAATATTTACTTTTCTCTGATTTCCTTTGTCAGCAGAAATCTATTCACCATGTAATTTATTGCCTTTTACTCTTCTGATTATTATATTCCTTTTAAGTCTTATTTCTTGTACTTGATGTAAGTTGGAGAAGAAAGACTATAGTTGATACTTGATTGTACTTCAAACAAAACCAAGTAGAATAAGGTACTCAGTGAACTTTTTGCTGTTTTTTTAGCTTTTTCTAATCATTCACTATTGAATTAACATAAATGGACCCTAAAAGAGAACCTTGTAATCCAGATGATTATACATTTACCCTCCCAATTCTTTCTGGAGATTTCTTAGTCACATAAATTTTAGATTAAAATATTTAATACGTTACTTAATATTCAATCATGAAACATTTAATGTAATATACACAGTATTCTCAGGTTTTAACGTGAAAGAATGGCTAATATGAACAAGCCCTAGCTTAATTTGGGGTATTTTATGATATTTAGTATTTACATGCAAAAATACTGCAGGTAAAATCCAGCATGCCTGATTCCAAAGTTAGTTCATCTTCCTATGGAGTGAAATATAGTAAGATGAGGAGTGAAGTTCATTACTAATCAGCATCTGTAGTACTTTCATTGTCAGAAAAATTGAATTAAATACTAAAGTCTGCAGATTATTCCACTCCCATAGTTCTTCCAGTCTCCCAACTCCTTCCTAATTGCCAACTTCACATCTCCAGTTATAGATACAAAACATTACATAGGTACTTTACATTGCTAGGAATGTAATCAGTTTCATCTTACTGGCCAATAAAGAAGTAGAAGAGTCATGGCCATCCCCAAAAAGTAGTAATCTTCTCTTCAATTTTTTCAGGAATACATATAAGGAATACAGTGAAAGCAAAGCAGAAAAAAATCACCTGCTTTTCCTTCTTTGTCAGGTGTCACTTTTGTTTCAATGCTTCATCTGAGCTTTGATTAAATAAAAACTTCTTGAGCTGATATCAGTTTGTAATTATATTTTTTACTAAACATACATATATATAAATAAAATGGATATAGGTATTTACCTATATGAGTGTATTCACATACATGTATACACACATATATCTCTATATCTCATTTATTTCCAAATACCTATCTACAGAAAGTAATAACTATGAATATTATATACACATGTATGAATGGATATACACATATATTTGCTGAGGGCCTAGACACAGTGTTACTTCCAGTAATGCATAAATCTTTGTGTGTTTGTGTGTGTGTAAACACATATTTATACATACATACATACACATTCATGCTAACGATGGCAATATGTTCTGAGGAATGCATCAGGTGATTTACTGCCATGCAAACATCATAGAGTGTACTTACACAAATTCACTGTAGCCTGCTACACCAGGTATGGTAGAGTCTATTACTTATAGGCCACAAACTTGTACATCATGTTAATGGTATAGTCTATTGTTCGTAGGCTACAAACTTGTACAGCATGTTAATGTACTGAATACTGTGGACAATTGTAACACAATGGTAAATATCTCAGTATCTAAATATATCTAAACATAGAATAGGTACAGTAAAAATACAGTATTATAATCTCATGGGACCACCTTCATATATGCGGCCTGTCATTGACTCAAGCATCTTTATGTGGTACACAACTCTGTGTCTGCATGTGTGTGTACAATTCTCTACTAAAAGGAGAGAGAGCTCATTAGAGAAAAAGCCGACTCAAGGCCTGGAATAGAGAAAGTGCAAAATAAGTCTGAAAAAAAAATTGCACTAAAAATAAAGAAAACACTGAAAGAATGGTTTATAAATGTTAGAACAACACAAAAATCTACTTGATGAGGATCCTTCTAGCCAAATCTGGGAAAATTTGGTTATCAAAATAATGACAGCAATGGATGATATTGCCCATTAAATAAAATAAGAATCCATGAGTCCATAATGATATAAATAAAGTAAAAAGGAAGGAGGGAAATCTCTTTTATTTTTACAGTAGAATGTCAACTAATACATATAGAAAAAATGATAGACTTAGAAAATCAATGGATGCTAAAATTAGTACATAAAATTTCACAGTTTCAAGTTATCTTCCCCAAAATTATAATACAAAGAGAAAAATAATAGTAATTTTTTACTGGGATCTGAAAGATGGTACCAATATTGGAATAAATCAAAATTACTTGCTTTTTATATCATGTTTGGAAGATAAAAGATCACATCTAAAGTACTTCTGCCAAAAATGCATGACTTAAATCTAATCATGAGAACACACAGGATAAATTCAAATTGAGGGTCACTCTACAAATGTTTTGTACTTCTAAAAAGACGTCAAGGTCAAGAAAGATAAAGACAGGATAAGGAATACTTTCAGACTAAAGGAGAATAAAAAGACATAACAACTAAATGCAATGTACGAACCTGGATTTGATCATGGACTTAAGGAGTATTAGCTATTAAGTGTATTATATGACAAGTAGAAAAATTTAAACATGGTCTACAGATTGATAATATTGTATCAATGTAAAGTTTCTTGATTCTGATAATTATACTATAGTTATAAAGAGAATGCCCGTGTACATAAGAAATACACATCAGGTATTAGTGGTAAGGGACATAATGTTTCCAAAGTTCTCTCAAATGTTTGAGAAAAAGATTAAACAAGTTATATGTCATATATATGGTTCCTTGTATTCATGTAACTTTTCTGTAAGTGTGAAAATGTATTAAAACAAAAAGTTATTTTAAAATTTCTCTAACTATCCATATATCTAGTTCAGATGCTACTGACATTATACCTTTTTCCACAAGTTATTTCAACAAAAATGTGGCAGATGACTAACAGGGTAATAATAATTTGCTTTTATGAAAATATTTTAACTTCTTGAAATGTTACAAGACTGTAAGTATACGTGGGGGTATTTTTCACCCATTATTGCATGTCAAAAATCAAAACTACTGGAATAAATCCTATAGTTTGCTGTGTGTGCCAATGTTTATCCCCACCTAAAATTCTCTTAACTTCCTCCATTTCTTCAATTCCCTAAAACTCAATTCAAATGCTAGATCCTACCTGAAATTTTCACTGATTTTGCCAATGAACTCTGTGCTTTTTTTACGACATTTATTCCATCATAATCATCTCACACACTCATTTGCCTACTAAATTATAAACACCTTAAAAACACAAATTATATCCTATGTTTATGTAGTATCAATCACAATACATGAACAATGAATGAAAAAAGTTAATTAGTAGTATTTGCAGACACGTGGCACTTCACAGTTTATAAAGAACTATAAGGAAAACAATCTTTTAATAAGTAGTTTTTGGATTGAAAACAAACCCACGATTTAAACATAAAAACAGGTCGGGCGTGGTGGCTCACGCCTGTAATCCTAACACTCTGGGAGGCCGAGGTGGTCGGATAGCTCAAAGTCAGGAGTTCGAAACCAGCCTGAGCAAAAGTGAGACCTCGTCTCTACTAAAAATAGAAAGAAATTAATTGACCATCTAAAAATATATAGAAAAAAAAATTAGCCAGGTATGGTGGCACATGCCTGTAGTCCCAGCTACTCGGGAGGCTGAGGCAGAAGGATTGAGCCCAGGCGTTTGAGGTTGCTGTGAGGTAGGCTGATGCCACAGCACTCTAGCCAGGCCAACAGAGTGAGATTCTGTCTCCAAAAAAAAAAAAAAAGTGTTAAACAATATAACATGATATATGCTGAGAAGTCTCACTTTCGTCCTCCACTGTGTTCCCCCTCACTCTTGTCTCTTATAGTTAATTTTACTATTAGTTTTCTATACACCCTTCCAGTGTTTCTCTGAGTGAATATAATTATATAAAATTAATTTTTATTTTCTCCTCTTTCTTAAAAAAGACAGTATATGTAACACGCTGTGTTGCACAAAGTATTTTTATTATCCCCTCTTTCTTACAGTATACCAAATACCCTGTGTTACTTTATCACTTAAAAATGTATCAATACATGAGTGGATTAATAAAATGTGGTATATGTATACAATGGAGTACTATTCAGCTTTAAGAAACAATGGTGACATAGCACCTTTTGTATTTTCCTGGATACAGCTGGAACTCATTCTACTAAGTGAAGTGTCTCAAGAATGGAAAAACAAGCACCACATGTACTCACCAGCAAATTGGTATTAATGGATCAACACCTAAGTGGACATATAGGAATAACATTTATTGGGTGTCGGGCGGGTGGGAGGGGGGAGGAGGGGATGGGTATATACAAACATAATGAGTGAGATGTGCAACGTTTGGGGGATGGTCACACTTGAAGCTCTGCCTTGAGTGGGGAGAGGGGGCATGGGCAATATATGCAACCATAATATTTGTACCCCCATAATATGCTGAAATAAAAAAAAATAAAAAAATAAAAAATAAATAAAATACTATTTTAAAAAAAATTTATCTTGGTGATCTGCCCTCTGAATAATAAACACCTCCTTCATTTGTTTTTACTAGCCATAGCATTCCATTGTGTGGATCTACGATGGCTTAATCAATCGATTTTTAAAATATTTAATGCTTCTCAAAAATATTCACTGAGAAAAACATATATAACCTCAAGTATTGTTTACTGAATCCTATTAAAATTAAATGCATGCAAAATTATGATCTTGGGATTTAGAATAATTTAAAATAAAGATGCACCCTATACGTTACCTAACTACTTAAAAAATAACATCCTTCCTTCTTAATGTCCTATTTATCCAAACTCTACATTCCGTCCTAGCTCCCTCCTAAAAGAGGATGGAGGAAGAGAGAGTGGAATAGAGGGAATGAGAGATAAAGGAAGTGAGGGACCAAGGGAGGAAAGGAGGAAGAAAAGAAACATAAAAGTTCTTAATAATTAAAGTTTAATATTATTCAATAATGTCAGTTTGGCTAAACCTAAAAGGGCTATTCCAGCATCTTTACATTAAAGAGACTATGCTATGAATGGCAATGAGCTGTCTAATTAGAACCAAAGCATATTTACCCTGGATACATATCCTCTTAAGTTAGAATTATATCTTAAATTTCACTAAAATTATCTCCATCTCGATCCTACTTTTCCCCTTAAAACCTTTTATACTTCATTCTCCATGGGTACATTCTAAACCTTTAAAATATCTTTTGAAGTAACTGCTTTTTTAGCATATCTTTGAAATAAAATTCATTCCTCCAACTTTCCATTAGCATTCCCTAAGGTGCTACTCAATATCCCCAGCTGTTCTCCATTTAGATGAGCTTCAGATCCCTTGTTCTCACATTTTTCTCTTACCTGCTCTAAAGAGCCCATATTCTATCTCATCCTTTCTTCCCAATAACCAGATTCTTAAACAACTCACCAGAGCACCAGACTTGAGAATGTATGCAACTAACTACTGGTATCTCCTTCACAGGCACCTTAAATGTTCAGGCATTTATTGAGGAACCAAAATATGTTCAAACTGAATTCATCTATATATGTCCAAAGCTATTCCTCCTCTATTATGTTCATCACCTCCATAAATGGCACTACCATCCATCAAACCGTTCAAGCCAGAAGCCAAAGTGTCTTGACTCTTCCTCCTTCATCTTCGTCTTATATTCAATCAAGTCTTTGAAGCTAATACTGGAATATCTCCATAATTCCCCATCTCTACTATCATCACTGTAGACATGTCTCTTCATGTCTGTTCCTTGAATTGTTTCTGTAGCTTCCTAACATATCTTGCTATATCTAACATGCTGTCCTTCAAATCCAATCTTCTCTTATAGATGTATTATTCCTTTAAAAATGCAAAACTACTAGCTTTCCAGTGCTCCTCAGATAATGACCCAAATCCTTAAATCCTATGAGGCCCTACCAGATCTGGTCCCTGACCCCTGCCAAAGTTTAATCTTATACCACTGTCCTCGTTCTCTGTTTGTAGTCACACTGGATTTCTTTTAAATTTTCAGATGTATCAGGATCTTTTCACCCCAGAGCCTTTGCAAATGATGTTGCTTTGCTCTGAATGCTTCTCCCATTTTTTGCTTATTCAGCTTTAACATCTTCCTTGCCTGGCCCCCAATCTATCCTTAAGACATAGCTAAGAATCTTGCAGTATTCCTTTCTAACATTTAGATCATTAGTAATACCTTTTCCAAGATCTGTCTTTGACATTAGACTTTAGGCTTTTGAAAGAGTAGCCACAATATATATATCTTGGGCTGAATGTCTACTAGCCCATATAATGGCAGTCGAATGTTTTCTGAATAAATAGTAATAATAGCAAACATTTGCATAGTATTCATACTGACCTAAGTTCCTTTAATGAATCTCTACTCATTTAATCTTTACAACAACCCCATAAAATAAAAGTCCTTAGGTCCTCCTAAGGACCTTTGGTATTGGAAAGATTGTATAAACATAACCCACCCATGGCCATCCAGCTAAGTAAGTCATGGGGGTTAGAGTCAAACCTAGGCAATCTGCCAGCCCTGGAGCATAGAATCTATTTCCTGAACTTACATAATGCATTATTTCTCCTAGGTTACAAAGCCTTTTAATAAATAAAAATACTGAGGGAGAATGGAATGCAAAACTAAAATTAAAGGGTTATTAGTAACCTAATAGTAGCAGACAAGAACAGAAACAAAAGAGGATGTTTAAGATGGTCTAAGTCTCTATGGCAGGTAAAATATTATAGAGACTAATTTTAATTGCCTAAACCAGGCATTCTTAATTTGTGAGCCATATCTCTCTTGGATGATTGATGAAGTCAACAGACTCTTCTCAGAATAACATTTTTAAAACACAAATAAAATATAGAACTGCAAAGGAAAGTAATTTTATTGGAATAAAGTTGTACAAAATTCTTAAAATACCATATATTATAATGTAAGTTCTTTTTTATTAATGCATTTTTGATAGATCTGAAACTATTATATCATATGGAAACATACGTGATTTCTATCTGTGACAAAGTCACAAGACTACTAAAACTATTATTTTTATATGCATAATTATAAGATATTTAGGTTAGAGTTTAGGAAAAATAAAAATGTGATTTTTATCCCATAAATTCACAGACCCTGCTCCCCAAATCCTATCATGACAATCCCATTTAAGAATGCCATCTTAAATCACACTACCAATAGCCTACATGTCCTTTCCACAGTGTTCTTTGTCCTAAACCAAAGGGAAAAATGGTCTGATCCACATCTTTCCTGTGATGCACACTATAAAAAGTACTGCTCTAGATTCATTTCCTGACCATATGAATTTATATAATTTTAGTTTTAATATTGGGTATATTCAGATGATTTGACATGAAACAACAGAGACAAATTTTTTCTGTTTCTATTAATAATATTAATATCCATGTTTCAAAACCAAGAATGAAGATTCCATGGTTCCTGAACTCGGGCACTCCATTCAACACCATCAGTATGTTAGGCCTCTAGCTAAGGAATCCTACTAACTTTTCAGGACCTTTACCTCTTTCTTTCTCATTTTATTAAATATCTGTAAAAAATGATCTCAAAGGTAAATAGTCCTGTTGGAATGACTTTGTGCTCATCATCTTTGTTAGCATACTCAAGGAAACACATTATAGTTCACACATCTACAGTAGACCAACAGATGAAAAGAAACACTTTAGTAATAGATACAATTAAGCCAGAAAAAGAAAAAGCTATAAATCAGACATTGTACATGCATACAATAAATTTCCTATAAATGATGTACCCTATGTAAGAAAAAAATACTCACATAAAGAATAGGACCACACTGTGATTAGGGGGAAAAACACCAGGTAGGCTGATTAAATTTTACCATCTGTCTCAGAGTGGCCTTTGCTATGCCATCTGAAAGCTTAAAGTCATTTCTGAGACTGAGATAATATCAGCAACCACATTATAGATTAACACTATGCCTCTTCATATTTTTCAAAAGAAGATAATTATTCCCACGATGATAGCAGAAATAAAATGATACTATTTTCACCACTCTCCTTTTACTTTCCACATGGAGAATTTAACAATTTAACAAGAAAAGTCTTTCTTGAGCTAGAGAAAAGGACAATTCTATTGAACACAATACTGTGGATTCTACTGGGAACTACTATTCTAAGAAAGACAGGCTATCTTAAGAGATACTCTCTTTTATAACCATGGCATTGAGGTGGGAAAAGGGGAGAAGAAAACAGTATTCTCCAATCTTCCTGTTTCTACTATAAGTAAAAAAAGAAAAGAAAAAAAAATGGCACAATAAAGTCAGTTAGATTTCAGCTCACAGCCAGAGTGGAGTTACTAGTCTTTGGATGTTTAGATGTGCCTCCTATTGTAAAGAACTAGACAAGTGTACAAAATGTATTAAATTGTTTCAGATAGGGGAAAACAGGCAATATAGATCTATATAATCTCTGTGAGAAGGAAAACAAAGGTTAGCCCCATAATTACCTTAGCTTTCTACCTGGAGGCAATTTCTGGGTTGTGGCCCAAGGAAGAGGAGCCCAAACAGAATACTGTGCCCTTGCTAGGTTGAGGAGAGGATGGAGTTCAGAGAAACTGAGGCAGCTGGAATTTGTAGGGCAGGATACCAGAGAAAAGGGAATTAGGAAGAAAAGTTACTCTAGAAATCTACAGAAGAGTTCCTTCAAGTCTTTGGATGAATACTAAGCTGTGCAAGCATAAGGGACAATAAGGTGTATACCGTGTTTCCCCGAAAATAAGACCTTCCCATAAAATAAGCCCTAGCAGGATTTCTAAGCATTTGCGCAATATAAGCCCTACCCCGAAAATAAGACCTAGTGATGGGCGTGGCTACGCATCCTATCTGCGCAACCCATGCATTTCCTCACAGAGCAGTAAAGAAGACAACAGCCCTTCTCAACTGCCCCACGAGAGCTCTATTGCTTGACATGAGAGATTGGGGCCAATGATTCTAAAGGAAATAGAGTTGCAAGAAATTCAGGATGGAATTCGGTGTTTGGAGAGTTATGATGATGTTCCAGAAGAAGATGACTTAACTATATTTGAATAAACGTAGATTGTTGTACCGTACTTAAAAAAAATAACACATCTCCTGAAAATAAGCCCTAGGGTGACTTCTTGAGGAAAAATAAATATAAGACCCTGTCTTATTTTCGGGAAAACATGGTAGGTACTCCAGATCCACCTTAGCAAAGCTTAAAAAGAAATCCCCAAATGATCAAGCTGCTCCATAAGAAATTTAACTGGTACCAAAACCAAGGTCAACATTTTTTAAAGGGAGACAACAATATATAAATAATCCCCAACATAATATTTACAATGTCCACCATCTAATTCAAATTACTGGAGACACTCACAGAAACAGAAGAATGTGATCCATAACTATAAAAAAAAGTCAGTCTATAAAAACAGACCTAGAAATGATAGAGATGATGAAATCTGGACACGAGGACATTAAGCCAGCCAGTATAAAAGTGTTCAGTGACATAAAGGAAAATACAAATATAATGAGAAAAAAATGGATACAAAAAGAATAAAAACTGGAACACCTAGAACTGAAAAAAAAATATCTGAAATAAGAAATACAACGGATCAATGTAACAGCAGATATATAATGTGGTATATATCTATACAACTATGTAGATAACTTATCTATATAACTAAAATAGATAAGTGAACATGAGAATACAGCAATAAAAGCTACTTAAAAGACAGAAAAGATTGAAAAAATTAGCAGTGCCTCAGTGATCTGTCGGATAATGACAGGCAGTTTAGCATACATGTAATTAGAGTATAGGAAGTATGTATGGGAGAAGAGAAGAAATATTTGAAGAAATAAGGGAAGATCATTTTCCAGATTTGATAAAAACTATAAACTCACAGATCCAAGAAGCTCAACAAGCAGAATGACCATGAAGAAAAGAACTCTAAGGTATTTATAATCAAATTGCTGAAAACCAGATATTTAAAAAAAATGTTAAAAGCAGACAGAGAAAAAAAACACATTACATAGAAGAAAACAAAGTTAGGAAATACCACTCCCTAGTAGAAAGAATACAAGCCAGAAGAAAATAAGGAAACATATTAAAAGTGATCCAAGAAAAAAAAATATCCTATCACCTGGAATTCTATATATATTGAAAATATCTTTCAACGATGAAGCAAAATAAAGACCTTTCCAGATAAAGAAATGCCAAGAAAACTAATTGCCAGCCAACTGGTATAAGAAATACTATAGAAAGTTCTTTAAGCTAAAGAAAATGATTCCAGATGGAAATCCAGATACAGAGAGAAATGGAAACACAATGTTATGAGGCCCTCACATTATATGTGAAGTGGTATGATTTTATTTTAAGATAAACTGTGGAAAGTTAAAGATGCATATTGTAAACCCCCTAGCAACCATTAGTTAAGTAAAACAAGAGGTATAGCTAATAAGGCAATACAGAAGGCTAAATGGATTAAAAACAAATATGTATATATTTAGTTTGATTCATCACCTTTAGCTACGATTTTTCTTATGAATAAGAGATAAACTTCTGCTGAAAGTTATAATATGCACCAGCCCTTTGCATATTTCTTTTTGCACAAACATTATACAGTTTCTCCATGTACAAAAACTAAAGTACCTCAGAATACTGGCATTCCAGAAATTCAATAAATACCATTCTGCAAAAAAAAGAAATAGAATCTTACTTAGATAAAATATAAAATTTTTATCACTCAGATCTGACAATATCAAAAGAATGGGAATCATAAAATTTAAATTAAGATTCAGAGATATAAATCTTTTCTCAAAGTATAAGTTAGAAACAGAACATAAACTATTCATTCCTAATACAATTCAAGATATTTAAAGAATAGATTTCATTCCAGAAAAGACCTAACAGGAAAAAAATTGTCTCTATTTCTAAAATCCATACTAGAAACAAAAACATCTTTTCAGTGATCTTCACATAATTTATAAAAGTTAAGTCTGAAGGCTTATGTATTAGTTTAATGAACACACGCTATGGAGATTACCTGTTAATAAAATAGAAGACTTTTTAAACTGAAAAAAAATGTACCTGTCATTTTATATCTCAGTATTTTGGTTCAATAAAAGCAAACAAACAAAAAATTAACCTTAAATATATAATATGTAACTTCAGTGATATCTGAAAGCTATTTTATTATATAAAATATTTTGCTTTGGAGAGCCTCACCAGCTGGTACCATTTGCCCAAAGAGACAGCTGTTTTTTAGTTTCCCTATCTCAGCACGTTTCCAACTGTCAGTTCTAACTGTATGCAGTCCCATAGTGACAGACTACTTTAAGAGAAATGGCTCATTAACTTGAATCTACAAAGTCCACTCTCTTCAGCGAATTCAAATTAAGCCCACAGACATGCCAGCTCATAACAGAATTCCCCACACATTTTTGTTGTTCTCTTGCACTGTGGACTCAAAGTAAAAAATTCATGCCATCTACTATAAAATCTTTTGCTCAACCCTATAAATGAACTGATATAAATGATGGTAGCAGAAGTGTATCTTCAAAACTTATGAATTATAGTGTCATTTTATAAAATAAGAACTTCCAAATAAGGAATTTCCTTTGCAATGTAAATAAATGACTTACAAACTTTGCAGAGACTAGTTTGGATAATAAAGCTCAAATTAAGATGTACAAAATATACAATGGCTTGTTAGAAAATTTTCAGTAACAACTCTAAGAAGAAACTGACCACACAGACCTGTAAGAATCAGATAAGATAATGAATATAAAATTGTTTCAAAAAAATAAAATTGGATTTTAAGTATAAGTTTTTTTAAATCAGTAAATCGCTTTTATAAATTATGTGGAAAGGATTATAACAAAATAAACATGGGCCGTCTGAGGCAGATGCATATTGCATATATCTATACCAAGAGCATATCACTGAATGATAATCAAAGTAATCTGAGCAATTAGAACTCTTGTACATTGTTGGTGGGAATGGAAAACTGGTGCAGCCACTATGAAAAACAGCATGGAGGTTCCTCAAAATAGTAAAAGTACAACTACCATACAATCCAGGAATCCCTGAGTATATATCCAAAATAATTGAAATCAGAATCTCAAAGAAATATTTGCAATTCTATGTTCACTGCAGCATTATTCACAATAGCCAAGATTTGTAGAGAACCTAAGTGTCCATTGATTGGTTAAATGGATAAAAAAAAAAAAATGTGGTATATACATACAATGGAAAATTATTCAGCCTTAAAAAAGAATGGAATCCTGCCATATGTGACAACATCAATGAACCTAAAGGCCATTATTCTAAGTGAAACAAGCTAGTCAGAGAAGGACAAATACTATATAATTCCATTTACATGAGGGATCTAAAATGTCAAACTCACAGAAACAGAGATTAAAATGGTGGCTGTTAGGGGGCATGGGAAGAAGAAAATGGGAAATTGCTATTCAACAGGTATACACAGTTGACCCTTGAACAACACAGGTTTGAACTGTGTGGATCCACTTACATACATCAATTTGTTTCACTAAATATATTGGAAAAATTTTTTAGAGATCTGAGACAATTTGAAAAAACTCACAGATGAACCTTATAGCCTAGAAATAGAAAAGAAAGAAAGAAAGAAAGAAAGAAAGAAAGAAAGAAAGAAAGAAAAAGTTAGGCATATCATGAATGCATAAAATATATGTAGATATTAGCCTATTTTATCATTACTACCACAAAATATAAGCAATTATAAAAAGTTAAAATTTATCAAAACTTATACATTTACTTACAGACCATATGTGGTGCTATCCACGATCCAGAGAAATATAAACAAAT
Source organism: Cheirogaleus medius (assembly GCA_008086735.1). NCBI lineage: Eukaryota > Metazoa > Chordata > Mammalia > Primates > Cheirogaleidae > Cheirogaleus > Cheirogaleus medius. The sequence continues at coordinate 35,657,509 of VBSM01002608.1, forward strand.
GTAAAGATGGAGTATTAAATCATAAGTGCATAAAATTCACTGTAGTACATACTGTACTACCATAATGATTTGTAGCCACCTCCTTTGCTACTGCAGTGAACTCAAGTGCTGGAAGTATCTGCTTAAAACATCATGTGATGCTAATCATCTCGAGTGAGCAGTTTGCCCCTCCAGTAAATTTTGTATCTCAGTAAAAAGTAATCCCTCTAGGTTCTCACAAATTTTTCATCATGTTTAGAGCAATACTGTAAACCCTGAATAACACTAGTGCCACTACTGATGCTGAAAATGCTCATAAGAAGCAGAGAAAAGTCATGACATTACAAGAAAAAGATGAATTGCTTGATTAAGTACTGTAGATTCAGGTCTATAGCTGAAGTTGCCCACCATTTCAACCAGATGATTCATCTTGTAAACAGATAACATAAACTTATGGTATCAATAAATGTAGAACAGTACTGTAAAAGCATTTTCCTTATGATTTTCTTAATAATATTTTCTTTTCTCTAGCTTACTTTATTGTAAGAATACAGCATTTAATAGATGTATCATAAAATATGTTAAACAACTGTTTATGCTATCAGTAAGGCTTCCAGTTAACAGTAGGCTATTAGTAGTTAACTTTTGGGGAAGTAAAAAGATATAGGTGGATTTTCAACTATACAAGGGGTCAGTATCCCAACCCCAGTGGTTCTTCAAGGGTCAAGTGTAGTTTCAGTTATACAAGATAAACTGTTGTATAACATTGTGCCTATAGTTAACAATACTGTTACTGTATCATGCACTTAAAAATTTATCAAGAGGGTAGATCTCATATTAAGTGTTCTTCCCACAATAAGAAATATATAGCAATAAAAAGAAATTTATAAATAGATAAAACTTCATAGCCCTGTCCCAAATCATCACAAACACAAAAGAAAACTTCTTGACACTGAAAGAAACTTCTGGAGAAGTACCGTATTGAGTATGTAGTGATTTGGAGAGGAAGTCACAGAAACTATGGCCCCTTCTTCATTCTCTTCCAACTACTTTTTCCTAAATAGAAGCATAGAGCTTGAAGATGATCAAATGCGTGGTGACGAAGTCTCTTCTCTACTGACTACAAGAATATTTTTTATTTGCCAAGATTGTCAGCCCACATTACTTTTGAAATTATTCAAAAACTATCACTACTTAGGAAAGATTGGAAAGGTTTGATCAAATAATATATATTATCTATATGCCTGTATCTACACACACATCCATACAATACACTATCTAGGCATTAAACAGGTTTCTGTACATATAAAAAATAAAATAACTGTTTCTCTATAGACATACATTGCCTTTTGAAAATCATACAGTAAATATGGACAAATATCTTTATGAAATCATTAGAACAATAGACAGGAGCCTTTTCAAACTTATGGGCAATGCATTATTTACTGACTTCAAGTTTGTATGAGAATGCAAACAGCTATAGTGTTTGACTGATTTGTGGGATTGCTCAGTGCGCTGAAGTGTCCTGAATAAACCTTCACTGGTTCACAAATCCAAGTCAAGAATTCTTGCACTGACCCCCTACAATATCTTAAAGATCATCCTGAATTCAGGCAATTCAACTTTTCTGTAAAGTTGAAGTAGTTATAACCATTGACTTCCAATGTTACACACTACCTTAAGTCACTAAAAAGAAACTGTTACCCTAAAATTTAGAATATTTCCATTTCACTCATCTTTTTGTTCAAACAACTGATACCTTAAAAATGTTCCTCATTTACAAAAACATAAGTTTTTAGTTATTTTCTACAATTATGATCTCTGAGATGCTTAGTAATGCCCTGTTTGAAAGCAAAACAAAAATAATTCTTAGTCCTCTACCTTAAGTCTTCTACTCTGATTACAGTAATGAATATGGCATTGCTCCATGTGAAGCCTAATTCTTGCTCTCTGCCAGGCAGTTGGCTCAGTTAACAAATATTTATTGAGAAGCTGGTATATAGTAGCCATTGATCCAGGCATGGTGGCTACAGAAGAGAAAAGACAGACAGGTATCTGCTCTCAGGAGACAGGTAATTAAAAGTAAACAAATAAATCAGAAAGCTCATTACCTCAGACACTACATAATTCCTGACAAAAATTTTCACCTCTACTTTCTGTGTGCCAGGTGAATCTGCCAGCTGTTTTTACTTCTCAGTTGTCAATATGCTATAATTTTCTTTAATATTTCCACCAAATCACCATCACTAAACATAAGTTGTTTGAGCCATTTGTTGTCAGGCTCCAAAAGATGTCTAGCTCAGCCAAACTAGGTTTTACCAAACAAATATTTCATCTGTGCACTGGCTGTGACCCATAGTTGATTGTAACATTAACACAGCACTAAGATAATTGTTCTAGAATACTGAATACCTTTTCCAAACACCCCAGTATAGCTTCAACTAGTTATTCTGTATTCATTAAGATATTTCAGTACCCTAGGCAAAGTTAGAAATTATAGACAATCTTTTCACAAAATATAGCCTACATATTTATTAATAAACACCCACATTTGATTTTAGGTTTCAGAAACCTAATACCTGTAAACATTTCACAAACTGGTCTTCCCTCCTTGCTCTAATTCCTGGAAAAAGTTACTCCTATAAAAAGGAGTTCCCAATTCAAGATTTGATAACTTCATATAATCAATTACCCTCTGTCTCAAATTACGTCATCTGTAAAAATAAGCCAAACACAAATTTTTGCACTATAAAACATTTCAAAATAAACTTATAGTCAATGACTTACACTAGTTTTTGTTAAGGCATTTTATCTAACTTTGAATACTGCTATATTGACACCTAAATACTCATTGTGAATAAATTAACTTATAGAATTCTTTCTAAATTCCTTATCATACTACAAAATAACCAGAATCCCACTACTCTGATCAAATGCTCAAAAGATTCCCAATATGTATGTGTCTGTATATACACATAAGAATATGGATATGTGTGGATGCATAAGTACACCCACAAAGGAAAAAGAGGTTCAAGGAACAACTTGTGCAGTCTCTCCTGTAAAAATCGGAAAGAAACTGACAAATTCATGAAGAGGAATAAAATAAAGAGCGTAATGAGAAGGCCCATCTGCCCATGACATAATAGCCAAACATGATTTTTTAGAATCTTTTCCCTTTAATTTAACAAAATGTTCTTAAAACCTAGAGAATACTGAGATATGGGGTATAGGGGGTATCAAACAGCACATACACTTTGGAAGTCAAATAGTTTATCTTTATAGGTAATAGTAGAATTTAGCCTAATTATTACTTCCATTATTTCTAAGATCCTAGTCAACTTTGAGGAATCAGAAAAGGAAAGAAAAAGATGTACAAACTTAGAATATATCCATCCTTCATTTGGCTCATACAAGATATATTTGTAAAATATTTGTATGTAAAAACAAACTATATATATTACAAACTACATTTCATGCAAAATATAATTTGCATTAAATATCTACCTGAATAAAGATTTTTTTCCGGAGCAAAGAAAGATGGTAAAGGTTTAGTACAAAAGGACATTGGCTCAGAACAACATACCAGATGAACATAAAAGGTTAATTTTAATAATCAAATTCATAATTCATCTAATCTAGGAAATGCCAAGAATAGTTTAAAGAGATATTCCATTTAACATGAACTAATGCACCAACTGTCAGTAACAGTGAGGATGACTAAATGATTCTGAAATACAATATGCTTGTGTTTAATGACATCAATAGACATGTAGGAAATTCACAATCAATTATTTGCCCAGTTACTGTGATGCGTATAAAACCATTACTAGGCTATAAATCTCATTCTACTTTTAGAACTGACCATGATCCAAGAAAAGAAAAAAAAATAACATAAAACATATTATTCTTTTCTTAGACAGGTACATTTCAGTGCAAATACAATTTTAAGAATGTTATGCTTTTGTTTCTGGCACAGAAAAACATCTCTAAGCATTATTCATATTATTTCTCTCCCCTAAAGTTAACATACTTTAATGCCATATGGGCACAAATTTACTTCTGTTCATTTAAACTTGTAATTAAACTTTATAACATAGAAAACTGCTAAAGTAAAATAATCTCATTCCACTGAAAGGCATTTTTTTTTTTCTAAAATAACATGGGTGATGTGCCAAATGGCTGGGGTGGTAGCTCATTATACCTTCAGAGAGAATCCAAGTTTGAGGCTTATCTTGGGTTCTCACACGTAGCAGCAAAACCTTGGAGTATTATCAAGGGTTAGAAAGGGCAGATCAAATGTCTGTACTAAGTGAATCCATTCAGAGGGGCTTTAGTTGTTCAGTAATCTAATGAGAAGAGCATTGGTAATCTATTGATCAATGCATTCTATTGTAACTTTATTAAATAACAAAGCACTTGTATCTAAAATATTCAAACCACTTCACAAAAAGAAGCCCTTGTGCTGCCCAGAAAATGTTCCTTTTTTTAAGTCTATTTTTTTAGAGCAGTTTTAGTAAGTTCACAGCAAAATTGACAGGAGTTACAGAGATTTCCCATATACCTCCTGCCCCCAAACATCAGTAGCCTCCCCCATTATCAACATCCTCCCTACCCTCATCCACAGTGGTACACTGACTACAACTTATGAACCTACATTGAAACATCATAATAACCCAGAGCCCGTAGTTACCTTAGGTTACTCTTGGTGTTTATATTATACAGGTTTGGGCGAATGTATAATGACACGTATCCATCGTTACAGTATCATACAGAGTATTTTCACTTCCTAAAAACCCTCTATACTCTGCCTATTCATTCCTCTCCATGACAACCCCTGGCAAACATTGATTTTAATGTCATCATAGTTTTGTCTTTTCCATAATATCATATCATTGGAATCATACAGTATGTAGCCTTTTCAGTTAGGCTTTTTCCATTTAGTAATAGGTGTTTAAGATTCCTCCATGTGTATTTATGGCTTGATAGCTCATTTCTTTTTAGCACTGAATAATATTCCATTGTCTGGATGCACCACAGTTTATATTCACATACTGAAGAACATCTTAGATGTTTCTAAGTTTTGGCAATTATAAATAAAGCTTCTATAAACACCCATACGCAGGTTTTTGTGTGGACATAAGTTTTCAATTCTTTTCGTTAAATACCAAAGAGCCTGGTTGCCGGATTGTACGGTAAGAGTATGCTAAGTTTTGTAAGCAAGAGGCAAACACTAGGCCACTGTGGTTGGACCATTTTGCATTCCCACAAGCAATGAATGAAAGTTCCTATTGCTCCACATCCTGGCCAGCATTCGGTGTTGTCAGTGTTTTGGATTTTGGGCATTCTAATAGATGTGTAGTGGTATCTCATTGATGTTTTAATTTGCATTTCCCTGATGACATATTATATCAGTATCTTTTCACATGCTCAGTTGCCATCTGTATATCTTCTTTAGTGAGGCGTATGTTAAGGTCTTTGGCTCCCTGGCTCACTTTTTAAATGAGTTGTTATTGCTGAATAATTTTAGGTGTTCTTTGTTACTTTGGATAACAGTTCCTTTTTTTTTTTT
>VBSM01002608.1:35663066-35718670 GCA_008086735.1 Cheirogaleus medius
AGAGACGGGGTCTTACTCTATCACCCAGGCTGGAGTGCAGTAGCACAATCATAATTCACTGTAACCTCAAATTCCTGGGTTCAAGCTACCCTCCCGTCTCAGCTCCCTGAATACTTAGGACTACAGGCACTCACCAACTGCCCAGCTAATTTCTTTTTCTAAGGGTCTATGTTGCCCAGGCTGGTCTCAAACTCCTGGGCTCAAGTGATCCTCCCATCTCAGTCTCGTAAAATGCTGGGATGACAGGCCTGGATAACATTTCTTTATCAGATATATCTTTTGCAAATATTTTCTCCCAGTTTGTGGTCAGCATTACCCAAATACTAAAACCTAAGACATTATAAGAATAAAAAACTACAGATCAATGTCTTTCATGAACATAGATGCAAAAGTTCTCAATAAAATATTAATGTTAGTAAAGTGAATCCGACAATGTATACAAATAATTATACACCATGACCAATTGGGATTTATCCCAGGTGTACAAGGCTGATTCAACACTCCAAAATCAATTAATGGAATCTATCACATCAACAGGCTAAAGAAAAAATCCCAATTGGTCATGGTGTATAATTATTTGTATACATTGTCGGATTCACTTTACTAACATTAATATTTTATTGAGAACTTTTGCATCTATGTTCATGAGAGACATTGATCTGTAGTATTTGGGTAATGCTGACCACAAAGAATGAGAGTTAAGAGTTATTCCTTCTGCTTCTATATTTTGAAAGAGATTGCAGAGAATTGGTATAATTTCTTCCTTAAAGGTTTGGTAGAACTTACCAGTAAACCCATCTGGGCTTGGTGCTTGCTGTTTGGGAAGGATATAAATTATTGATTCAATTTATTTAATAGATATCTACCTATTCAGATTATTGTTTTCTTCTTGTATTGATTTTGGCAGATTATGTCTTCAATGAAATTGGTTAATTTCACCTAGGTTGTAAAATTTGTCAGCACAGAATAGTATTCCATTATGATTCTTTTAACATCCATGTGATCTGGAGTGATGGTCCCTCTTTGATTTCTAAAATTAGTAATTTATATCCTCTCCTTTTATTTCTTAGCCTGACTAGAGCTTTATCTATTTTATTGATCTTTTCAAAGAGCCAGCTTTTGGTTTCATTGATTTTTTTTTATTTGATTTCCTATTTTTATTTCACTGATTTCTGCTCTTTTATTATTATTTCTTTTCTTCTGACTCTGAATTATTTTGTTCTTGTTTTCCTAGTTTCTTAAGGTAGAAACTTATATCATTGATTTTAAATGTTTCTTCTTTTTGAATATATGCATTCAATGCTGTAAAAATCCCTCTAAGTACTGCTTTCACTTCACTCCACAAATTTAGATAAGTTATATTTTCATTTTCTTCAAAATATTTTTAAAATTTCTCTTGAGATTTATTCTTTGACTCATGTGTTATGAAGAAGTGTGTTGCTTCATCTCAAACAAATTTTGGGAATTTCCAGTTATCTTTCTTTCTGATTTTAATTTAATCCCATTGTGGTCTGACAATAGACACTACATGACTTCTATTCTTTTACCCATGTGTGTTTTATGATCCAGAATGTGGTCTGTCTTGGTGAATGTTCACAGTGAGCTTGAGAAGAATGTGTATTCTGTCCTAAAAATGTCCATTATCTCCCATTAATTGCTGCTGAGTTCAACTATGTTCTTATTGATTTCCTGCCTGTTGGACATGTCCATTTCTGATAGAGGGTGTAGAAGTCTCCAATTATGATAGTGGATTCATCTATTTCTCCTTGCAGTTCTATTAGGTGTTGCCTTGTGCAGTTTGACACTCCACTGTTAGGTGCAAGTACACTACGGGTTGTTATGTCTTCTTGGAAAATTGACCCCTTAATCATTATGTAATACCCTACTTTATTACTGCTAACTTTCCTTGCTTTGAAGGTTACTCTGAAATTAATATAGCCATCCTTGCCTTCTTTTGATTATTGTTAGCATATATTTACTTTCAATCTATATGTGTCTTTATATTTAGGGTGGTTTTATTGTATACAATATATAATGGCTTTTATTTTTTGATCAACTCTGATATCTGTCTTTTAATTGGTGCATTCAGAACACAGACATTCAATATTATTAATATAGTTGGATTAATATCTACCATGTTTGTTACTGTTTCCTATTTGTTACTGTTCTTTGTTCCTATTTTTTGTTTTCACTTTCTTTTTTGTTTTAATTGAGCATTTATATGATTCCATTTTCTCTCCCTTTTTAGCATATCAGTTACACTTCTTTTTTTTAGCTGTTGCCCTAGAGTTTAAAATATACATTTGCAATTAATCCCAGTCCACATTCAAATAACACTATAGTCCTACATGAGTACTGTGAGTACCTTATAATAACAAAATAATCCTAATTCCCTCCTGCCCCTGGTATCCCTGCTATCGTTGATTTCACTTACATATAAGCATACACATAAGATATATGTGTAAGCATATATAATCAAATGTATTTTCACTATTATTACAATGAACAAACTATTATCTGTTAGATCGATTAAGAATAGAAAAGTTGTTATTTTTACCTTCACTTATTCCTTCTTTGATCCCTTTCCATCCTGTATGTAGTAGTGAGTTTCCAACCTTATATTACTTTCCTTCTCTCTAAATTTTCCTTTTTTTAACATTTCTTTCAAGGCAAAAAATGGCAAAAAAAATTCCTTCCATTTTTACTTGTCTGAGAAAGTCTATTTCTCCTTCATTTTTGAAGGTTAATGTCACAAAACATTGAATTCTAGGTTGAATGATTTGTTCTCTTAAAACTTTGATTATTTCACTTCACTTCCTCCTTCCTTATATGGTTTCTGAGAAGTTGGATATAATTCTTATCTTTGTTCTTCTATAGGTAATGTGTTTATTCCCCTCTGGCTTCTTTCAGGATTTTTTCTTTATCTTTGATTTTTTTGTAGTTTGAGAATGATATGCCTAGATGTAGTTTTTTTTGGCAATTATTATTCTGTTTTATGTTCACTGAGCTTCCTGATGCTAATTTGTGGGAATTTTCAGTCATTTTTAAAGTTTACTTTTACTGGGATAAAATATACATATATAATTTACCATCTTTATCATTTTTAAGTATACAGTTCCATGGTAATAAATATACTTATATTCTTTTTTGCCCCCTTCATTTCTCCACCTCCCCTTCCCCACCTCTGGTAACCACCAATTACTCTCTGTCTTCATGAGATTCACATTTTTAGCTGTCACATACGAGTGAGAATATGCAATATTTGTTTTTCTGTGCTTGACCTGTTTCACTTAACATAATGGCTTACAATTCCATCTATGTTGCTGTAAATGATAGGATTTCACTTTCTTTTTTATGGCTGAATAATATTCCATTGTACATATACACAACATTCATTTTTTTTATCCATTTATAATCATTGATGGGCACTTAGGTTGGTTCCATATTTTGGCTATGTGAATAGTGCTGGAATAAAGATTGGTGTTAAGATATCTCTTTGATATACTGATTACCTTTCTTTTGGATATACACCCAGTAGCGGAACTGTTGGATCATATGGTAGTTCTATTTTTAGTTTTTTGAGGAATATCCATACTGCTCTCCATAGTGACTATACTAATTTACATTCCCACCAACAGTATCCAAGGATTTCCTTTTCTCCACATCCTTGCTAGCATCTGTTATTGCCTGTCTTTTTGATACAAGCCATTTTAATTGGGGTAAGATGATATCGTATTGTGGTTTTGATTTGCATTTCTCTGATAATTAGTGATATTGAGTATTTTTTCATATACCTGTTAGTTGTCTGCATGTCTTCTTTTGAGAAATATCTGTTCAAATCTTTTGCTCATTTTTAATCAATTTTTTTTTTGCTATTGAGTTGCTTATTCTGGTTATTATTCCCTTGTCAGATAGACAGTTTGCAAATATTTTCTCCCATTATGTGGGCTGTCTCTTCACTTTGTTGACTGTTTCCTTTCTTATGCAGAAGCTTTTAAGCTTGATGTAATCCCATTTGTCTATTTTTGCTTTGGCTGTCTGTGATTTTGAAGTCTTACACAAAAAAGCTTTGCCAAGACCAATGACCTTGAGTGTTTCCTCAATGTTTTCTTCTAGTAGTTTCATAATTTCAGGGCTTATATTAAAATTTTTAATCCATTTTGATTTGATTTTTGTGTATGCTGAGAGATAGAAATCTAGTTTCATTCTTCTGTGTACAGTTATCCAGTTTTCCCAGAATCATTTATTGAAAAGACTGCCCTTTCCCCATTATATTTGCTTGGTGCCTTTGTCAAAGATGAGTTGGTTGTAAATGCATGGATTTATATCTGGTTCTCTATTCTATTCCATTGGGCTATGTGTTTGTTTTTATGACAATACCATGCTGTTTTGGTTATTATAGCTTTGTAGTAATTACTGAGGTCAGTGTAATGCCTCCAGCTTTGTTCTTTTTGCTCAGGAGTGCTTTGGCTATTTGGGGTCTTTTGTAGTTCCACATAAATTTTAGGATTTTTTATTCTATTTTTGTGAAAAATATTATTATTACTTTGATAGGGATTGTATTGAATCTACAAATTGCTCTGGGTAGTATTGTGATTTTAACAATATTAATTCTTCTACTCTATGAACATGGGATATCTTTTCATTTTTGGTGTATCCTTTTATATTTCTTTCATCAAAGTTTTATAGTTTTCCTTGTATAATCCTTTCACTTATTTGGTTAGATTGATTCCTAGGCATTTTAGATTTTTTGTAGCTATTGTAAATGGGATTGCTTTCTTAATTTCTTTTTCTGATTGTTTGCTGTTGGCATATATAAATACTAATGATTTTTTTATGTTCATTTTTTTTATCCTGTAACTTTACTGAATTTATTTATCAGTTCTAAAAATTTTAGGGTGGAGATCTTAGTTTTTTCTAGGTATAAGATCATGTCATCTGTGAACAAGGCTAATTTGATTTCTTCTTTTCCAATTTAGATGCCGTTTATTTCTTTCTCTTGCCTAATTACTCTGGCCAGAACTTCCAGTATTATGCTGAATAACAGCAGTGAAACTGGGCATCCTTATATTGTTCCAGACTTTCGAGGAAAGGCTTTCAATTTTTCCCCATTCAGTTTAATTCTAGCTGTGGGTTTGTACAACATCCAATCAGAAATTGGCCAAATGACATTGAGAGATTTCACTGAATAGGATATGCAGATGTCAAAGAAGCACGTGGAAAAATGTTCACCATCATTAGCCATTAGGGAAATACAAATAAAACCACAATGAAATATCATTACACATATATCATAATGGCTACAATAAAAAATAATGACATCAAATGCTGCCAAGGATGTCACAAAACTGGATCACTCATACATTACTGGTGGGAATATAAAATAGTACAGCCACTCTGGAAATCACTTTGGCAATTTCTTAAAAAACTATACATGCAACTACCATAGAACCCTGCAATTACACTCCTGGCATTTATCCCAGAGAAATACACACTTATCTTAACATAATAACCTGTACACAAATGTTTATATCAGCTTTATTATAATAACCTCAAACTGCAAACAACCAAAAATGTTAAAAGAATGATATATCCAAACCATGTAATCATGCTTAGCAACAAAAAAGGAACAAATATGAACACATTCAACACCTTGGATCAGTCTCCAGAGAATAATGCTAGGTGAAAACAGTCAATCACAAAAGGTTGCATACTCACTATATAATTCCATTTATATAACATTATTGAAGTGATAAAATTAAAGAATTAGAGAAAAGAGTAATAATTGCCAAAGGTTTGGGAGGGGGATGGGGAAGGTAGGAAATAGGGCTATATAATAGGCTATATAATAGGCTATATAAGGGCACTATAAGAGATCCCTGTGATGATGGATGTGTTCCTATCTTGATTGTGTCAATTTCAATATTCTGGATGTGATATTATACTATAAATCTGCAAGATGATAGCATTGGGGAAATAGGATAAAGGTCTACAAGATGTCTCTATATTTTTTCTTACAATTGCATGTGAATCCACAACTATGTCAAATTAGAAAGCTTAATGAAAACAGTGAGGCCAAAATGGGAGAATCACTAGAGTCCAGGAGTTTGAGAACAGCCTGGGCAACATAACGAGAAACCATCTCTACAACAAATTAAAAAAAATTAGCTGGGTGTAGTGTCATATACCATAGTCCTAGATACTTGGGAGGATGGCTTGAGCCTTGGAGTTCAAGGTGGCAGTGAACAATGATCATGCCACTGTACTCCAGCTCTGGGTGACAGAGCAAGACCCTGTCTCTTAAAAAAACAAAACAAAAACAGTGAAATGCAGTCAGATTTTCAACTATATTAATCAGTAAACCACACTGTTTTATTATAGCAGAAATTTTTAAGTCACAGAACCCATATTCTTTATTTTACATCAACTCAATCTAATGTAAGTTAAAAGCAGAGCACAGATTTTGAAAGGTGAGTAGGGCACATTACATTAAAAAAATGAAATAAAATAAGGAAAGAAATTGATGATATAATAAAAAGTTGTTTTTAAACTTTCAGGACAACAATAACAAAGTATTTCATCGTTGTTTCTTCCTCAACAGAAAATGTAAGTTAGCTATTTCAAAATTAAAACTAAAATCAAGGATCTTTTGGTTTTGAGTACCAGTATAGCATTAATTTGGTTCTACAGAATCTGACATCACAAATTTGATCCAATTATAGAAACAGTTATTGTTATATTTTCTGGCTATTGGTTGCATCTCTAGAAAATCATTTGACAAATGCACACCCCGTTAAGAGAGAGAGACCAAAATGATTCTCAAATCTAGTTTTTCTTTCAGAAAAAGAAATGAAATAGAGAAGAGTCAAACAACCTATGCATTTTAGATTGAGGCAATTATCTTTATTTGCAACATAACATAGCCATACAAGTCATCAAGAAAAACTAATCTATCTTAGATTAATCTAGTTTACCCAACTCTCAAGAACTGTGAAAGGTCTGAAATTTTACTCTACTGCAAACTAACAGTAGTATTACTGATTCAAGGATGCTGGCAGAAGACACAAGCCTCATGGGTCTGAAACAAAGGACTTTATTATTCATGACACAGCAAATAACATGAGCATATTTCTGTCGGTATCCCTTGCATTGTGTTGTTCCCATAGGGAACAACACAATGTGCCCAAATGACACTACACATGCATAACTGCATTACAGAGAAACTTAAAAGTATTAAATAATTAAACAACTGAATTACTACAAAATACAAAAAAGATTCATATTTTCTTTTTAAAATTAAAATATACAAAGAAATTAATATGAGTCTACATTCACACCACACCAAAGATCCAGTACTTAACGTTCACTATAAGCTAAGTCTGAGGCCAGAATCTACAAACAAAAAAGCATTTCTCCACCACCTTTTATTCACTGAGGAGGCTGTGATTGCTATAAAGAACCTAAGTTTACAAGCCTGAGACATGAGTTGAAGAAGTGGTAGGAGACGTGTATGAGAAATAATTGAGAATAAAGAGAATTAAAATTTCTAAGAATGTTATCAGAAAGAAAGCCAGGCAATATAGCTCCACACAAGCTCACAACTTGCCAAAAGAAATTGTTTGGTGCTTTTCAAACTTTAATATGCCTATTAATCACCTGGAAATCACATTTAATGGGAGATTCTCGTTCACTGGGTCTGGGGTGAGGCCTGAGAGTGGACATTTCTATAAGTCGCCAGGTGTTGTCCATACTGCTTTGAGTAGATACAATTTGAGTAGCAAGTGTTAGACTTTTAGTTAAATCATTGCCTATGCAAAGCCTGTGGTGCATTATACTCTAAATTTGTTCAACAGATGAGATTTTAAAATTTTCTGTCACGGGAAAAAAATGTTATTCATATATACTCCCTTCAATTTGTGGCTAGTAATAATTAGAAATTTTACTTTCAAGTAACAAGCATAAGTAAATTCATGTGATTATATGTTCTATACAATATATCTGTGTGCTTTTCTCCACACAAAAATATTTGGAGCATATTGGTCCTCAAGACTATCTTAATGTAGTTCTTAATTATCTTCTGGTATATGATCTATGTATAAAGGTAGTACTGGTTCCAACTTCAATTAACCAATTTAGCTCACAATGTGCTCTTCCTGCTGCTAGTATTAAGAATAAACCTAAATATATAATTCATTTCTTGGCACTTTTTAAAAGGTCTTTTGATAACATTTTAGCAATATGTAGGTTTCTGTACAAGTTCAAAGAATAAACTCGTTTTAACAGGGTTGTGAAAACTTATATTTTGAGAATAAACTAATTTGGTTTCTGGAAAGAAATGTCAGGATCATGTATTAAGTACTATGTCTCTCAAAATTAGATTTGTTTTTATAAATCCTTAATCCTAAGAAATATGACTGTTTCTGAGAATAAAGGCAAATGCATCTGTTCACATTCAAAAAGTTTAGATCTGTCCTCAAATTATTTAGAGTATTAATAAAGGATACTATTCAGAATTAAGTATTTACATACAAAAATGTAATATTACAATTGTAGTCCAGAAAAACCATTAATTTATTTTAAAAAGAACAGCTCCCATCTGCTTTCTACAAAGTGAGAATAAAGGAAGCAATATATCAATAATTTACCGTCACTGCCATTATTTCTTTCTGTGAATTTGCTACTAAAAACTCATCAGTATAAGAACAGAAGTCTGCATTAACAGACACTCATCAAATAAGAAATATTTCAACCTGAAGCCAACCCTTTGAAATAAAAACAAAGCTAATCTTATATATTTATATAACATTTTTAAAATAATACATTATTTTTTCTCATATTAAAACCATAGCTATTTTAAAGGACTAAACTTTACAATAACGTGACTATAATTTCACCACTGCCTAAGTTAGAACATTTTCCTCATACCCAAATAGAAACTCTTACCTCTTAGCAGTCAGTCACCATTCTCCTCTGTACCTAATGCCCAGCAATGACTAAACTACTTTCTGTCTGTATATGTATACCTATTCTAGACATTTCATATATTGTAATCAGGTAACACAATATGTAGCCTTTTGTGACTGGCTTCTTTCACTTAACATAATTTTTTCCAGGTTCCTTCAGATACTAGCAAGTATTAATATTTTATACTGCCAAATAATATTTCATTGTATGGACCTTTTGTTTATCCATTCATCAGTTGATGGACATTTGGGTTGTTTCTACCTCTTAGTCATTATGAATAAGGCTGCTATGAACATTGTATACAAGGTTTTATGTGGACTTATGTTTTCAATTCTCTTAGATATACACCTAGAATTGGAATTTCTGGGTCACATGGTAATTCTATGGTCATAGTTTAACATACTGAAGAACTGCCAGATTATTTTTCAAAACAGCTTCACCATTTTACATTGCCACCAATTAACAATCCACCAATTTATTTTAGTCAGAGGGATCCAATTTCTCCACATTCTCACCAATACTTGTCATTGTCTTTCTATTTTATTGCAGCTATGCTAGGAGGTGTAAGTGGGATCCATTGTGGTTTTGTTTTGCATTTCCCAAAGACTACTGATGTTGAGCATTTTTCGTATGATTAGTGGCCATCTATATATTGACTATGCAGAAATGTCTATTTACACCTTTTGCTTATTTTTAATTATACCAATTATCTTTAAAGAGATTTTAATATAAAAATAGCTATTATACTTACCCACATATTTAACATTTCCCATGCTTATCATTCTTTTGTGTAGATCCAAATTCCATCTGGTATCATTTTTCCTTCTACTAGAAGGACTTCCTTAAATATTTCATGAAGTACGTCTCTGCTGTTGATGAATTATTTCAGTTTTTATGATAAATGCTTAAAAAGTGGTATATTTTGCCTTATAACAATGTTTTTTGCTGGACATAGAACTGTCAACTTTTTCAATCTTTTTCTTTTTCTTAAAACAGGGCCTTGCTCTGTCACCCTGGCTAGAGAGCAGTGGCATACTCATAGCTCACTGTAACCTCAAACTCCTGGGCTCAAGCAATCCTCCTGCTTCAGCCTCCTGAGTAGCTGGCACTAGACGACGTGCCACCACGCTCAGCTAATTTTTGTATTTTTTGTAGAGACCGGGTCTCAGGTCTTGCTCTTGCTTACACTGATCTCCAACTCCTGGCTTCAAGCAATCCTCCCACCTCGGCCTCCCAAATTGCTGGGATTATAGGCTTGAGTCGCCACACCCAGCCCTCAACTTTTTCTTTCTTTCAGAATTTTAAAGTGGTTCCTCCATTATGCTCCAGCTTGCATTGTTCCTAATGAGAAGTCAGCTGTCATTATTGAGATTATTCTTCGAAATACAAAGTGGTTTGTATTCTTTAGCCTGCTTTTAAGAATTCCTGTCTACCACTGGTTCTTAGTAATTTTCTTATGTTGTGCTCTCATAGAGTTTTCTTCATGAAAGAAGAAGAAAATCTGCTCTCTCTGCTTGGGGTTCACTGAGCTTCTTGGGTCTGTGGGTTTATATTTTTCATCAGATTTGGATATTTTTTAACCATTATTTCTTCAAATATTTCTTTTTGTCATCCATTTCATCACCTTCTGGGACTCCTGTGAAAAATATCCACAACTTCTTGATATTGTCCACAGCTCTGTTCGCTCTGTTCATTTTTTTCATTATTTTTGTTTGTTTGTATTATTTTGGGTAGTTTCCACTCCTATGCTTTAAGTTCTCTAATCTGTATTTATGCAGTGTCAAATCTGCTATTAATCACATTCAGTGTATTTTTCAAATCAGATATTATTCATCTCTAAAAGTTCAATTTAGATCTTTATTATATCTTCTATTTCCCTCCTCATCATGGTCGTGTATTCCTCTATCTTCTTGAACTGGGGAGTATATTTATAATAACTGTTTTAATGTTCTTATCCATAAATTCTATCCCATATATCATTTCTGGGTTTGTTTCTACTGAGATTCATTTTTCTCCCACTTACAAGTCATATGTTCCTACTTTTATGCATGTATGGTGATTTTTGATTGAGTTCCAGACATTGTGAATTTTATGTTTGTTGTTGAATTTTTACTGTATTTCTTAAAATATTCCAAGGCTTTATTCTTGGATTCTGGAATGCAGTTAAGTTACCTGGACACAGTCTGACCCTTGTGAAGATGCTTTGAAGCTTTATTGGAATGATTCCTAAATAGGCTTTAGTCTAACAATAAATTGGTCCTAGTATTAAGGCAATACCTTTCTGAGGAATACCCAATGCCCCATGTGTTAGGAGATCACTTCATTATGGTTGGTGGAAACACAAACTATTCCTGGCTCAGGACCAGCTTCAGAGATTGCTCTGCCTCCTCCTTTCTAGTAGTTTATTCCCTGGACTTAGTACATTACTCACATGCATGCACTGATCAATACTCACCCAAAAACTCAAGGTAAACGCATTACAGATCCTGAGAATTCTCTCTTTTTGTTCCACTGCAGCTCTCCCCTCCCCAGTATACTGTCCCACAAATTTGAGCAAATCCTAGCCACAATGATCTCCCCAAATTCTGAACTCAGTCTCATCAACTCAATGACACTTTCAGGTTATGTTGGGTTTCTCCTCCCTGTGCTGTAGCCTGGAGCCTCTCCATAGGCAGTGAGCCAATGAGTCCAATGTCCGAAAATTATTATTTCATATATTTTCTGTGGTTTTTTACTTAAGGTAGAAGACAAATTTTTTTCCCTATTACTTCATTCTTGGCTGGGAGCAAACATCCTATACATATTTGGAAATACAAACATTCATTCACTTAACAATCTCCCATCATAGATCTAAGGCGTTGTTCTACTGCTTGAAAATCTGGAATGTCTGTCTTTCTTATATATGTCACACACATTAGGCATCATCCATGATTTTTAGATTACTTTCTTTAAAGTAGATTGAACACATTTAAAACACTCAAGAAATACTTGCAAAGAAATCTAAGTGAAAATTCCTTTAGATTTTACAACTTCCTACACACACGTGCATTTGTGTGCACACACACATATATAATCTCTTATAATTATTATACTCATCCCTAATTCAACTGCAATTTTTAAGTACTTGCCCTTATCCAATCTTTCCAAATTATTCAACTTCATTTTTATAGAAGTAACAATTATTTTTCCTTTAAGCATTTATTAGTTTACAGAATTATAATTAACAGTATGACTGGAACAAAAAAAATTAAGAATAAACTCAGCTGGAGAGAAAGAGACATAGACTATCACATAATACCCTATGATGGCCACAGTGTTCTGTGTGAATCAGTCATTCAGTAAGTTAGTCATTCAACAACTATTAGGCTATTAAGTATGAAATGTTCAACCTCCTTAAGTACTAAGTTTGCCAGTTGATATCTCTGACATTTCACTTTGAAACTTCTTGTTTTATTTTTATTGTGAAGGTACATCTTCAGTCTTTCAAACGCACATTTTGGCTTGTGATTATCTTTCACATTTGTTTTAGAACAATTTTTGTGAAACCCTTAATAAGTCAAAAATTCATGTTATTTTCGAATGAGTTCCATTATGGAACCAATGCAGCACAGATAGCTCAAAATATCAACAAAGTGTTTGGGAAGGATGTGGCTAATGAACATACAGTATATCAGTGGTTTGAGAAGTTCCATTCTGGTGATTTTAATCTTGAAAATAAGCCATGCTGGTGACCTGAGACCAAGGTGGATAATGATGAACTGAAAGCTGTCATGGAAGAGAATGCACCTCAACCAACAAGTGAATTCGCAGCAAGGTTTGACATTACTATTCCAATGATATTGGACCATTTGAAACAAATGTGCAGGTAAAGAAGCTGGATAGATGGGTTCTGCATGAATCAAAGGAGCGTTAAAAGAGAAATCGTCTCAAAGCTTGCCTTCCTTTGCTGTCACGACATAAAGGCAAACCATTTCTACACTGTATTGTTATATGTGATGAAAAATGGATTCTTTTTGACAATTGCAAGCATTTGGCACAACGGTTGGATAAAGATGAAATGTGGAAACACAGTCCAAAACTGAATATTAATCAAAAAAAGCTAACAGTGTCTGTTTGGTGGTCCAGTGCTGATATCATTCACTATAGCTTCATGAAACCTGGTCAGGTGATTACAGCGGATGTCTACTGCAACCAATTAGATGAAATGATGAGGATGCCTGCAATTAAGCAGCTGAGACTGGTCAACAGACACAGGCCAATCCTCTTGCAAGACAATGGTCTACCACATGTCGCACAAACAACACTGCTCAAACTACAGAAGCTGGACTTGCAAACTCTCTGTTGTCTACCGTATTTACCAGACCTTACACCAATTAACTACAACTTCTTCCAAGCTTTGGACTTCTTGCAAGGAACAACATTCAATTCTCAACAAGCTGTGGAAAACGCCTGTCACAATTTCATTGCCACTCACTCTCCAGGCTTCTTTGCTACTGGCATAAACAAGCTACCATGAAGACAGCAAAACTGTGTCTATAGTTTAGGCGCATACTTTGATTAATTGCACTGCTTCTTGTTTGAGATATAATAAACTACACTCTTGATTCGAAATCGGACATTTCATATTTAATGACCTAATAGTTCTAAGTTGGTTAACAGAGCTTCTATATAACGAAGTTGTATTAGATAATTATATATCTAAGGACTACATGTTTTTATTACCTACTTTCAGAGAACAATTGGTGCCCAAAGAAAGTATATCTCATATAAAATGGCAATTACTTCATAAAGCCTCTAATCCAAGAAGGGATTTATGCCAAGAAATCTCACAACTTTTTTTGATAAATGTAATCATTTGAAAATTAAAAATATAGTTTCTGACAAGGATTTTAAAGAAAATAAAGGGTACAGTTTGTGTGACAGGAAAAAAAGTAGACCAAGTGAAAGGGATGGCATAATGTCTCAGACAACAGCAAATAATGTTCATAGTATGGCAAATACCTAAACATAACAGAGACCATGTCAGTATAGGAATTTGTACCAACAAATTGGTTACTTCCAAATAAGAAAATGTAACATATTATCTATATAGCTTAAAAATGACAAATCAACTAGGTTTTCTCGTATAACTCAAAAATGAGTAACTTAAATCAGATTGTAAATACTACAGACCCCAAATTACCCTTTAAGAAACTATGAAACTAATATACTAAAAATTACTTTGGAGAGAAAAAAAGTGATGCCCTTCCTAAATGCTCAACTTTTTTCAGAGAAGAGTTTACCATGTTAGAATGCTGATTTAGAGCATTATAAAGAATGTTTTCACTTACATACCTTTAAAAATAAATCTATATTAAAATACCAATTGTGTATTATATTATCATAACATTAGGTCTAAGATATTAAGAAATTCCACATAAGTGGAATCCACTGTTGGATCAAAGTTTCTAGGGTACCATGCTAGAAAGCAATGTGACTGAAAACTATGAATAAAGGATCTAAATAAAACTCATTGAATGTTCTTCGGCAAGTCATTTTATCTTTCTCTTGTTCTGGTTATTCACATGTGAAATCTGCACAGAAAGTCATGCTGATAGGATAAGTAATGAATATAAAGAAAATGATGTATGATCAGTTCTTCAGAGTAGCACAAGAGAACGTACTTCCTTAAGGCTACAGCTTATAATTTCTTGAATATGATGTCTTCAAAATCACTGCTCTGAGTGCTTCTAAGGCTATTCTTTTTATTGTCCATTAGTCCTCTCACTGTAAAAGCAGAGAACTTTTTGTCTGAATCTTCAGCTTAAACTTTTCTTTCCTTAGCTTCAGGCAACTGCTTCTTTCCCCAAATCTTCAGAGAATAAGAATAATTCCCTTTCTTCATTTATAATGTTACCTTGAAGAGATCTCCAAATTATGATCAAGTTCTCTGGAGTCTTATCTTTTCCAGTCTATATATATATAGGAACAAATTATATTTTACCTTTCAATCTCACTTTCTTTGGAGTTTGTGAATATTTTTTCTTGTTACATTTTTTTATTCAAAATATAGACCAAAAAAGTAGATTTATTACTACTTTAATGGTAAACCTTTCCATTTTACAAAAAATATGCATATCTGAAGTCACAAGAGGAAAATGCTTCAAATCCCATAACAATACTGAATATAATTATCACATTTTCATCTTATTCAATATGTAATCAATAAATACTGAGGCTAGGCCTGTGCCAGGTTTTGTGCTAGGCATAAGGAATAGTGTTACAAAGTAATCAACAGAGTCCTTGACCTTCTAGTTACTTAAGTGCAGCCTTTTGACTGAATCCAAATTTTACAGAACAAATCCTTTTATTATAAGGGATGCAGCAGAGAAAGATGAAGCTTTTCTTGCCTCAATAGGTGTTTAAAAAAGAACATTCTTGAAATCAGAAGGCTGTGGGTTCCGCACCTCAACCAGAGATGGTCTCATTAGAGAAGTGACACTTAAGTTATTTAATTTCTGAAAGATGAGTAGCAGTTAGACAGATGAAGGAGGAAACAAGTGTTTCATGCAAAGAAGAGAGGGCACATTAAGGCTATGAGGAAAATAACTTCAAACAACTCAAAAAGTTCATGATGGCTTGAGTAGAGAATATGTCAGAGGAAAATGAAACTACACAGGTCAGCTGGGGCCCTGTAGGTCATATTTAGGAATTTCATCCAAAAGTCACTGTGATATAGAAAATAATAAAATTTTTCATTTTGGAATTTCACTTTGGTTTCGGAGTACTGCTGACAAAAAGCACAACTTGAGCCAAGGAGATGAGTTAGAACTCCCAACAGAGCACCTTCACTCATCTCCATGTGACTGAACCAGAAGACATCATTATTCCTTCTCTTTGATAGATATTCCTCACATGGATTTAAGGATATCACAGACTCGCAGTTTTTCTCCTGCTTCAATGGTCTGTTCTTTTTAGTCTGCATTGCTGATTTCTCATCTCCTCAACTTCTTAATGCTGAAGTGCTACTGGGCCCAGTGCTTGGACTTTTTCTCTGTATTTCTTTCCTTTGTTCAAGTCATCCAGACCAATGGCTTTAATTTTTCCAAAGCAGCATTACTATCTAAACACTATGTATTTTACTTATTTATTTTATTAACTCTGTCTCACTTCCCATGAGAATGCAATCTCCAAGAGGGCAGGGATGTTTATATGTTTTGTTAATCATGTAACCTCTTCAGTCCCTAAACACTGCTTGGTACAGAGCAAGCAGTCAAAAAATACGTGTTACGTTAATGAATAAATGAATGAATAAAGGAAAGGATCCTGGACCAGGGTGGACTCAACATGGGCAGAGAGGATTAAAGGAATAATCAGTAAGTAAAGTAGGAAGATTGGCTAGCTGCACAGATTGAGGAAAAGGAGGAACTCAATCTTAACTCCTTGGTAGCCAGTGTGGGTGACTAGATACATTACTGATAGTTAGGAACACTCTTCCTGAGGAGTGGAAAGATGATGAATTCAGTTTTGCACATGCAGAGTGTGAGGTACCTAGTAAAATACCCAAGTGAAGATGTCTAATCCAGAGCAGAGGGAGATAAGGATGTAGATACAGATTTAGGAGCTGTATCTCTGAGACTGAATACCACAGAATGGAGAAGTATGTTTGGGTTCATTCAGGAACCACAATTTACCAATGAACAGTCACAAATGGTTATAAATAATCTAAGCATGCAGTAACCTGATCCTGATGGGTGGTTTGTCTGATAGACTAGTGAAAGGCTACTACAGAGTTTTTTATTCTAAGAAGGGAAATTGTCTTGCCCCTCCTTTGCATGTTAAGTGAATATCCCAGGTGAAGCAGCTGACATATTATGTATGCAAGCCATGCTGGAATGGCTTTATTATACGTGGGATGCTCATTACAAGCCCCTAACCCAGATGATGAGAAATGCTGTAACAAAGGGGGCTCCTTTTATATGCCCACCCTCCTCAAAGTAACCTTACTGCTACAAAATCAAGAAATGGTTCAAGAAGCTATAACAGATTTGCTGCCTCAGCTTCTCCTTGTAGGTTTTACAAATGCTAAGAAAATTAGGATAATTCACAAGTGGAGAGGGGGACCAAAAAGGGGATGGCAAAGGAATTCATCTCAGTAGGGTTGATTTTTAAAAATGGTTACTAAGGAATGGGATGGGGAGAGGACTTGATGGAGTCGACACAAAGATGTTAATGCAGTGTTACTGAAGGGTAGTAAACCAATGGGAGTTCATGCCAGTTCCCTAGCACCGAAGGGCCTAAACAAACCTGATCCATTTACCCCAGTTTGGAAGAATGTACGAAGACAGAAGGCAAAGATCATATTGAAGAAGAGTCTGTCCCCACTTCATTGGAGATGATGGTACCACAGATTAACCAGGATGAAGACTGACAAAATGGCCAGAGTCCTAGTCCAACCCCAGCTGGCTACTAAAAGCAATATGCATGTGCAAGAATAAATGACCTGGGAGCGAAGAAGAAAATCTTCTGAGACTCCTTCATATAGAAGCCCAATGTGCTGTTTCCAAAACATTTTCAGGAGACTCAGTTAGACAGGAAAGATATAGAATGTTAGGACTGATGAATTAAGATAAAAGTCTGGATGAGAATTAGAATGTATGAATCAATGTTATGTGAAGTGACTGCACCTCCTTTATCTGAATTTATTATTGAGATAAATATTATATCTGATGAGGAATGTTTCCCATATCTAGTACTATAAAACACAAGATATCTAAATTTGCCCTTCAGCCAGGATTAAGTGGAAATGCCAGATGGGTATATGCTAAATAGGTTCTAGCCTACACAGGTTGGTACTTTGAAACAATACAGAATACTTGATAGATAAAAAGAGATTATAGCTTAAATCAGTGACATGTTAGAAAATGAAGTGCTGATACCACAACTTTATTGTATAATAGTCCTGTGTGACCTGTGAAAAAAGTGGATGACTGATGGAAACTAACAGTAGATTATGAGGCCTGAATAAAGTGGTGCCACCTGTATCACCAAAAGTCCCTGATATGACATCAGCTGTACAAAGAATACAACAATCTAAAGAAGATCAGTACTCAGTGCCTTAAAAACGCCTTTTTCTTGATATATATCAGAAAAGAGTCAATCACCACTGACTTTTACATGGGAAGGATCCCAATTTACAGGGATTGCTGTGCTACCACAGGATTATCTGAATTCATCAGCTTACTATCATAAATTGGCTAGGAGAGATATGGACTTGGTGTAGGTTTCCACTATGAAAATGCACTGTATTAATGTATTATCAGAAAATGAAGAGCAAGCCAAGACTGATCTAAATATAGTGGTGACATACATGGCTAACAGTGGTGGTTGGTAAATCCAGCAAAGATCCAAGGGCCTGCCCAAATGTTAAAGTTTTGGGGAACAGCCTGGGCAGAAGCCACTGGTGACATCCACAGGCAACTAAGTATAAATGGCTGTCCTTACACTACCCTAGACACTAAATAAGAAACACAACACTTGGTTGGGTGGCTGTGATTACAGACAATAAATATTCTACTTCTGGAAATATTGCTAAGTCCTATCCATTAAGCTATCTGAAAGGAGGCTATATTTAAATAGAGACCTGAACAACAGTAGGCTACGTCTGACTACAAAATGCCCTAGTAGTCCAATCTATACCTTTGGGCTTTTATGATCCACACTTAGATATGATTTTTGAAATGCCTGCCACTTAAACTCATGAAGACTAGAACTTATGGCAAAAGTCCATGATTGCTGCCCAGCAGTGACTTCTGGGATTTTGGACAAGAAAATTTCCAGATGCAGCAACATGATACATTCTGTTTAAAAGACACTGGCTTTTTATTGGTCATTAATTGAAACTGCCTCCATGACTGAAGAAAATCTTGAAACCGGAGACACTCATAATGTTTTAGGTTAAACAGGAAATATTCTAATAAGGAAGGCAGTACTGAGAAAATTTTTATAATAAAATGGAAATAGTTTATACAGGAACATCTACCAGAGGAACACAAGGACATATTCATCATATTCACAAGCAGATAGCCTCTCATCTTGTAGGATCAATTCTGGAGCCACCTGGAAAATTATTAAATCCTGGTGCCACATAGATAGTGCCCTATTAGCAGCCCTCGTTGCCAAGCAAAAAGCTACCTGAGTTTACAGATGGAAGTTCCAAGGTGACAGACATCATCCTGTTTGGAAAGCTACTGTGACCAACTGATGGAAAAACTCTGATCAAAGAAGGTAAGAATAAATCAGTTCAGTAGGCTTAATAGCATGCTGTCATTGTTAGAGTAACAAAAGACTTAGACAACAATAAGAGCCTGGAAGTTTATGTGTATTCTGACTTATGCGTGGTAGTGGATGTCTTGGTCATAAAGTCAGACAGATGTGAAATGGAAAACTGGACTACTGAAGTAATACAGAATGGACCTATAGCAAAAGTGCTGCCCATAAATATAAGGTATGGCTCTATGGGAATTTAAGGGACTAATTAAAGTAGGACATGTTGACATACATCAAAAGAATTCCCTACTAGAATCAGAAGATGATTGGAACCAACAAGTGGTTACCTTCATGTGCTCACTCGAGGTAATTATATGGCCACAGGTGAACTGATCACCAGCATGTTTCTCTGGCACTCTCTAAGGCTCAAAATGACAAGGAAGGTCCAATCTACCAGTGAGAAAGACAGACTACAAACAACTATGGGGCAGATTCCCTAAGGTGAAGGTTCTACACACACCTGGCTAGTAGACTATATTGGACCACTGTCCATAGCCCCAGGAGGCTACAATGAGCATGACAGGAATAGACACTTACTCTAACTGGGATTTGCATACTTGGTAGTAGATGCAAATATTCAAAACAATAAAAGGACTGGAGCAAAAAACGTAACCATTAGAAAAGTTGAGCTATATTTGTTCAGATCCAAAAAAATACATTTTATAGTACATACTGTCCAACAATAGGCAAAGAAACAACATATCAAATGGACATACCACATTGCTTATCCTCAGAACACCTTGGAACAGGCAAGTGAAAACAGAAATTAGAGAATTAGAAGAAGCAACTGAAATATTTGTTATCCAAAATGGTAGAAAATAAGCTTGAAGCTCTGACTCGAGTGGGGCAAAGGCAATATAAACATTTGTACCCCATAATATGCTGAAATAAGAAAATAAAAATAAATAAAAGCAAGAAGCACTGGCTTACAGGCCTTCACCAGTATATGTTCACTCTCAACACAAAGGGCACCAAAGGAGGTTCCCCACGAGTTAAGATTCCTCTGCTTTTTCAAGGAATCTGAGGAAGATGAAGTCGGATGCTAGTGTGACTATACCATTCCTCCTCACATCACCTCAACACTCATTCCCTACCTGATGAAGTAGTTCTAGGAGCAGGACTTGAACTGTGGGGTGCTGGAAGCAGAGATAATCCCTAACCAAGAAACTGTAACTATACCTTCAAATCATTATGCCAAAATACGTAAGGGCCTGATGGGATGAATTATGCCATCTGGCAAAATTGGGGTTGACTGTAACTGTAGCTCTATCATCCAGTGGCCAAAATAGCTTCTGAGTTCTTTCTCTGTGTAACCTTTCCCTATACGAATGAGAATATACTGAAGGGGAAGCACTTGCTAGACTCATATTGCTAGCAGCACACCATGTCCCTTCCAAGGGGGTAATACTTGGGTTAAAATCAATGACAAATGGAAAGAAGAAACAGTAGCTGAAGGTATATGAATGAATAAACAGGTATGCATGATGGAAATTTAATACTACACTGGTGCTTTGCAGGAGTTTCAGAGAAAGAGAACAATACCATGTCTTTGAGCAACATGCAGGTACCTGAAGGGGGCAAGCCATATGTTTGCCAAGACCACCTTTACTTTGGCCCCTGATTAGGTCTAATAGTAACCTGCGAACCTGAGTGGCATCAAATTAGAGACATTCTGGTCATTCACTAAGATGATGAATAAGATCAACTGTTGATTACTGAATGGAATTCTAGTAATATACCAGTATTTTTTGAGTCTTATTTTTCAGGTTACATCTGCTACAAAGGATATCATTTGGGAAGGAATTTCCATCAATTGCTCCCTGCTGGGCCATCGAAACATGCAGTACACAAGTCCCAGCAAACTGATCACTGTGTAACTTTAAACCTCAATGACTGAAAGCTGAGAAGGGTTCCTGGCTATAATGGACAAAATAGAGCTGCTGCATGCCTGTCAAGCCACAGTGCGCTGAAATACATATTAACCTTGTTTCTGTGGGTAGACAGCTATTAAGCAGGATAGATAGAAATGGTGGATTTTTGGTGAGAATAAAGCAGTAGTCATCAACTGGTAGGCTTGAATTCCCACAGGAAATATCTTCACCTTGAGGCTGAGGAAGGTTGTGTGAGGTCTTACAGCAGGGGTCCTCAAGCTTTTTAAACAGGGGGCCAGTTCACTGTCCCTTAGACCATTGGAGAGTGCACACTGTGGGCCTGGGACGAGTCAGCTGCTAAGCAGGACAGGCAGCGGCGGCAAAAACACCCAGCGGGCCGGATAAATGTCCTCGGCGGGCGGCATGTGGCCCGTGGGCCGTAGTTTGAGGACACCTGTCTTACAGTATACTCAGACTAAATTACATCTACATGTAATCATTATCTGTGGTGGTTAATTTTGTCTGTCAACTTTACTGGGCCACATTGCGCAGATATTTGGTCAAACATTATACCGGATGTTTCTGTGACGATGTTTTTGAATGAGATTAACATTTAAATTGGTAGACTTAAGGAAAGCAGATTCCCCTACATAATATAGGTAGGTCTCATTCAATCAGTTGAAGGCCTTACTAGAATAAAGGCTAACTTTCCCAAGCAAGAGGGAATTCTGTCGGCAACTGCCTTTGGACCCAAACTGTAACTCTTCGCTGAGTCTCCAAACAGCCAGCCTCCCCCATCAGATTCTGGACTCACTGGCCTCCACAATACATGCCAATTTCTTAAAATAAATGTCTTATGGATATGTGTATGTGTATGGATATGTGTATGTGGTATATACACATACACACATATCCTATTGGTTCTGTTTCTCTGAATAACTCTGACTATCCATCTAGCCTTAGTATGGTGGACCACCCCAACACATCTAATAAAGATAGAAAAATATATTAAACACTAAGGGAAATAAAGTATTATATATGCTATAAAAGAATTATTTTAAAAGCATATATGAGACACAACAGAGAGAGAGAGGTCATTCTATCCCATGTGGATCAGAGAAAACTTTCTTGGAGGTTGAGCTAAGTTTGAAAGATGAATAAATACTCTGCAAGCAGATGGGAGGGGGGTGGTGAAGCAGCATCCCTGGCACCAAATGCTCTCTGCATGAGTGCGGCCTAGAGATATAAAACAGCATGACATACTAAAAAAATACAAGTAGGTTTATATAGCTCAAGCATAGAGTTAGTAGGGACTGGGGCAAGGGAGGAGGCAAGTGGTGAAGCCAGAGAAATATAAAAAGGCCAACTTATGAAAGGTCTGGTATGATAAGGCAAGGAGTTTGAATTCCATTTTGTAAAGAAACATAAAGGTTCTAAAGACATACCAGCTTGATCACAGTTGTAGCTTTAAAACATACTTCTGACAGCAGTGTTAAGGAAAGATTAAAAGAGATGAAAATGGTGGGAGTGAATCAGGCATGAATCAATTATATTGGAGCTAAGTGTATTAGTCAGCTTGGGTGGCCATAACAAAATACCACAGACTAGGTGGCTTTAAAATAACAGAAACTTACTTCTTGCAGTTCTAGAGGCTCAGAAGCCCAAAATCAAGGTGCCAGTCAATGTGGGTCCTGGTGAGGGTCCTCTTCCTGGCTTGCAAACAGCTACCTTCTCGCTACCTCCGCACATGGCCTTTCCTTAGTGTGTGCACACATATAGAGAGAGATCTCTCTCTTCCCCTTCTTGTAAGGCCAGCAATCTTTTAAGATTAGGACCCCATGTATAAGTCTTTCGTATCATTCATTAAATATATTCCTAGATATTTAATTTTCTTTGGGGCTATATTAAAAGGTATTGCATTTTTGATATGAGTTTTGGCTTGACTGTTATTGGCGTATATGAATGCCTCTGATTTGTGTATATTGATTTTGTAACCTGAGACTTTACCAAATTCATTTATCAAATCTAGGAGTCTCTTGGACGAATCCACAAGGTTTTCTAGATATAATATCATATCATTGGTGAAGAGCGAGAATTTGATATCATCTGCCCCCACTTGGATGCCCTTAATACCCCTCTCTTGCCTGATTGCTATAGTTAGGACTTCAAGAACTCTGTTGAATAGAAGAGGAGATAATGGGCATCCCTGTCTAGTTCTGGTTCGAAGTGGGAATGGTTTCAATATTTCCCCATTCAGTATGATATTGGCCGTGGGTTTGTCATAAATGGACTTGATAATTTTAAGGTATGAGCCGCCTATACCTATTGTTAACAGTTTTTATCATAAAGGTGTGTTGGAATTTGTCAAATGCTTTTTCTGCATCTACTGACAGAATCATATGGTCTTTGTTCTTGTTTTTATTTATGAGGTGAATTGCATTTATAGACTTGTATATGTTGAACCAGCCTTGCATCCCTGGAATAAAGCCCACCTGGTCATGGTGAATTATTTTTTTGATGTGCTGCTAAATTCTATTTGTTAAAATTTTGTGAATGGGAGGAAATATTTGCTCTCTACGCTTCCAATAAAGGTCTGATAACATGAATCTATCTAGAACTCAAAAGAATTAAAAAGAAAAAATCAAACAACCCCATCAAGAAACAGGCAATGGAAATGAACAGAAACTTTTCCAAAGAAGACAGAATAATGGCCAGCAAATATATAAAAAAATGCTCAACAGCTCTAATCATTAGAGAAACGCAAATCAAAACCACAATGAGGTATCACCTAACCCCAGTGGGATTGGCCTCTATCAAAAAATC
The DNA here is from genome assembly GCA_008086735.1 of Cheirogaleus medius. Classification (NCBI taxonomy): domain Eukaryota; kingdom Metazoa; phylum Chordata; class Mammalia; order Primates; family Cheirogaleidae; genus Cheirogaleus; species Cheirogaleus medius. The sequence continues at coordinate 35,687,033 of VBSM01002608.1, forward strand.
CCAAAACAACAAATGCGAGGTTGTGGAGAGACAGGAATACTCTTACACTGCTGGTGGGACTGCAAATTAGTGCAAGCTTTGTGGAAAAGAATTTGGAGATACCTCAGAGAGCTAAAAATAGAAATACCATTCAATCCAGCAACAGCATTATTAGGCATCTACCCAAAAGAGCATAAGACATTCTACAATAAAGACATCTGCACCCAAATGTTTATGGCAGTACAATTCACTATTGCAAGGGCGTGGAAACAACCCAAGTGCCCGTCAATTCATGAGTGGATTATTAAAATGTAAAATATGTTTACAATGGAATATTACTCAATTTTAAGAAACGACAGTGAGCTAGCACTGCTTATATTATCCTGGATTGAGCTTGAGCCCATTATCCAAAGTGAGGTGACACAAGATTAGAAGAAGGGGCTCCACATGTACTCACCATCAAATTGGTACTAACACTATGGTGCTCAAATGGTGGTGGTGTTCACCAGGGATTCGGGGGTGGGGGGTGGACCCACATCTGAGGGATGCAGTGAGCATTGTGGAAGAAAGGGCATCCCTCTAACCTTTGCTGGGGAGAGACAAAGATATAAAATGCAACCAAAATGTTTGTACTCTCATATTTTCTTGAAATAAAAATAAAACAAAAAAAAAGATTAGGACCCCACTGTTATAACCTCACTTAACCTTAATTACCTCCTAAAAGCCCTATCTCAGAATACAATTGCATTGGGGGTTAGGGCTTCAACATAGGAATCTGGGGAAGGCACAAATCAGTCAGTGGCAGTAAGGAATTACCGTAGTCAAGTTAAGAGATGATACAAATCTAAACAAAAGCAGTAAAAATGGAGAAAAATGTGATGCTAAGAAGGTAAAATCACAAGACCTACTTACAAGTTAAACATAAAGAGTGAAAGGAGTATGAAGTTTCAAACTTAAATAACTGGATTAATGTCAGTACTATCCATTTAAACATCGAAGCAGATTAACAGCCCAGCAGAACCCCAGAGGCTTCAGATTCTGAAAATGCAGGTCTAGTGACAAGCAGAAGTGAGAAATCACATAGAAAACAGAAGGATTACTGAAGATCTATCTACTGAAATCTCAATCATCATTGAAGGTTCTGAGACTTGATTTTCCCCTACTCACAAGCTAATCAGTTAGCCTATTACAGTTTCATGGATGCTGGCAACAGACACAAGACTCCTAGGTTAGAGACAAAGGAGTCTATTAATCATGGCACAGCATCAGCCTATTTGTACTGGTTCTCTGGACCCCAGCTTCCTTGGGGATAATATGATATGAGCCCAGATGGATGCTGTAGACACAGTTGTTTGTGTCGAAGCTGAGGAATACCAAGCTTGGGAGCCTACCATTTTACAGCAAGCTGTTAGCAAGCCTGCTCTTTGTCCCAAAAAAGATACTCCCTCATTCTTCAAGATTTTTCACTACAAACACAACCCTGAGAAATAGTTCAGGTAAAAAGCAGTCAGGGCCTTGCATTCTTGGCATATCCAGTAAGACATGTAGGCACATGACAGACTCATGGAGGACTGTCTCTAACAACACTCATCCACCTATTTCATCCTCTCCCTGACCCCAAATGCAGTACAGCCAGAAGGCCTGGCATTTATGCCCCAGGCAAAATAATGTATAAAATATCTCTAAAAAAGTGGGACAAACTATTTGGAGACAACTCGAGTGCTAGATTGGATGTTTTTACCCTAGAAAAAAGTATTCCAAATTCTAGTACTGGAAGGTCCAAAATAAAACAGTACTGTCCAAGACTACTAAAGTGAACTATCCCCACTCACATACAAGAACTGCCTTCAAGTCTCCTATAACTTTATTGTTCTTTTTTCATATTTAATTTTGAAAATTTTCAAACATATAGAAAAGTTGAAAAATGGTACAATAAACAACTTTATACCTACCACTTTGATTGAACAACTGTTAACACTTTGCCATATATGCTTCTTTTTATTTCTGTGTTTTTTCTCTCTTTTAAAAGAAGCACTTAAAAATAACTTTCAGGCATCATGATTTTCTCTCTAAATAGTTTACATGTATCTCCTAAGAATAAGAACATTTCCCTACATAACCATAATATCATTATCTCACTTAAGAAAATTAACAATTCTTCCCAAATTATCCCTAAAATGCATAGGTATTTTTGTTTTATATTATTAGTTTTTAAACCAAAATCCCATCAGAGATAACACATTGCATTTAGTTTTTGTATCTCCTTGGTCATTTTCATATACAACAATCTCCCTGATTTCCAACACAAACATCTTAATATTTTTATAATGACTTTCATTTTTTGATGAGACCAGGCCAATTGTCTTTTAGTATGTCCCATGCTCTAGATTTGCCTGGTTGTGTCCTTGTGGTGCCATTTAACTTTTCATCTATCCCCTGTCTTTCATGAAAATTAGAAGATAAATCTAAAGGTCTGATTAGAGTCAGTTTTAATTTATATATAACAAGAATATTCAGTTAATGCTGTGTGCTTCAAACTGCATCACATCAGAAAACACATGTCACATTGTTCTGTTACTAGGGATATTTTGTTCACTTAGGTAAAGTACTAACAGCTAGATCACTATTTTAAGGTACATATTTTTCCCTTTACAATCACAAGAAATCTGTGAGCTGATACTGTGGTACTGTGCAAATATTCTCTTTCCTCACATCTTTTCACCTAACGGAATTAGCAACCATTAATGATCCTTATCTGAATCAATTATTTCATTGAAGAGTTGTCAATTGGTTTTCTATTACTGCTGTAACAAACAACACAATTTAGCATATCAACTTATAGATCAGAAGTCTGGGTTGGTTCTATTGGTTTCTCTGCTCCAGGCTTCAGAAGGCCAAAATCAAGATGTTAGTCAGCTGGGGTCTTACCAGGAAGTTCTGAAAAGAGTCTGCTTCCAAGATCATTCAGGTTGTTGACAAAACCCAGTCCATTAAAGCTGTAGAACTGAGATCCACATTTCCTTGCTGGATGTCAACTGAGGGACACTCTTAGCTCCTAGAAGCCCCTCTCTCTGGTCCTTCCTTACACATGGGACCCTACATCTTAGTGTCAGCAATAGTGCATGGAATCCTTTTCATGCTTGGAATCTCTTTGGCTTCTGCAGTTAAATCTCTGTAACTGACTCGTCTACCTTCCTCTTCTGCTTTTAATGGCTTCTGTGACTGTACTAGGTCCACCTGGATAATTTAGGATGCTGTGGCTTGGATGTAATTTGTTCCCACCAAAACTCATGTAGAAATTTAATGGCCAATGTAATTGTGTTGGGAGGTGGTACCTTTAGGGGGTGATTAGGTTGTTAAGATAGATTAATGTCTTTCTTGTGAGATTGGGTTAGTTGTTGAGGGAATGAATTAGTTATGGCAAGAATGGATTAGCTCTCAGGAGAGTAGGTTGCTATAAACGGAGTGTGCCTCTCCCATTTTGCCCTTTTGGCATGCCTACTTCCCCTTTCACTTCTCTGCCTTGTTATGATGCAGCACGAGGCCCTCACCAGAATTTAAGCAGATGCCCGTGTCATGCTTCTTGGGCTTCCCAGCCTCCAGAATCATGAGCTGGGAAATTACCTAGTCACGGGTATTCTGTTACAGCACCACTAAATAAACGAAGACAAAAAATTGGTACTTAGGAGTGGGGTGTTGTTATACAGATACCTGAAAATGTGGAAGCAGCTTTAAAAGTGGGTGATTGGTAGTGGCTGGAAGAATATGGAGGAACAGACTAGAAAAAAACTGTATTGCCATGAACGGAGAACTAAGAGTAATTCTGGTGAGGGCTCAGAAGATGAAAAGACTAGGGAAAGTCTAGAACTTCTTAGAGACTGGTTAAGTGCTTGTGACCAGAATGCTAATAGAAATATGGACAGTAAAGGTCATTCTGATGAGGTCTCAGATAGAAACAAGGAATATCTTACTAGTAACTGAAATAACAGCCATCCTTATTATATAGTAATAAAGAACTTGGCTGCACTGTATCCATGCCCTAGGGCTTTGTGGAAAGCAGAACTGAAGAGTGATGGAATAGTATATGCGGTGAGGAAAATGTCTAAGTAGCAAACCACTCAGGCTGCTAACTGCTTGTAGTGAGCTGATAGAGAAAAGGGAAGCAGAGTGGAAAATTCCCAGCCTGGCCATGTATATAATAAAGAATCAAAGAGCATTTTCAGGAGAGGAAACCAAGGTGTGGCCCAGAGACAATTAACTAAGGAGATTAATATGGCTAAAAGGGAGCTGGGTGCGAATCATCATAACAGTGAGTAAAAGGCCCCAAAGGCATTTCAGAAATCTTTGAGGCTGCCCCTCAAGTGTCTGCTCCTCAAATTCCAGCACAGCACTCCTCAGCCTTCCCAGGTGTGGCTCCACCTGCTGCTCCAAAAGGTACAAATGGTAAACCCTGGTGGCACCATGCGATGGCTCAACTGAACCCGGATACAGCTTGTGCCAACACTCTGGAAAGCACAGCCATAAGCCATGGCAGTGTTCACATGGTGCTGACTCTGCAGATACACAGAGTGCAAGGGCTGCAGGGTCATGGCAGCTTCCACCTAGATTTTAAAGAATAGAGGAAGGGGGAAAATGTATCACACTGCCTGGGAGACCAGGCAGAAACCTGCTGCAGGGGTGGAGCCCCCAAAGAGTCTCCACTAGCATGCCTAGCAGAGCCATGGTAGTAAGGCCACCATCATCAAGATCCCAGAACCGTAGAATCACCAGCCGCATGTAATGCCAGCCTGGGAAAGCCACAGGCACCAGTTGCAACCGCAACCCAAGAGAACAGCCATGTGGGCTCCACCCAGCAAACCCTTGGGGGCAGGACTTCCCAAGGCCTTGGGAGCGCACTGCCTAACCCAGTGTGTCCAGGAGGTGGCACAGAGAAGGATTATTCTGACATTTTAAGATTTAATGTCTGCCCTGCTGGGTTTCAGACTTGCCTTGGTCTAGTTACTCCTTTCTTTCTGCCTCTCTCTGCCCTTTTAGAATGGGAATGTTCACCTTATGCCTGTCCTGCCATTGTATTTTGGAAATACATTAATTGTTTTTTCATAGGCTCACAGCTGGAAGTAGTTTACCTTGAGCCTCAGATGAGACTTTGGACTTTGAATTTTTGGGCTGGTGATGGAATGAGTTAAGACTTTTGGGACTATTGGGATGAAATGCTTATATTCTGCATGTGAGAAGGATACGAGTTTGGGAAAACAGGGGTGGAATGCTAACGTTTGGATGTCATTTGTCTCCACCAAAACTGACATTTAAGTTTAATTGTCAATGTAAAGGTATTGGGAAGTGGTACCTTTAAGAGGTGATGAGGTTGTTAAGACAGACTAATGTCTTTCTCTTGAGACTGAGGTAATTCTCTCAGGAATGGATTAGTTCTGAAGAGAGCAGAGGTTGTTATAAAGAGAGTTTGCCCTCATGGATTGCCCCACTGGCACACCCGCTTCCCCTTCTATTTCTCTGCTATGTTATGATGCAGCATGAGGTCCTCACCAGAAGCCAAGCAGATGCCACCATCATGCTTCTCAGACTTTCTAGCCTCCAGAACCGTGAGCCAAATAAACCTCTATTCTCTAGAAATTATCCAGTCTCGGGTATTCTGTTAGAGCAACACAAAATGGACTAAGACATGGTATAATCTCCACAGGTTCAGGTCAACTGACTGGTAACCTTAATTATATGTGCAAAGTCCCTTCACAGTAGTACCTAGGTTCATGTTTAATGAAATAAGCAGGAAACTGGAACTTTAAGAAATATTTAGAAGTATGCCTACCACATGGAACGAAATGTTGATTTTTCTAATTCTATCAAATTTTTTGCTTTCATCAGCCTGTTTTCTTTGATAAAGAACATTCCTTCTTCACCTGCAAATGAACTAACTCATTAAAAGGCCAGCTGCTCAATTCGTTCTCTTTGATTACCAATTTTCAGATAAATTTCATCTGAAAATGGCAAACTGTATTTTAAAAGATTAGGAATCATGACTTTATTTATTAAATGTTTTATAATTAATTAGAACCCTCATTCGGTTTTATCCTCAAATTGTGTCAATTTTGGCCAAAAGAAGCCCTTCCATATTAGTTTCTCTATCCCTTTCACATGCTTCCATTAGACTGAGTACTTGCTTTCTGGCAAAACATCATGTCCCAGGCTTGTCTTATATTGTCCAAGTTGCAAATCTGGAAACAGCCTTTTCTCCAAGGAGCTCTAGAACCTTTTACTAAGCAATGCATTTAGAAACCAAAATCTTATCACCAGTGGACTCATTGCCACTAGTGAGATAGTACTTCCAGGATCTTACAGTGAGAACTAGGAAATATATTTTTAACATATGATGAGTTTATAATGATATTCCCAAATTTAATTTTTAAGGAGTTTTCTTAAATACTTTGATTTTATGTTCATACATCTTTAATCCTAAAAATCTTGGTTTATAATTACATTTATATATTTATTTGCTTTAATATACCATATTCATAAAATTATTTCAAAATTATTATACCAATATCACTATAACAGTAAAACCACTAAGTTGATTTTAATGTTACATTCCACTGGCCATTCTTTTTATCCTTGGGACATATCCAACAAAGGAAGTACACAGTACTGTATCCAAAACATTTGAAATAATTTTTTTCTCTGCTTGGTTATATTTTCAACTAGATATACAATTAGACTTATTTGTTTTCTTTTCAATTTTATGTTTTTTTTAAAATACCAAAATGTGTATATGGTTCAAAAATTGAAACTTTATGAAAAAGTATAATACTAGAGAATTCACAATGCCATCTCTTCATCCCACTCCTCCACATTCCCCTTAGATATATTTTATTATTAATTTTGAGTTTATCCTTCTGGCTTTTTCCCAAAAAATAAACCAACAACAAATATGTGTATTTCTTCCTCCTCCTTTCTCTTACAAAAGGGCAAATGCACATGTAATTTCATAAGATACTGGTAATTTCTCCTCTAAAGGAATTTATTATTTTACACTCCCACCAGCAACATATAAGAGGTCCTGTTTCTCTACAGCTTCATCTACTATATGAAGTTAAACATTATGAGTGAAGTTAAACTTAATTTTATATGTGTAAAGGATATTTGCATTTCTTTCACTGTGAACTGCTTATTCATGCTTTTTACTCATTGTTGAGTTTTTTAAGTTTGGGTTTTTTTGTTTTTTGGTTTTGCTTTTTGTTTTTTTTTTTTTTTGGTCTTTTTCTTATCAGTTTTTAGAAAAGCAAGTAGTCTTTGGATGCTTCCTTGCTATCTGTTTAGACAAGATATTCCAGGTTCAAAACATTCACTTCTTGCCCCAGAGGAATCAGACATTTCCTCAAAGAATTCAGGTTGTTTTGACGGGAAACAGAATTTAAAAACTGCAATCATTGCTAGGTTGGTATTTCGAGACCATAATCAGTGTTATGAGGTTGATAGGTTTTATTTCATTTTTTGCATTTAGATCTCTTATTCATTTGGAGTTCATGCTGGTGTACACCTTCATGCAGAGTCAAATTTTATATTCTTATGGATAATTATCTATCAATTACTAAAAGTCCTTTTTCCACCATTTATTTGATTTCACCTTTCTGTGAAGCTGAACTTATAGTTCCATGTGTATTTGGGTTTTCTGTGTATCTCGGGAATTTGTATTCTATTCATTGGTCCTTGTGTCTGTTCATATGTCAATGCCCCATTTTTTTAAGTGGCTTACAGTTTTTGGAACCACAGAACACAGAAAATTATTTCAGTGACTAATTTTTATTTTTTTAAGGATTGTGGACATTATTATTATTTAAAAAAACAAATAATACAAATTCATTTCTCATAGTTCTGTAGGTAGAGAAGTCCAAGATCAAGGTGCCAGTATTCAGTATGTGGTGAGGGTCCTCTTACTGTGTACTTACTTGGCAGAAGGCAGATGAGCAAATTGGAAATGAACCTATTCCCTTAAGCCCTTTTATTTAATTTTTTTTTCAGTGACTAATTTTTAAATTCTAAGATGTCTAACTACTAGTATCATCCTAGATCTAGTATTCCATTTGTAGGAATGGATACTAGAGAGAGATGGAAGGCAATGGAGGTTGCTAACCAACTCTGGGCCATTGGTCATTTCTTCATCTCTACTATAGAAAGAGAAGCATGATGTAAGTAATAATAAGTAGACAGAGAAGGGAGAAACAGAAAATTAAACCTTTATAATATCAATAAAGATAAATTTGAAATCTTCTTAAACAACAGAGTTCTATTTTCTTTCCATGTTCCTAATATTTATATGACACATTAAAGATCATAAAATGATATCATACATACCTATCTTACTTATTCTTCACAACAGTACAAATAATTTTATTCTCATTTTACAGTAGAGGCTTGCAAATATTATTTTTCTAAAGTCACACGGATATGACTGAGCCAGAACTAGGATTCAGATCTCCTGATGGCCAATATAAGATGCATGAATTTCACATTATATGAAGGTATTACACAGATAATCACAGTATACTTAAATATTTGAGTATTAAAATAATGATAACATATCATTCTTCCTTAATTTAAGTTGTTCCTAATTTCAAATACCTGAATATGGCCACTGAAGAAATCCTATAAGACACTACTGGCCTACATTTTTTTTAATAAATCTCATTTTATAAAAAAAAGGATAATATTTTTTAGCAATTTTTTACTATTTCAGAAGACATATATTACTAATTTAAGACCAGAGAAGAAAATTATACCCTTAGTTGTTTTTGTAAGTATGATCCTATCCATTAATAAAAAGCCAAGCTCCTAAGACTACCTAATTGCTGCTAGTCTTTTCCTACGCACATTGATAATTAATTCTTAAAGAGGATATCAAGACATATATCAAAGAAAATGCAAAAACCAAAATTAGGCAAGAAAATAAAATTTTCCATTGTAATTTCTTCTGGACTATAAATTCTCCATTTAATCATAATTCAGTACTGACATGAAAGAAATAGTTGAGAAAATTTCCACAAGTCATGTGCTGTTTCTACCATCCTATTTACTCCTAACATGATAGTCTTTCTAGTTTTTCTCTAAGTTTAACAGAAACATTATTTCTTGGCATTCAACTTTCTCTCTCTCTCTCTCACACACACACACACACACACACATTCAACTTTCTCTCTCTCTCTCTCTCTCTCTCTCTCACACACACACACACACACACACACACACACACACACGGTAAAGACTTCTACTTTGAAAATAACCCTTTCACATCACTTTCCCACCTTCTTAAGCCAAAAGCATCTTTCTAAATTTAGAGAAACCATCAAAACTTATTAAGGGCTATGTATTTTTTTCAAGCTATATATGGATAGTATAAAAATATATACATATTAACAAAACCATTTGTTTGACTATAAAAATGTAACTGTGTGAACGAAAAGAGTATTTTTTTGTGTATTATGGCACTGCATTCTAAAAACAAACTGACATCTCAGTTTATTTTACTTACACAATAAGTTTAATTTACATAGAAATGATAGAGCATTTCAGGAGCAAGTCTTAAAAACAATTTCTGCTGAATGACTGCTATAATAATCTCCTTAAGAAAGAAATAAACATAAACTAAAACAACAGTTGTGAAACATATATAGTAGCTCTCAGCTAAAGACAAAACTCGATATTCAGTAGGAAAATGCTAAAAAAAAAAAAAAAAAAACAGAAGGGATTTTCATTTAGATTGCTGGCTGAAGTCAAAATGTGTTTCCTTAAACCTTCAATCTTAAGCATATCAAGAGCTGTTTATTAAGGTAGGCTCTCAGGCAATAAACACAAATTTGCACCATCTTCTGAATTCTCCCCTATGACCACCAATGAGAAGAGATCAGAGTTTCACAGTGCTTCTATGTTCAGGACTTGGTAAGATTCTTTTCACAGGTTCTTGCTTATTGGTAACATAAAGCAATAAGTTGTCTCCAGAATTTAAATACAAAGGGTTATTTGTTTTTTAAGAACTGTGGACAGTTATATAAGAACTTACGTTTTTCTGAATTATAATCATAAAAGTGTGAAGTTTGACTATGAAGGTTAAAATTTATTTATATATTATGCCATATATACATATAGTCTATTTTTATCAAATATTATGAACTAGATCTCAAATAGAAATTGAAATCATTAAAAATTGTTTAGCTTTACAAACAAGAAAATTAACACTTTCCTTTCTTCCACAAGAAAATACACATCTTTATGTTTAAATCCCTAACATTAAGAAATTCTCTAAAATGCATACGTCCAAAATTTATACTAAACAATTTACATATTTGTATCACATTTATTGTTCAACAAATATCATGAAAACTCAGTTTCCCCCAAATTGCTTAAAAAACATGCATTAAAAATAATGTAATGCAGGGTGATAAGTAGCATAAGAGAAATATAGTAAACTCATACCTTTAGTTTATTAACATTTTCTTTTTTTTACTCTAATTTCTTATTTACTTTTAAGTCTTGCTAAATGGTATTCATGTTTAATGTCATCTTAAATCATTTTTTGTATAAGACAAAATAGAAAGAAATACAGAATGGGAAGAAAGGAAATGAGAAGAAAAAGACTAGCAGAAGAAATGAGGGAATTGTTCCTAAAGGAGGAGACATCTGAGTTAAAACCAGAAGGCAGGTAGAAGTGGGTTATTGTGACAAGAGAAGAAGTGCATTTCAAAGGGAGAAAACAGTGTAAAAGTAGAAGGGGTGTAAACGAAGGATAGTAAATTAGTTAAATTTAACTTGAAGGCATGAAAAGACAGGCCTACAGATGCATTATCCTACTATCATAACTCCAAACAAACTAATTCACTATAATGAAAACTATGTCATTATTGATATATGACTAGAACTGGTACAACTCACTCCTAAAGATGTAGGAAATGGAATTTAATTAATAATCCTCAACAGTGAAATTAACAATTAAAACAAGTATTCTAAACATGATATGAGAAACAAGATGGTATGAAACAAATACTGTAACAACCAGATTTTCCCTCTCCAACCCCTGGGTCTTTTGTTGTGCTGAGTTTTATATTAGGAAAGTATGTTTACTTTTGATCGATGTATTGGGGAAGAAAAGGGAATGGTGGTTAAAGCTGAGGGCTTCACTGATCTAAATTTAAGAAACACTGCATTAAAAGTTAAATGCTGTGATTTTGGGTGATCACTTAGGTTTAACTTGATCATAAACACAAATGTGAATGCAGGCACAGGTGGTAGTAATATAGATAATACTGAATAATATGCTCTCTCCATATAAATAATCATCAAAGTGAAAACTGAAAATATTTTGCCTGTGGACTAAGATCCAGTAAGAATAAATCTGTGACTCTCCATGTATCCAAAGAATTAGATGTAAGATCCTACAAGAAATAAATCATTTTCACATGGAATGATCTAATAAGACATACTAGCTGGATATAGATGATGCTGGAGGATACAAGTTGATAGTATAAAAGATGCAGATGCCGAAAAGGACAAGGTACCTTTGGAGAATAGCAATCTGTCCATGTAAGCTGGTGCACATGGCTTATAGAAAACAGTAAAATGTAAGCCCCACTTAAAACCAAAGAAAAGATACTAACTCCTCTCTAAGGTCATTATGATATAGTTATTTTATAATAAGAATATTACCAGTTTGCAGCTTATAACTCAAGTGGAGATGGGAAAGTTGTTTTGTTTTTTTTTTAATGTGCAACAAATTATTCAGGGCACTGAATATATTTAAGTTATAAATACTGGAGAACACTATCAAGAAATGAGAAGGGTCTTTAACTGTCAGATTGTACACTGCTTGCAAGCTAACAAGTTAGCCTGCACAGTTTCATGGATGCTTCCAGGAGACACTAGACTCCTGGGTCAGAAACAAATGACTTTACCCTAATCAGGGTATAGCAGGCATCATGAGCTTCATGTTTTCATCTGTTCCTCCTGCCCCTAGAATCCCAAAGAGGCAGTGCAGATGGGCCCAGGTGGATGTTGAGCATGCAGTAGGATTGTATCACAATTGAGGAACCTCAAATTTAGGAAATCTAATCTTATAAGGGGACTGCTAGAAAACCTGCTTTCCTTTGCCATCAGTGGGGAAGTGAGGAATATTATCTTTATTATGTTGGACAGCAAATAAATCTGTTGGAGGGAGACACAATCTCTATCTTCGAAGCCTGTTTCCTATACAAATTTCCTTGAAGAAACAGTCCAGAACACAAGCTATCAAAGTCTTTGCTCAGAGACACACAGAAATGCAACAGATCCAAGAATTATCTCCTAGCAAATTATATAATCTTTATGCTATTATTTAGGTTAGCATATATTCTTTATGCAAGCATCTAAACCAAGTAGTTCATTTTTACTACTTTAATAAAAAGCCAAAAAGGAATATAGAAATTTCAACTTTTCTTTAGAAAAGTAAAGTACCTGTCTAGTTATCACACTAAACAAATGTGTCCATATGCATTTTATTAAAAATAAAGACTTAATATAACACAGAATGAGTAAAACGTTTGGCTTTATCAAACATTCACCTAGATGACAAATGACATTTTCAAAGGTTTCTGTAAGTGGTACCATGTGAAAGTATCTAATGTTCACAAGGCCTAATCCTTTATCAAGTCAAAGGTAAGTAGGTTAGTTTCAACTTATTAGCCAAATATCAATCTTTTTCATGTAAATATACACTTAAAAGAACACTTATTCCTCCTGGCACAGTGGGGGGATTCAACCTCTTAAAAACATTTTTAAAAATTTAATTAAAATTTGGCATGAATTCATATCCCTATAGAATGACTCAATACAAAATATTAAGGTCATGGGAAGGATATGTTTGTCCACAAACAGAAACTTTTTGTTTGGTTTTGTTTTTTTGTTGGTGAAGGAAAGGTGGTTTATCCAAGCCCTTGCCGCCTGAGGAGATGGCAGACTATTGTCTCAAAGACCGCCTCATCTCTGTAAAAACAGAAACTTTTAAACTGAGAATGTTTCTAACATAACCACTAAAAATAATCAAACAAAAAAAAGAGCAAAAGCCTTTTATAAATCTCTTTTTGTAGAAAGAGTGCATGAACCACTGCATCTTCAAAACCTTTATTCTGAGTATTTAAAATTGAGAAAAACTAAGTTAAAGAAGTGTACGTGACATACCTCTCCTAGAGCCTCGTATCTTTTCTGGTTCCATCTGTGCAAGTCTTCCCGGTAGTTAAAAACAAATGGTTCCCCAGTTTTTATGTGTCTTAACTGCCCCTCTAAGAAGATAAACAAACAGTATTGCTGTAATTCAAAGTATATTTACAATAATATAAACAGTATAACCAATAGTGTCTGATAAGAATTTAAAATAACTTTCTCAGAATAGTTTATTTGTTTAGATTTTTTCCCTTCAAATGCCAGTATGATGCAAACATACAAATATTACAAAAGAATGATCCCTAAGTACTCAAAGCCTATTCTTCTTGATCTTCATCTCTCTAAAGCAAACTAACAATATTTTAAGGCCTACTACGTATAAAGATTTCTACTAGCTATTGTCACGAACATGGTCACAGTACTCAAGAAGCTGAGGGGCTATCTGAGGTAAAAAAGCATAAATATTAAGAAGTTAAGCAATTTCAGGAAGTTAAAAAACAAGAATGATGTAGGTCAACAATCTAAAAACTGTCACAGGCCATCCATGTAGACAATAAAGTCTAGAATGATTTTAGAAAAATGATATATCCTGAATGGCTAGAGTAAGTTCAGAAGGTTTCAGTGAGATTTCTCAAGGTAGGCCTTGAAATATGGGTAGGATATATGGAAACTGGAGAAAGGCAGTGAGCTAACAAAGGTCTAGACTGTCAAATCAGACTCACAAAATCAGAGATCTTCACTGATACTGAGTAAGCTTTACTAATAATTCCAAGGGTACAAGCAATCAAGCAACATAGGCAAAGCAGGGAGAGGTCTGGAACATCCTGGCATTTCCCCCAGGTCCTTTCCTCTCACTGGATAGCTCTTTCTGGCTCAGAGTAGGTGAGGTCTCTCAGGAGGCATACAGATGCCCTCACACACAGGTGAGCATTTGGGTCAAAAATATTTCCATTTCATGTGCCAAAGAGTTGTATTGCCTATGTGATATTCTTTAGAGAAATATTTCTCATATATCCAAAGGACTGTACGTTTCTTTACCATGAGCAATGCTAAACAAGTCGTCCTGCTCAAAGTATTCCACAGATAAGGACCTCTCCTCATAGCAAATATTAATCCTTATTTACTAAATCAGTTAATTGTCACCATATTTACAAGGAGAAAAGACCAAGCCACCCATCCCTAAGACAGGACTCTTTCCCCAGGGGTATCGGGAGAGAAATAGAGCACAGACCTATTGCTTTAACCCCTCCTCCCCTCCAGGCAAAAAATATTACTACTTGAACACACACTGGCATAAAATATCCTTTATTTAAAAAAGTATAAAAATTAATGTAAAAGATCAAAGTTTCTAGGATCTTCTGTTTAAACTCACCTAAAATCCTAGTACACAGACTGTCACTATAATTCCTAATACCTATAACTGATGTTGTACATGGATATCCACTAATACAATGATGACAGAGAACTAATTCAGTTGATGCAGAGCAACACACAGAAAACTACAACTCAAATGCTACCTATCCCGTAATACCACTACCCTTCAAGTTTAACAGTATATTAATAATTCAATGAATCATGACTCTTTGTTCCAGAAACATCCTTGCAATCTAGGGTATGTTTCTCTACATCCCAAGTGTAAAGGTTATTTTATTCAAAATCTAATTAATAAATTTTAAAACAAGGATTTTGCCTGAAAAATCATGGAAAATTGCTTTAAAATATTGTCACAGATAATTATTGCCAGTCACTTCATTTTAAATAACATGTGAAACAGTAGCATCTTTCTATATAATTTAATTAGGAGTTCCAATTGGATACCAGGGAGTTGAACACTCAAGGTTGAAATGCATATGCTGAATCAAATTCATGTCTATTAGTTTGCCTGACTTGACAACTATGGGAAATTGTTACTTGGTGACACTTCACTTGAGTGAAGGATTTCTCCATGCAAGGCTAAGTCATTATTTCTCAAAAGAAATACATAAAACATTCTAGCTGGCCTTGAAAAGTAGCAAATAATATCGGTCTTATAATTCTATTAGCATTGTCAAATAAATTTTGCATATAGCATATACCACTTACTTTCATTAAAAGCATATTCAAATCCTTCCAGGGTATCAGGAAAATCAAGAGGTGGTTCATCTTTTTTCATTAGTTCATCCAAATCTATCCTAGACAATAAATCTAGAAAAGAATGATATAAAAATTACTTATGTTCATTTTCATAGTTAATAAAAAAATCATATTTTAAATTTTTAATACTCTTATCTTATTGGACTTTTTATGTGTTGCTTTAAATGATAATATTATTAAATTCTTAAGTTCCCAAAATGCTATATTATGATCAAGTACAATATCAACATAAGCACTTTCAAAATCATAATTCTCAAAACAATCACAACTTAGATTCTATTAGCCACTATATTAAATTAACTTCCTCCCTTCAAAATAGACAGCTATTAATTTATACCTTATTAACCTTATTCTGTAGTTTAAAAGTTTCAGATATTAATATGACTTTTAAAAGGTTATTAAATCTTACATATAAATGAAACTTATTTATGAATAAGAGAACTTATTACAAATCTAAACAATGTTAACATAACATATGATTCCATTTTTAGGGGGAAATATGTTAAAATAAAAGATACCACAGGGGAGAGTTGAAAAGGGATGGTTTTTTAGATTTCTACATATTGGCAAGTTGTATTTTAAATAGTTTTATTAAAAGTTTGACATATATATCCTAGCACTCTGGGAGGCCGAGGCGGGTGGATAGCTCAAGGTCAGGAGTTCGAAACCAGCCTGACCAAGAGCGAGACCCCGTCTCTAAAAAAAAAAAAAAAGTTTGACATATAGTTAAAAAATAAATAAAACATGCTAACTAGTGAAAATTGGTTGACACAAAGCAGTTTCTATTCTTTTTTTTTTTTTAGAGACGGGGTCTCGCTCTTGGTCAGGCTGGTTTCGAACTCCTGACCTTGAGCTATCCACCCGCCTCGGCCTCCCAGAGTGCTAGGATTACAGGCGTGAGCCACCGCGCCCGGCCCCAAGCAGTTTCTATTCTTCACATCATTTGATTCCACACAATT
Source organism: Cheirogaleus medius (assembly GCA_008086735.1). Taxonomy (NCBI): domain Eukaryota; kingdom Metazoa; phylum Chordata; class Mammalia; order Primates; family Cheirogaleidae; genus Cheirogaleus; species Cheirogaleus medius. The sequence goes on from VBSM01002608.1 coordinate 35,703,298, forward strand.
TAAAAAATCTGTCAACTAGTTTTTCTACAATAAGCATTTTATTTTAGAATAATTTTAGATTTATGGAAAAGTTGAAAGATAGTACAGAGTATGTTATAATCCTCACTCATTTTCCCCTATTGGAAACAGTTTACATCACCATGGTACATTTGTCAAAACAAAGAAGCCAACGTTGGTACATTACTACTAACCAAAGCCCAGAAATTATTCACATTTCAGCAGTTTTTCCATCAATGTTTATTTTCTGTTCCAGGATTCCATCCAGGATACCACATTGCATGGAGTTATCATTTCTCCCCAGTCTCCCCTGGTCTGTGACAGTTCTCAGTGTTTCCTTCTTTCCCATGATCTTGAAAGTACTGAAGAATACTGGTCAGGTATTTTGTAGAATGACCCCTGATTTGGGTTTGTGTGATATTTCTTCTTGTGATTAGAACCAGTTATGGGTTTTTGGAAAGAATATGGCACAGGTGAACTGCCGTTCTCAACACATAATGTCAAAGGGAACACGACATCAACAAGACATCACTGATGATGTTAACCTTCATCACTTGGTTAAGGTAGCATTTGCCAGTCTTCTCCACTATAAAGTTACTATTTTTCCCATTCCATAATCTGTTCTTTGGAAATGACTATGTCTGGCCCACTCTCAAGGAGAAATTATGAGGAGGAATTATGCTGGAGTAAAGAACATCTACATATATTAATATTATTTGTAATACTTCTCTGTGGAAGATTTAAATCTCTTCCTCAATTTACACATTTATTCAATCACTTTTTTACATCAGTATGGACCCATGGATATTTATTGTATACTTTGAGTTACAATCCAATACTACATCACATATTTTTTTCTCAAATTGTTCCAGCCATGGCTATTGTAAGCTCTTTCAGTTGACTACTGTATATATATCCCTTTGACATGCTCTTTTCTTTTTGCTTTCTGAGCATTTCCTTACTTTCTATTTCTACAAGATGTTCCAGGCTCATCTTGTATCTTTCCAGCCACAGCCCTAGAGTCAGTCTATCAACAAGTATTTAATGATATCTTTTAGGCTCATATTATAGGATGAGTCTTAAGTTCTTACTACGTGTCATCATAATGTCATTTCTAAAATGAGAACCATAAAAAGATAAACTTCAAATTTACTCAATTCCAAAAAGATGTGAAATCACTTTTGTCAAATCAAGAAAAAAGAAAGATTAGGTTTTGAGTTTCTTCATTCTAACTCAAGTTCCTGAAGACAAAAGCTCCGAGAACAAGTTGTAAGGCAAACTGGTCTCTTTCCTATAAAAGTCTCTCAGAAGTAACGCTTTATTCCTGTCTCTCACAGAGACGTAACAAATCCTTCTGTACAGAACATCATCAAAATTGCTGGAGAAAAATGTAGTTTGTCTACCCCCAGTCTCATCTCTCTCTGTAGGGCACAAAGACAAGCCATCGAAAAACGTCATTAAAAAATTATTGTTTAGTAGTACTCTTTAAATGCCTATATCAAACTCAACTCATATAAAAATATACCATTCTCAACATAAAAAAAAAGTTCACAAACTCTTGTGAAATAGAACCCTCACATAATACACATATTGGGCTTAAAAAGGGACATATGCTGACAATTCCTCATTCATTAGTAAAGTTCTGACCACCTTGTAAATTTTCCCCAAATACAGTAAAGACATAAGTTCTTTAGTATCAAAAATTGGCTTGCAGTGGCTATAAGATTCTCACTTCTCTCCTTACAATGAATTGAGGTTCAGAGACAAAATTAGATTCCTTCACTTCACAGTCATCTTCTACAATTCAAAACTTACAAACCTTTCAATCAGACACACAGAAGCCATCCAATACATAAGCAGATGTGTTATGTCCAATAGCCATTTTCTGTTTCTACCTAGACCATAAAATGCAGCCTTATATTTATATATCACTTTCATATACATTACCTCATTTGATCATCACAATCCTAGAAAATCCTAGGAAACTGTAACATGTTTTTATCTTGACTGTCTTTCAGACAAGGAAATGAGCTCAGAGAGTTAAAATACCCGTCCAAAATTATGGCTTAATACTAAGCGGGATTAACAAAATTAACATATCTCTCAAATTGAACTCAGTGCACTTTCTCACCATATTAATTCTATATGCCATATCAACTCTGTAATATTCTTTCCCCTCTTTTTCTCCTTTTATAAATTATAAACACTTTTATGAACAAAAAATGTGCTTTTGCTTTATTCAAAATGTTCCCAAGAAAGACAAAAAAAAAATATTCCTCAACTTTTTCCTGTGTCAACTAGACAACTTGATATAGATTTTTTTAAATTTCATTAGCATTGAGAAGATATATAGAAAGAAACTGTCAGAAATTATTTTTCTGCTTCGTACAAGAAAAGCAATGTCTGAGACTGGGTTCCAAAGGCAGATTATGCAAAAATCAATTATAATAAAAACATTTCCATTAACAATCCCTTCAATCACCTATGAAATGTAATACACTTAAAGCCATATAACTTAAATGTGCATCAGATGTGACACAACTATTTTTTCTAAAGCATGGATCTTGTGATTAAAGTGATTCAGCAACTAGAATTCTAAACCTCAAGTAAGCATATGCAACAACTGTATAAAAATATCATTTCATATGCAAAAGAATTGAAAGCAGGGACACAAACAGATACGTGTACATTAGTGCTCATATTGGCACTATTCACAATAGCCAAAAGGAAGCAATTCAAGTGTACATTGATGGATGAATGGTATAACAGTTAATTTTATGCATAAATTTGACTGGGACACAGGGTCCCCAGATATTTAGGTAAACATTATTCTGGATGTATCTGTGGGGATGTTTCTAGATGAAACTAATATTTGAATGGGTAGACTGACTAAAGCAAATTCCCTCCCTAATATGTATGGGCCTCATCCAACCAGATAAAGCCCCTAATAGAACAAAAAAGCTGAGTAAATGAGAATTTGCTCTCTCTGCCTATCTTTGAGCTGGGACATCAATCTTCTTCTGCCTTGGACTGGAACTTACACCATCAGCTCTCCTGCATCTCAAGTCTTTGGACTTGGAACTATACTAATACCGTGTTTCCCCGAAAATAAGACCTACCCATAAAATAAGCCCTAGCAGGATTTCTAAGCATTTGCGCAATATAAGCCGTACCCTGAACATAAGACCTAGTGATGGGCGTGGCTACGCAGCCTATCTACACAACCCATGCATTTTGTCACAGAGCGGTAAAGAAGATGAGCAGCCGTTCTCATCTGCCCCATCGTGACAGCTACTATCCCAGAGGTGGCCACCAGAAAGGTGAGGGCAGCCCCACCAACAAGGTCGGCTCCCCCTGTCAGGTCCCGGCCATCCTGTGCGTGCTGCAAGCTGAGGCTTTGAGGGGAAAATAACACATTCCCTGAAAATAAGCCCTAGGGTGTCGTCTTGAGGAAAAATAAATATAAGACTCTATCTTATTTTTGGGGAAACACAGTATTATTTATTCATCCTTACAAAGGAAGGATATTCCGACACAACATGGATGTACTTCGAAGACATTATACAAAATGACTCTGTCGCAGAAGGACAAATATTGTATGATTCTGCATATAGCTAGAATAATCAAATTTATATATAGAGAAAGTAGAATGGTGGTTGCCAGGGGATGGGGTAAAATGGGATGGGGAATTATTATTTAATGGGTATAAAGTTTCAGTTTTGCAAGGTGAAGAGAGTTCTGGAGATGGATGGTGGTAGTAATGGCACAACAATGTGAATGTACTTAACACTGAAGCGTGCATTTAAAAATGCATAGAATGGTAAACTTTATATTATGTATATTTCATCATAAAAGAAAATAGCATTTGACATATTTATTTATTAAAACGTTATTAGTTAAATGAGTACTTAAAACATTACTGGAAGTCTACTTCTGGCCAAAATAGAATAACAGGGACTGAATTCTTTTCACTCTCCTTAAACAACTAGAAAGCAGAACAATTCATGTGAAAGAACAGTTTTCAGAAGTTGGACAATAGGCAGCCAGAACTGTCTTCAATAAGAGAAAAGAAACAAAAGAGATAAATCCTTTGATTGCCCTAGCTTACTGCCAGGAAACAGTTTAAGGCCCAGCAGGAAGGAGGAACCCAAACAAACAATGAGGATGCAGCAGAGATGAAAAGACAGAAATCAGAATTTGAATAACCCAAGGTAGCTAGATTTGGGAGCAGAGAATGAGAGCAGAGGAAACTGTTGAGAGAGTTTGCTGAGCACAGTTGCAGAAGGTGTCTTTGAGTATTTATCCATGCATATAGGAGAAAAAAATTACCCAAGGACAGGGAAAGCAGCAAGCTGAACAATTCCTGAAGTACACACAGAACTACAAATATGTATACCCATCAGTCAGAATAGAAAGACCTTATAATACATGAGACATCATATAGAGTTGTCAAAAGAATATCACCTTAGTAGTGGACTGAATTAGCCCTAGTAAAAAGGCTACTCTAAAACTGATATATCAAAGTTTAAAAAACTTTGCCTTGAAGAAACAATAACAAAAAATATAAATACCTACCAGAACAAAGCCCAACATCCTTTAAGAGAATACCAAAACCCAAAACAAAATAAAAATTAGAAACCAAATAATTCTTTCTGTTATTTTTTAAATTTTTTTTATTTTTAATTATTATGGGTACATAATAGTTGCATATCTTTACAGGTACATATCATGTTTTGATACAGGCATATAAGGTGGATTAATCAAATCAGGATAATTGGGGTATCCATCACCCCAGGAATTTAACATTTCTTTGTGTTAGGAACATTCCAAATTCCACTCTTTTAGTTAAAATATACCCTAACTTACAGTTATTATTACATTCAAACTTCAAAGCTTCCCACAAATAGAAAAAAGAATGGAAAAAAAAAAAACACAAAAAATCCCACCCCAGACGGCTTCATTGATTAATGTGACCCAAAAGCTAAAAAAGAAAAAATATCGTTTGTATATAAACTCTTCCATAAAATCTTCCCAATAAAACAGCAGGACAGACTTCCCAACTCATTTCAGGAAGCCAGCATTATCCTGATACCAAAACCAGACACAAATTTTATAAAAATATTATAAAATACCTTGCAAATATAGACGCAAAAATCTTCAACAAAAATCTAACAAATAGAATCCAGCAATATATAAGGAAAATATACCATGTCCAAATAGCCATGTAATGCAAGGCTGGCTTAACATTTGAAAATCATTCAATGTAATTCCCTAAAGCCTGGACTCCATGTTTCAGGATCCCAGCTGCAGACTAGATTCAGGTTGGCTCCAATATGTTTCTCACCCTCTTTAGACTAGTAGGGCTACCTCGGGTATGTTCTTTCAATGGAGAATGGCAGGAGCTCAACAGCTGATAAGCCAGACCACACAAACACAGTGTAAGGCTCTGCTTGTCTCACTTCCACTAACCACTCATCAGTGAAGCTTGGAAATACACTCTTCTCCCAAAAGCAGAGGAGAACAGTATTCACTGAACAATAATCAAGGCTATCACACATAATTATAATAAATCAACATTAATATCCAGAAGAATTTTTTAAAAGGCATTATGGCAAAGTACAAGCATTCTGGGGAAATGGGTAGTGGGGTAGGAAGGTAGTAAATAAAAACTAATCCACATGAACTAAGAGGACTATAGAACATCTTTCCAGAAACCCAGGAAAAATGGGTTCAACAAATCAATAAGAGACAGTAGACAAGCTAAAACCCCGTAAAACTGGCAAAGGGAAAAAGTGATCTTTTTAAGAAATGGAAGATTCCTTACAGGCTATCTTCATTGTCATCTCCAAAGAAGATGACATAATTGTCTGATGTGTAACATGCCTGCCTTTAATAATAGTCATCATCCACCTCCTCCTCACCATCTTCATTATCACATTATAGTAAGCTAATTTGAACTACTTTCTTCCAGAATGCACTGCTTTAACCCTGCTCGTCTTGAGTTTTATCTGACATTTTTCTGCCCACTGATATAATCTTACGAGATTTTTCCACTATTTATGTCTCTACTGAAGCACTTTTCCATTCATGAAAAATTAAATCACCTTCAAGTGTGCAGTCTTGCCATGCAAACCTGAAACACTCTAATGAATGGCAGTCACTAATCATCAGTTCATTGTTTTATGCATCATAGCCCAGTTTTGAAGAATCTCAAGAATAAAATTGCTTCCCTGTTTTAGGGATAAAGTTTTATTCAATTTGCTTATTGATTCTAAAATATAATTTACTATGCATTTGCCACTTTATTTTCTAATATTTCCAATTTGACTCCTTCATTAATCCTTACAACCGCATGTCTACTCAGCATTATTATTTCTAGTGTACAGATGAAGAAAAAGATTTAGAGAAGTTAAGCAACTCACCCATGCTAAGAGGAAAACCCTAAGTTTGAATCCCAGATAGTTCTATCTCTAGAACCTATCAATAGTCTTTTAACACCACCACTGTACCACCTCTAAAATCTAGAAAATCAATCTGAACTTATATACTGCTAGCAGGAGTATAAATTAGAACCACAACTTGGGAGATCAAATTTTCACATTATCAAATGAGGTTTGAGATGCACAAAACCCAGCACATCTATTTAGAAAGTAACTCTCAGACATATTCCTTGTCCTCACTTCTAAATCATCCATGATTCCGAGTGTACTGCATCATTCCCAGCAACATACAAACGTGGTAAAACCTTCTATAGGGTTATCTACAACTGACTCCAATGCCTCTCCTCCCATTCTCTACTCAAAGTTCTCCAATCGGGGTTTTATTCACTGAAACAGCTCTTTGTGAAGGTAATCAATGATTTCCACATTGTCAAATCTAAAAGTAAATTCGCAGTCCTCATCTAATCTGACCCATAATGAGCATATGACTTAATTAATGACTCCCTTTTTATTTAATTTAATTTTTTTATGTTTGGTGTTCAGAATCTCTCTCTTGCTCCTGATTCTCAGCCTATCTTACTAGAAATTCTGTTTCAGACTCTATTGCTGGTTCCTCCTTATCTTCCTGACCCTAAAAGTCTAGGTGCCCAGGGCTCAATCTTCAGATCGCTTCTCTTTTCTAGCTTCATTGACACCTCAGGTGACTTCAATTAGAATCATGACTTTAAGTATTATCTCTATGTTAATAATTGCCCAAAATTTTATCTCTAGCCCAAACTCTAGACTCAACTTCTCCATTTTGATGTTTAAGTGGTATCTCAACCTGATATGTTTAAAATCTAACTCTTGCTTTCCACCCCCACCCCCACCCCCACCCCCAAACTGATTTTCCCAATATTTTCTCAATCTAATTAATGATGCTTGAAGCTATTTCTGCTAAGAATCTTCAGTTATCTTAGTTTCTTCTCTAATATTCCATGTCCAATACATCAGCAGACATGTCATCTCCTCCTTCAAAACATATCCAGAATCTGTCCCTTCTTCATTATCCCCTTGCTACCAAGCTAACCCAAGCCATCATCACCTCTCAAATTTGTGAAGAGACTTGATCTAGATTAACATCTAAAGAAAACAACACTGTTAATAATTTTCTATTTTTGTAGGTGAGGGCTAGTTATACCATTCTCTCAACAGATCGTTACATCTAAAAGCACGGATGAGGTGACACAAATTGAGCCAAGAAAGTATTTGCTTTATCCTGTATCTACTTAAGGCTTTCGTCATAAGCGATAAAAGATGGTAGGGGAGATTCTTGAGGCATCTTTATTATCCAGCCTGGAACACAAGGTAGGACAGAAGTCAGGAATTCAGAGAAGCAGCCATAGCCATGACTACATGGTACATATTCAGCTGAGGTATTTATTACAAAACATATCTAGGAACTCCTGAAGACCAAATAGACTCTACATTGAATTTAATAAAAGGAAACCCTATAACCTGGCATAGTTGGTCCAATGGTTTGCATGTTTGACATTGAACTTTAGTTGCCATTGTAAGTGTTGAAAGGTGGAACCTTTAAGACATGATTGGGACATGAGGGCTCTGCCCTCATGGGTGGGATCACTGTCATTATAAAAGAGCAAGTTTGGACACCTTTTGTCATTTGTCTTCTGCCATGGGATGATGCAGCAAGAAGGCCCTCTCCAGATGCCAGCACCTTGATATTGGATTCCAGTACTATGAGCCAATAAATTTCTGTTCGTTATGAATTGCCTAGTCTGTGGTATTCTGTTATAGCAGCACAAAACGGACTAATACAGTTGGCATCTTAACATTTAGAAAACACATAAGAAATGTTATCACTATCAAGTAAAATAACTGAGATCTTGCACAGGTTACTTAGATAATCTGATCTTGGGCAAGTCACTAAACAGACTGAAATATATAATAATGAAGAAACCTTACAGCTCAACAATGGATACTTCTTTTAGGAGTAAAATTATTTTAGATAGCAGATTGTTTTTTTAAAAAGGTCTAGAACTCAAAATTCCCTAACAATGTCTAAGGGAGATTCCTTCTGATATGTTAATATGGACAGCATCTCATAAAATATCCCTAGTGCCAATGCCACAAAGACAGAATACAGAAATAGGCAGGAATACTATCTTCAGGTAGTTCCAAGGCAGATCATTATCCTAATCCAGTATAATATTCCAACCAGCAAAAATATGGTAAGGGCACTATACTTGATTCAAAAGACTTATATTGTTGGTTTTACCATTAAATGTATGACCTTGAATAAGAAAAGCATCAAGTAGTCTTATACCTATAAAATTACAAGATTCTATGATTTATTTACTGAGTACATACTGTGTCTCAGACACTGTGATAGGTGCCATGAGGGATACAGATAGTTGCAAATAGTTTAGGTACTTATTTTAAAATTGAAATGAATGGATCACCTAAATATTCCTATACCTTCATTAGGCACAATGAAAATTTCCTGAAAAAGCAAATTAAGTATGTACCTTTCAGTGCTGTAGTCTTTTCTTTTTCATCTGGACCTCCCTGCTGGATTTGTGCCATGTTTATCCAAATTGGCAACAAACTTAAAGAGCTCAAGGAAATAAACATCAATCTTCAGAAGACAGTCTAGAATAAATGAAAGCAATACATTAAGCTCTACTCAAATCCTACCTAGTCTGTGAAACTTCCTAGATCCTTCCAGTCGGAATTAATCTCTCTATCCTGATTTCCCACTACACTTTGTTGATACCTATGCCATAATACTTATTACTGCCTGCTTTGCATTACAGTTATTTATGTATTTATCTGGGTCAGCTAACAACTTACAAGCCCCAGGAATAGAGGTATCAAGTTTTTGTTATCTTTATATCTCTCATGTCACCAAACACAACACCTTATACGTACAGACACCTACTTTTTGTGTAATTAAATTTAGAAAAACTTACTGTTTAGTTTTAGTTCCCTATCACGTAATGGTTTTAAAAATATCTTCAGGTAGTTCCAAAAACTTGAGATTTCCTTTAAAATAAAATGTAAGCATGTGCCTTTTACAAGGTCAGAATGTCTCCCCCCTGGAATATGCTAGTGAGATAGTGAGAAGGAGAAAAGTACATAAATACATAAAGTATCTACAAATTACCTACAGTATAATTAAAAATACAACTTTAAGGGAAAAATTACCCTTTTTAAAAGAAAACTAAGTCAAATTCAATGTCTGGAAGCCATACTCTATAAATGCCACTCCAGGTAAACAACCAAAACATAAAATTATGATTTATTAAAATTTAATCCTAATTTAGCCAAAGGGAAGGCATTAAAACTAAAAGTAGATGGCTTTTCCCAGGGTACCCATGAACAGGAAAAACAAATCACTATTCCTAAAGATTAAAAGAAAAAACATGCAACACATGAAAAGGGAAAATTTAAACTAAATTTAGTCAATTAGTATATAACTGTTAATGAAGTTATATAAAAACTACATTTACGACAATAATAAAACAAGACCAAATATTCCCCTAATTCAGGGACACACTTGATTTGCTACTCACAAAGCAAACTTCAGTTTCTATGCAAAGGTACATTTTATTTAATTTATTTTTTTATTTCAGCATATTATGTGGGTACAAATGTTTAAGTTACACATACTGCCTTTGCCCCACCCAAGCCAGAGCTTCGATCGTGTCCATCCCCCAGACAGTACACACCACACCCATTAGGTGTGTATATACCCATCCCTCCTCCCCCCTCCCATCTGCCTGGCACCAATGAATGTTACTACTATATGTGTTGATCAGTTAATACCAATTTGATGGTGAATGCATGTGGTGCTTGTTTTTCCATTCTTATGATACTTCACTTAGAAGAATGGACTCCAGCTCTATCCAGGATAATACAAGAGCTGCTAGATCACCATTGTTTTTTGTGGCTGAGTAGAACTCCATGGTATACATATGCCACCTTTTATTAATCCACTCATGTATTGATGGGCACCTGGGTTGTTTCTATATCTTTGCGATTGTGAATTATGCTGCTATAAACATTCAAATACAGGTATCTTTTCTATAGAATGTCTTTTTTTTCCTTTGGGTAGATGCCCAGTAATGGGATTGCTGGATCGAATGGTAGTTCTACTTGTAATTCTTTGAGGTATCTCCATATTACTTTCCACAGAGGTTGTACTAGTTTTCAGTCCCACCAGGAGTGTATGAGTGTTCCTATCTCTCCGCATACACACCAACATTTATTGTTTTGGGACTTTTTCATAAAGGCCATTCTCACTGGAGTTAAGTGATATCTCATTGTGGTTTTGATTTGCATTTCCCTGATGATTAGAGATGTTGAGCATTTTTTCATATGATTCTTGGCCATTATTCTGTCTTCTTTTGAAAAGTTGCTGTTCATGTCCTTTGCCCACTTTTTGATAGGGTTGTTTGATTTTTTTCTTGCTGATTTTCCTGAGTTCTACATAGATTCTAGTTATCAGCCCTTTATCAGATATGTAGCATGCAAAAATCTTTTCCCATTCTGTCGGTTGTCTGTTTGCTCTCATGACAGTTTCTTTGCGCAGAAGCTTTTTAATTTGATCAGGTCCCATTTCTTTATTTTCCTTGTTGCTATGATTGCCTTTGCAGTCTTCTCATAAATTCTTTGCCCAGGCTGACGTCTTATATAAAAGTTTTTCTAACATTTTCTTCTAGAATTCTTATAGTTTCATGAATTAGGTTTAAGTCTATTATCCACTGTGAGTTGATTTTTGTAAGAGGTAAAAGGAGCAGACCCTGTTTCAGTCTTCTACACATGGTGATCCAATTTTCCCAGCACTATTTATTGAATAAGGATTCTTTTCCCCAGTGTATGTTTTTGTCTGCTTTGTCAAAGATTAGATGGTTATATAAGGATGGTTTTGTATCTGGGTTCTCAGTTCTGTTCCATTGGACTATGTCTCTGTTCTTTGGCCAGCACCACGCTGTTTTAGTACTATAGCCTTGTAGTAAAGCTTAAAGTCTGGTAAATTGATGCTTCCCAATTTGTTCTTTTTGCTTAAGATTGCTTTTGCTATACGAGGTCTTCTCTGGTTCCCTACGAAGCACAGAACTATTTTTTCTAGGTCTGTGAAAAATGATGTTGGTATTTTAATAGGGATTACACTGAATCTGTAGATCACTTTGGGTAGTATAGACATTTTAACAATGTTGATTCTGCCAACCCATAAGCATGGTATGGTTTTCCACCTGTTTGTGTTCTCTACTATTTCCTCCCTCAGTGTTTCATAGTTCTCCCTGTAGAGATCTTTTACCTCCTTAGTTAAATATATTCCTAGGTACTTTATTTTCTTTGTTGCTATTGTGAAGGGTATTGAGTCTTTGATTTGGTTCTCAGTTTGACTGTTGTTGGTGTATAGGAATTCTACTGATTTCTGTACATTGATTTTGTAACCTGAGAGTTTGCTGAATTTGTTTATCAATTTCAGTAGTCACATGGCAGAATATTTGGGATTTTCTAGATATAAGATCATATCTTCAGCAACGAACGATAGTTTGGCTTCTTCTGCCCCCATATGGATGCCCTTGATTTCCTTCTCTTGTCTGATTGCTCTGCCATTTATAATTATCTTTAAAAATAAAGGCATTTCCATAATCAGCAGAGTATAGCAGAAAATGTTAAGAAAACTAATACTCAAAATAAATATTTTAAAACTATAAATGTTCCAAATGGTCATAACCAATACCGCCCTTACTCAACTCTAACTGCAGGTGATGTGATATAACATGAAGGGCCTTCTGGCTCCACCAATAATTAGCCATGAGCCCTTGAAAAATTATTTAACTTCTCTATGCCTCATTTTCCACAATGGTAAAATGGAAATGATAATCATGCTTCCTTCATAGTGTTACAGTGAAGTTAAATGTAAAACACTTAATATAGTGCCTGATCCATAATTAAGTGTTCAAGATATATATTAGCTTATATTTTTTTAATTGTTGTAAATGAATCATAGCTTCACCACTTAATAACAGCTCTGTGGCCTGTGGAAAGTTACTTAATATCTAAAATCTTCAGTATCCCCATTTATCAAATGTAGCTCATACCTCATATAATAGTGGTTGAAAATTAAATATTATAGAAGATATGCATAGCCAATCATTGCTATAGCAGTCTTACTGCTACTCAGTGGTGTGAAATTTTCGAAAAAGAATATCTAGAATATGAGACTACTTTTTACTAAAAAGTGTTTTTCACTTAGCATATAAGTATCTGTTATTTTTCTTCTTTGAATAGGTAACTCTACATAAATAAATGTGTCTATATTCCCTCAAGAAACATATCCTGAGTCTACATGGTAGGCAGCGTGCAAGGATCTTGGAGTGCAATGATGAGTAAAACAGATACGGTCATTGCCCTCTAGGGGCTTACTTTCTGGCTACCAAATTAAATAGCCAAGCAGCCACAAACAAAATACATCAGACCTAGACTGATAATTACAGCACTATTATAAGAAATAAATATTTGTAAAGGCTATCTATTTACATTCATTACTCTGATCTGTCAAGTCTCACAAGTTTGTACACAAGCTTCACCAGCAACTTCTCATACGCCATCCTACAGCGGACACTAAAGAGAAATGTTCATAATGAGAAATTCCACATAGCCCCCTTTGCTAACAATTCCACAAATAAATTAACTATCTATAGGGGACTTCCTGCATATTTTTACTCTATCCCTCTGCTAATTCAGTATTTCTTCTAAATATAAACTCTTAGGTCATTTTTCATTGGCTCCAAATTGTCTGATTCCTAAATAGAAAAATTTATACAATGATTTCACTGTGATTGCTTTAACAAACGTAAAATTATATTTCTGGTGCTAGAATCATTTTCAAAATTCACATTTTAAAGAATCACTTTCAAGATTCCCAAGATTAAATATCAATCAATAATCTTTATTCTTACTTTATGTGAATCAACCTAAAAATCCACCCAGCAATTTGCTGGAGTGATGATATATAAGAAACTACTAATTACTATATATGACCTTAAACCTTTTAGTGGCAGATGCAAAGCAGGTAAACATGAAGCAAAAGCAATATGTCTGTTGCTCTCTTATAGACTGTGTTAGATTTTTTACCCTCTTGAGTTATTTTCCATAGCTGTGGCACAGCTGGTGAAGCTAAATCAGGAACATTATAAATTCTCAATTCAGTTTTCTAATAAAAATTCAAAGTTATAACCTGCATGACCACAGATAAACAGTACTGAAAATGCTGCCAGCAAGCCGTTTGGTATATTTGATATATATTAATATGTGCACTCGACATAGTTTATTTGGCATTATCTGATGGAGGTTAGGTTATAGGGAATAAAGTGGCGGAAGGTTTTTACTGATGTGAATTGGGACACAGTTGACGTTTTGTATACTTTGTGATAACCACTGCTGTTTAAATACGGTTTCCTAGAAATGGTTACAGTACAAACTACATTCAAAACATCTCAGTTTGCGTTTTCATTCTGTGAACTACACATAGCAATTATCATATCTTCTTCCTTTCTATGATTCCAACAGAGAATCTACTATGTATAAATAAAGCTATAAATAACTTATCATGTGTAATCTTTATCCAGTCAGCATTTCAAAACATGAAACAGTAGAATATTTCTTATTTGCCCCGTTTGCTCAAAATATGGCATGAGCACTCATAAAATGTACAGAAAGATACATAGAAGCCTTATTTTTCTATATTTGTTTGTTTTTAGGCAGGTATTAAATATGAACTAGATATAGGTGATTTTGCAACAGAAGCCCTTTCCATCTCACATTCTGAATGCAATGTACAAAATACATCAAAGAACAAACAAAATTGGGTTAATTCTCTAAGGCCCCCAGGACTGGTCAGGTTCTAGTCTGGCCCCAAAGAATTTATGTTCACTAAGTCAGGCTCTGGAAATCAAGCTCAAAATAGCCCACTTTCAATATAAATTATAGTAAGTTAAATCAGTACAAGAGATTTATGAGATGAATCAAAAGACCCATCCAAATTGTAGTTAAAATACTCATCAGCAAAAGTTAGTTCTAATAATACTGGACAGTATATAATGTTGAGGCTACAGTGAAGAAAATGTATGTTTTAGGGTGTATGTGTGCATGAACAGACATATGGACACTAGGGAAAGGCTGAAGAATGAAGGCATCTAGCTGGAGCAGACACAGAAGACGAAGCCCAGGGTAATATTGGCCCCTGCATAGAAAATGGTGGCTTCGATAGTAAATGCAATCACGTTTGGATCAAGACTAGGAATACCTGCTTCCAATTCAAGGCTATCTAAAATAATTCCTTAGTTTCCCAAGTAATATGATATAGTATATTTGGAATGAGAAATCTAGGTTTTTATCTCAGTTCTATCACCTAGTACTAAGTGACCTTTAGGAAGTCACAACTTCTCTAACCTAAGTAATGGGAATAATAATGAAAATAAGAGCAGTTATTTTTGTAGGGATATTATTACATGAAAGAACATACATGAGAGCATTTTGCAAACTGTAAATTCTTTTACAAACATTAGCAATCGACACAAAATCAGAAATAACTGGAGTCCAATTAATTTGCACTCCAACTACCATAAGTATACCAAAATCAGTTCAATTTATAGAAATAAGAAACTTTCCATATGCATCACTTGTATACATTCTATGAAACAATAGTAAGGCCTCACAATAAATATCTGTTGAGCTGATTTGAGTGTCAAAGACTATATTGAAAGTAATCATAAGGGCTGGGTGTGGTGGTGGCTCACACTTGTAATCCTGGTACTCTGGGAGACCGAAGTGGGAGGATAGCTTGAGGTCAGGAATTTGAGATAAGCCTGAGCAAGAGCGAGACCCCATCTCTACCAAAAATAGAAAAAATTAGCCAG
>VBSM01002608.1:35725307-35779687 GCA_008086735.1 Cheirogaleus medius
CAATACGGAGATACCTTAAAGCGATACAAGTAGATCTACCATTTGACCCAGCAACCTTACTGGGCATCTACCCAAAAGAATAAAAGTCACTCTATAAAAAAAGACACCTGCACTCAAATGTTTATAGCAGCACAGTTCACAATTGCAAAGTTGTGGAAACAACCCAGGTGCCCATCAATACATGAGTGGATTAACAAAATGTGGTATATGTATACCATGGAGTACTGTTCAGCTTTAAGAAACAATGGTGATATAGCACCTCTTGTATATTCCTGGATACAGTTGAAACCCATTCTACAGAGTGAAGTATCTCAAGAATGGAAAAACAAGCACCACATGTACTCACCAGCAAATTGGTATTAACGGGTCAACACCTAAGTGGACATATAGGAATAACATTTGTCAGGTGTCGGGTGGGTGGGAGGGGAGAGGAGGGGATGGGTATATACAAACATAATGAGTGAGATGTGCAATGTTTGGGAGATGGTCATGCTTGAGGCTCTGCCTCGAGGGAGGAGGGGGGGCATGGGCAATATACATAACCATAATATTTGTACCCCCATAATATGCTGAAATAAAAAGAAAATGAAAAAACCACCATAGACTGGGAAAAAATATTTGAAATACATATATCACAAAAAAAGACTTGTGTCTAGGTTATATAAAGAATTCTGTCTGGGCACAGTGGCTCATGCTTGTAATCCTAACACTCTGGGAGGCCAAGGTGGGAGGATTGCTTAAGGACAGGAATTTGAGACCAGCCTGAGTAAGAGTAAGATCCCCGTCTCTATAAAAAACAGAAAAATCAGCCAGACATGGTGGTGCACACCTGTAGTCCCAGCTATTCGGGAGACTGAGGCAGGAGGATTTCCTGAGCCCAAGAGTTTGAGGTTGCAGTGAGCTATCACCACACCACTGCACTTTAGCCTGGGTGACAGAGCAAGACTCTTGTCTCAAAACAAAAACAAAAAACCAATTTTTTACAACTCCTTAATAACACATTTTTAAACAAACAAAATTTTAAAATAAGCACAAGATTTGAACAACTACTTCTCCAAAAAAAAAAAACACATACAAATGACCAATGAGAAATGTCATGCGGAAACATTTGGGGAGGTGATGAAATATTCATTATTTTAACAGTGATGACAGTTTCAAGGATGTATGCCAAAACATACCAAATTATATACTTTAAATATGTGCAGCTTATTGTACTTCACTTATACCTTAATAAAATCATAACAGATAAAATTCAGGAGACTTAAAATATTAAAAAAATGGTAACTGATGTAACTTATTCTCTTCATAAAATCTTTACATGTTATGATAGTACCCATTTTATGGAGAATGATATACAATAAGGGTAGGAAAAAATATGAGAAATATATAAACTACTATTTGAGAAGAGATTATTTATTACATTTTAGCCAAACCTTATTATTTATTCCAAGAAAGATTAAGAAATATATGCAAATATAAAAATAACCTAAATATCACAAATATTTGGCTTTCAGTGTATTTGTAACTGCTATTAAGGTATTCATAAGACTATAAACTAGAAAAATAGCTCTAAATACTGAACCTTCAAACATCATATAGTTTCTGAGCACATAACATTTGCTGCTTCTCATGTTGGTACAAAAATAAGTCGTCCTAACCAAATGAATACAGCTTGGTCTTGTGATAGAGGACGTTAAATAATTAAATACATTAGAAATAATTAAATTTCTAATCCTACTATTCCAGTCAACTGATCAATATTTACACACATGAAGAGAGAAAAAAAAACTTAATCTGATGTTCAGCAAGTATCGAATAACTTCTGTAGGTTTAGAGGGCTTGAGAATAGATACACATGTGATATTTCAAAAGACTTTAAAAGCTCTAACACTAATGACCTTTATTGAATCAGTGACACGAGCCTACACTTTGCTACCATTCATTTATTCATTCATTTAATAAAAATGTATTAAGTGTCTCAAACACATGAGATTCTGTGTTTGACAGAGGTGACACCAAAAAGCAGTGGAGCATATGGTTAAAACAATTCACTCTGGAGCCAGAATGCCTGTGCTTAGATTTTACTCTGCCACCTATTCAATGTACTACTTAAAGAATGTTACTTTACCTCCTCTATAACTGTGAAGTAAAAGGTTAACTCAGCAGGCTTGGGGTGTTCAAACTCAGTACTTTCCAAAGAAAGGACTGGCCCTTGATTGGCTCCTGGGAGATAACCTATAAACCCCTGGCATATCATACCTGATAAAAGTGTCTTTGTATAACTGATGCCTTGGGCATGCGGATAGTTTATAATAACAGTGTGATTTATAACAAACACCTGTTTTTGTTCATTCGGGTTCCTGAGACATGCTATATCAGTTTGACCTCTGAGAGCACTGGAGATTGAGTAGTTAAGGCCAGTTAAATGGGCATTCTATGACCATTTAACTGACCTAAAATAAAAACCCTGAATACCAAAGCTCAAAGGAGCTTCCATGGCTGGTAACAATTTGCATGTGTTGCCACACACAGTTGCTGGGAGAATTAGCGTTTTCCATATGACTTCTGGGAGAGAACAACTGAAAGCTAATGTCTTGTCCCTCCTGAACTTTGCCCTATGTACCTTTTCCCTTTTCTGATTTCTAATTTGTATCTTTTCACTATAATAAACAATAACCATGAAAATAATAGCTCTTCTTCGTTCTGTTAATCCTTCCAGCAAATTATCCAACCTGAGGGCATCTTGAAGACCCTCAACATGGTAACTTTATTTCCAAATCCGAATAATGCATTTAATATTAGTACCTACTTAAAGGACAGCTGTAGGGATCAAATCAATTATATTAATAAATGTAAAGTGCTTGAAACAGAATCCAGCACATAACATTTGCTGCTTCTCATGTTGGTACAAAAATAAGTCGTCCTAACCAAATGAATACAGCTTGGTCTTGTGATAGAGGACGTTAAATAATTAAATTGCAAGTGCTAAAAAATTATGCACAATTTTTTTTTCTTGTCAGCAAGGCTGTAGTACAGTGGCATGATCATAGCTCCCTACAACTTCAAACTCCTAGGCTCCAGCAATCCTCTGCCTCAATCTCCTGAGGAGCTAGGACTAGAGGCAAATAACACCGAACCCAGCTAATCTTTTTGTTGCTGTTGTAGAGACAGGATCTCACTATGTTGCTCAGGCTGATCTCAAACTCCTGGGCTCAAGTGATCCTCCCACCTCGGCCTCTCAAAGTGCTATGATTACAGGCCTAAGCAACTGCATCTTGCCAAATTATGCATAATTTATCAAAGGAACAGAAAATATCATTTCCTACTCTCCTGTCCTCAACATTGTTGTCTTCATTTAGGTTCTC
The DNA here is from genome assembly GCA_008086735.1 of Cheirogaleus medius. Classification (NCBI taxonomy): domain Eukaryota; kingdom Metazoa; phylum Chordata; class Mammalia; order Primates; family Cheirogaleidae; genus Cheirogaleus; species Cheirogaleus medius. Next base: position 35,728,673 of record VBSM01002608.1, read on the forward strand.
ATCATCTCTTATCTCTTAACTGGACTGCTGGAGTATCCTTATAACAGTATAATCCTTATAAAATTCTCAGACATTACCATAACCATTACCATCACTGCCTGATCCAACTTGATATTCCTTCAACCTGATTCCACACTCTTAGAGCCATTCCCACATATGGCAAAAATCAGCCAGTTCTTTTGGTGTGTATCACACCTTCTCATGGTTTTCAATTTTCCACCTCACTATCTGGAGCCTGTTTGGACTCAAGTCTGGTTATAGGTCCAGCAGTAATGAAAGGTCATCAGAATAGGACAAGACGAAGATCTATAGTCCTTTGTAAGGCTACCTCAGGGGAGGCCACTTAAGGTTCTTTAACCCAGTAGAGACTAACCGCCTTAGAAGGAATAGAAGGGCTGCTTCTACAAAATTAATGACTCAAGGTGCCTAGCTTCATCAGAATCTGTCCATACCTACTTATACCAATTGCCAAGGTCTGAATCTTTCTTATAAGTTGGAATTCAATGTGTGCTATAATTCAGTCACTAACAAGATTTGTTTTCAGAAATCTCTTATGCAACCATAAGAAATAAGGGTTTCATTTGAGGCTGGAAAAGACACAAATTTTGGTACCTAGAAGTGGAGTACTGCCATACTAAAAACCTAAAATGTGACAGTAGCTTTGGAACCAGGCATAGAATTCTTGAGAAAACAGCTCATAAAACATAAAACACCCTAAAAAACCTGTTAATAGAAGCTACAGTTCCTTAATAAGACTGTGGGTGAGACCTTGCAAGAAAGTGAAGTAAATGCTATTGGGAACTGAAGAAAGGAGGACCCTTGTTATGTAATGGCAGAAAGTTTGGAAACATTGTCCCATGCAGTTATTTATGAAAATTTGAAAATTTACCAAATAAAGTAATCTAGCTAAGGATATTTTCAACCAAAGTGTTGAATATGCCACCTGGTTTGTTTGTTTTATTTTGCTACTTACAGTAAAATGTGGGAAGTGAGAGATAAATTAATCAGACTGTTAAACAAAACAGAGTCAAGATTTGCTCTGCAAAAGACACTATCAAGACAACAAGAAGATAAGCCCTAGACTGAGAGAAAATATTTGCAAAAGACATATCTGTAGTCTACTATCCAAAATATACAAAGAACTCTTCAAACTTAACAGTAAGAAAACAAACAACCCAATTAAGAAATGAGCGAAAGGCATGAACAGACACTTCACTCCCCCCTCAAAATAGACAGATCGCAAATAAGGGTATGAAAAGCAGCTTAACAACATATGTCATAAGGGAATTGTAAATGAAAACTATGATGAGGTGCTACTACACACTTATTAGAATGGCAAAAACCCAAAACAATGACAACAACATATGCCAGTGATATGCAGAACAAGAACTCTCATTCACTGCAAAATGGTATGAACACTTTAGAAGACAGTTCAGCAGTTTCTTATAAAATTAAACATATCCTTACCATATGATCCAGAAATCACACTCCTTGGTATTTTACCCAAAGGAGCTGAAAACTTGTATCTACACAAAAATCTGCACATGGATTTAGCAGCTTTATTCAAATTAGAAACAACCAAGATGTCCTTCAGTGGTGAGTGGATAAATAAAATGCAGTCCATCCAGTCAATGAAATACTATTCAGTGCTAAAAAGAAAAGCACTAGCAAGCCATGAAGGAATTTTAAATACATTTAGTCTGTTTTATGTTGCTATTACACAGAACCTGAGATTAGGTAACTTATAAAGAAAAGAGGTTTATTTGGCTCACAATTCTGGAGGCTGGAAAGTACAAGAAACATGACACCAGCATCTGGTGGGCTTCTGGCGAGGGCCTTGTACAGCATCATAACATTTTACAGAAAAGTGGAAGGGAAAGCAAGTGCCATGTCAAAGAAACCAAATACTAGAGGCAAACCTGTTTTCTAACAATTTGCTCTCATGAGAACTAATTCATTCCCATAAGAACTAATCCAATCTCTTGAATTTACTCACTGCAACACCAGCCCATGAGAGTGGGGATCCCATGACCCAAATGCCTCTTAAAGACACCACCTCCTAATACTGTTACTTTGGAGATTAAGTTTCAACATGAGTTTCAGAGAAGATAAGTCTTCAAACCATAGCAGGAGACAATCTGAAAAAGCTACATACTGTAATGATTCCAACTATATGATATTCTGGAAAAGGCAAAACTATGGAGACAGTAAAAAAATCAGTGGTTGCTAGGGGTTGGGGGTAGGAAGAGATGAATAGGTGGAGAAAAGAAATTTTAGGATAGTGAAACTATTCTGTATGATACTATTACGATAGGTACACGTCATTATACATTTATCAAAACCCTTAGGATATACAACACCAAGAATGTACACTAATGTGAACTATGGACTTTGGGTGATAATGATACGCCAACATAGGTTCACTGACTGTAACAAATATGCCACCATGAAACAGGATGTTGATAGTGGGGACGTTGTGCATGTGTAAGGGAACTTTCTGTACATTCTGCTCCATTTTGCTGTGAACCTAAAAGTGCTTTTTTAAAAAGTCTATTTTTTAAAAGAAATTCTTTCCAGAAGGCAAATGATGCCAAAACTAAGAAATGTCTTCTAAGTAAAGATCAAATCCAGGGCGTTACCAAGAAAACATGGTCCAAAGATGAAGCTGAGTGCATACCTCTAAAATCTTTTGTTCAAACTCAAAAATATTAAAGGTGGTGCCTCAGAGTACTATTCAGTACATAATTCAGTATTTTCAGTATTAAGGGTTGGCCTAGCTGAAAGTCCTTCTTCATTTCAAGAGAGAAAAAGAAAGAGAGTGAGAGAAAGAGAGATAAACATTGTATTTTTAATTAAAACATTTAAAAACACAAACACATATGCTTGTTTTGATAAAAATAATTATACATGTTTCTTGTTCAGAAAAAATATCCAGAATAAATAGCGTTGTTTTAAATAGTTTGTTTTCAATGATGAAACTGAAATGTCTAGTTTCTTAGCAGTCCTTGTAGTATTCCTAACACAGATAAAATTTTCACCATTACAGTCACTCACTGTTTAAAAATAATTATTATGCATAAACAATAATACTCTAATTACAACCACTTGTCAAGTACATTAGCACAAACTGATTTAACATATTGGCCACCTAGAAAAAAGTAGGAAAGGACTCCTTAAGAATAGGACGCAGATCAAAAATGCTTTGCTGCTACAGGGAAGAGCCCCAAAAGGCCACCAGTAACTTTCTTGGGTCCTAGAACCAAACTCAGAGCCATCCTGTTAAAAGTTCAGGCCAGAATCCAACCTACAGGACAGACCCACTGCTACCTTGACAGCAGCTTAAGGGAAGTCACTACAGAACAGTGGGGAAAAGAATCTAATTTACAGCACAAGCTACTACTCAGAGAGGAAGTATGCACTAAATGTCAGACTCCAATCATCATAGGTATACAGAAAGAATAAAAAAGGTACAGTATAGCCACAAAAAGGGGAGGGGAAAGTACCCATGCTAAAATTTGTATAATGAAGGAATCAAAAATCTGAATGCTTATAGGCATCAGAAAGTTCCGAGTAAAAACAGGCAGTGAGGCCTTATAAGTCATAATCTTATGCTGAATGAATAGAGGAGACTGCAGCAAACTGGAAAATGCACAGCTCATCTCAGGGGAGTTGCTACTTGCCACTGTTCCCATACAGAATGAAGACACAGCATGACTGGAACTGCAATATTTTTCAGGAGAAACCAAAAAATAGTATTTTTACTTAAATTAGCTGGAAACTAATTTTTAAAAATGTGAGTTTAGAAACCCACTTAGCCTAGGGGTCTCCAACTTTCAAATTCTGTTCTATGAAGTATTATAGAGAATGTAATTGTCTAGTATTCTACACAGCTTAGCAATATCTAGAACAAAAACAGATACACCAATAATAAAATCAGACTACTATTATCCAACAGAATAATAATTCCTCAGAAAATGGGATCAGGTCAAAAGGTATTTTCCAAAATCAAGCTTATATGATTACTTCCACTTTTGCAACAGTCAAATCATGATTCTCTTATACTGGAACAAGTAAATGACATCTTTTCAAACTGTTTGGCATTAAAAAAATAATAAAACTTTTAAATATGGTAATATTTCCCTCTACTCTTACGTCTTTACCATCTATGTATATATCCTTGTGCCTGACATGTTTTCATTTAAACTCATGATACATCTTCCTATGCCTTAACAACATATGGATAGCATAGTTCCTACCAACATTCTGTTCATGAGTATGTAAGTATTGTCTAAGAAGATGGAGGCTTTCTCTCCAGGTATCCTGTTTTCTTTCTGGTTTTTCTTTTAGAGTCACCTTTGATATCCACATTTCTACCAGTAATCCCCTCACTGCAACCTAGGCCTTTTCTAGAACACACTCCAAAACTTCTCCAGCTTCCAACCATTTTCCAGTTCCAAAGCCACTTCTACATTTTCAGATATTTGTTAAAGCAGTACCCTAATTCATGGTTCTAAAATTTGTATTAGTCTGCTCAGGCTGTCCTAACAATATCCCATATACTGAGTGGCTCAAACCAGAGTAATTTACTTTCTCACAGTTCTTGAGGCTAGAAGCTCTAGATTAAGGTCCAGCAGTGTTGGCCAGTTTCTGATAAGGACTCTTTTTCTGGCTTGCAGATTTTTGCTTTCTCACTGTGTCCTCACGTGGTAGAGAGAGATGGAGCAGGAGAACTACCTCTCTGATGTCCCTTCTTAATAGGACACTAATCCTATTGTACCAAGGTTCCATCCTTATGACCTCATTTAACCTTAACTACTTCCTTACTCCAAATACAGTCATATTTCAGTTAGAGTTTTGACATATAAGTTTTGGGGACATAATTATTCCATAGCTATTAAAAAGGAAGGTGTCAGGGGACTGTTTCATGTTTAATGGCATCTGTATCTTGATATTCTTGATTTTTTCCCAATATCCTCTAATCTTGGAAGATATCTTACTTTAACATCGTCAGTACATTTAGTCCTTCTCTCAAATGCTAAGGCCAATTATGTCCTGAATTAGAGGAAAGGAGAAGAGAAAGGAGATGTGAAGGGGTTTTTGGACAACTACAGAGTTAGATGGAACAGTCTACAAAAGAAAACTACCCCCACTTCTGATACTAATTGTAAGTTCAGAGGATTCCCAAAACCAGCCTCAGTTTTAATAATTCACTAGAAAGACTCACTGAAAGCTGTGCTATTCATAGTTACAGTTTATTACAGGGAAACAATATAGAGTAACATCAGTGACATTAACATGGGACAGAGACTCTAGGAGGGTACAAAACATGGAACTTCCACTGTCCTCTCCCCATAGGGTCATGGCCTGGTATCTGTGTAGCAACACACACAGAGTTATTGCCAACTAGGAAGGTACACAGGAGACATAGTGTTCAAGGTTTCTATTGGGTTCCATTACTTAGGCATATTATGATAGAAGTGTGTATACCAGCAAGGATGTGTAGAAACGGTTCCCCTTGTACACTGTTGGTGGGAATGTAAATGTAAATGTAAACTGACTGCCCACGTGTTTGAGTTCGGTCCAGGCCAACTGATAACACTTGACTCAAAGCCCCTACCCTAAATCACAGAGTTAGTCTTTCTGGCATGGGCACTCCCTATCCCAAGAGTATAATGGGCATGGCCAGCCCCTACCCTCAATCACATTTGTTAAACAATGTGGCCCAAAGCCCCTAGGCAAATGAAGGCACTAGAGATTATCATTTACAAGGTGAATGCAGACTGCTGAGAGGCATTTCTTCTGTCTAGAATGTCTTTCTGCTTTACTTTAAATGATTCACCCTTAGGTTCTCAAGCATCTCTTAAGCATCATTTTTTCCAAAAACGCTTCCAGGTTTTGGAAAATCTGGAAACCTAAAACCCCAGGAAAGGCTTTTATGCCTCTCCATAGCATCTTTTTAAATTTTTCATTTTTAATTATGATGGGGACATAATAGCTGTATATCTTTATAGGGTAGATATGATGTTTTGATACAGGCATACAATGTGAATTAATCAAATCTGGGTAACTGGGGTATTCGTCACCTCAGGCACTTACCTATTCTTTGTGTTAGGAACATTCTATATATCCACCCTTTTAGTTATTTTAAAGTATACCCTAACTTATTGTTGGTTATAGTCATTTGTTGTACTATCAAATATTGTCCATTCTATCTAACTAACTATATTTTTGTATGCATTAACCATCCCCAGTTTATCCCCCTCTCCCCACTACCCTTCCCAACTTCTGTTAATTGTCATTCTACTCTCTGTCTCTAGATCAACTGTTCTTAATATTTAGCCCCCACATATGAGTGAGAACATGCCAGATTTGTCTTTCTGTGCATATTTCACTTAATATAACGTTCTCCAGTTCCACCCATGTTGTTGTAAATGTCAGGATTTCATTCTTTTGTGGCCATATAATATTCCACTGTATATATGTACCATGATTTCTTTATCCATTCATCCACTGATGGACACTTAGGTTGAATACAAATCTTGGCTATTGTGAATAATGCTGCAATAAACATGGGAGCACAGATATCTTTTCAATATACTGATTTCCCCTCCTTTGGATAAATACCCAGCAGTGTGATTGCTGGGTCATATGGTAGTTCTATTTTTAGTTTTTGAAGAACCTCCATACTGTTCTCTATGGTGGTTTCACTAATTTAAGTTCCCACCAACAGTGTACAAGGGGTCCCCTTTCTCCACATCCTTGCCGGCATATATACATACATACATACAGGTATCATAATATAAAACATTTTACTAAAATCTTATATTCATAGCAGATACCCCAACCAGCACATACGATCCTCAAGTGTGGGGTCCAAATTGCCTTATGACTAGGTATCCATCTTTTACTTATTCAAATAACTGAGACCCTGCCTAACTCTTACCATGTTTTCCTTCCCTCATATTTCAATTCATCTAGATCTTAGGCCTTTCCCTCTTCCTTTATCTGCCTCTCTTGTCACCTCTTTTGAGACCAGAGTCCTATCCCTGTTCAGCTAATCTCCTTTCTTTTTTATTCTGAACTGCCTCAACCTGCCTGATCTGATCCTTCCTACTCCCCAACAATTCTAGGATATGACCATTTAGATACATACCACAAGTATTAATACATCAGAGAGTATTAAACCAAATGGAATAATAAGACTAATGAAATTACAAACTACTTAATACCAGAGTCATTTCCATAGTATAGGCAAAAATGATGATATTGAGATTAATAAGGTAATTCAAATCAAGAGAGCACCTCACCTATCTACTAATCAATCTTTTCACATTTTGAAATTGTCTCACCTTGGGTTATAAACTTGGGTTATAATCACAATTCTAGCTTGTTCCATGTTCTATACAAGCACACAAAACTAACCCATGCTTTGTAGAGAAAAGGGGTAACACGTGTACTCCTTCATTACCTTGGATATTTACTCTGAATTGTTGAATTGTTTTTTTAAAATAGAAGTAGTGCATCTGTTGAGCTGCAATAGTATCTTTCCTGCTGTTTTCTTATACCTGATTATATGTGATGGCAATATGACTGGCAGGGTATAGAAATACTAGCTACATCACACAGCACTTAGCAGTTACATTGTTGGGTACTAGTTGTAACGGTCCCAACCAGTAAAGAGCTAGTCAAGGGCCTTACAAGGGCCCAAATCCACAATCTGAGGTCTTATTAGCACCTCTCTAACTTCTGAGCACAGAAAGCCTAAATACCTTATCATCAATCTAGACTATTCTTAAAATAAATATATGATCTGCTATTAAGAAACAGAAGTGGCCGGGCGCGGTGGCTCACGCCTGTAATCCTAGCACTCTGGGAGGCCAAGGCGGGTGGATAGCTCAAGGTCAGGAGTTCGAAACCAGCCTGACCAAGAGCGAGACCCCGTCTCTACTAAAAATAGAAAGAAATTAATTGGCCAACTAAAAATATATAGAAAAAATTAGCCGGGCGTGGTGGCACATGCCTGTAGTCCCAGCTACTTGGGAGGCTGAGGCAGAAGGATTGCTTGAGCCCAGGAGCTTGAGGTTGCTGTGAGCTAGGCTGACGCCACGGCACTCACCCTAGCCTGGGCAACAAAGTAAGACTCTGTCTCAAAAAAAAAAGAAACAGAAGTATACAATAAATGCTTTGCTTTGATGATCTGTCTTCACAGTGATATTTTTTCTGAAGCAAAAATTATCTCAATTATGGGTACTGCATATTGGATTGTTTCCCCAAAAGGGGACAACAAACAGTATCAGTTAGAGACAGAGCACTTCTAACCATGTGGATTGACATACATTACTTGACATACAGCAGGTCTCACTGGATTACTCAAAGGCCAAGTATCTCATCTCAGAACCACATAGTGAGATGTAGCTGGTGATCTGCACTCTCTCATCCTATCTTCCATCCCATTCCAACCTGTAGAGCTGTATTACTTTCTGCCTCTTTAATGCTGGGTCCCTTCCCCACTGCTGTCATTTCTGGTGCTCATCATCATCACTGTTACTGATCTCCCTTGCCATTCTCCATCTAGCCACATCGAACTGCTATACTACTATCCAACACATCTTTTCTCTATTTTATCATCATTTTTGGCCCCTCTGTTTCCTGCTCTTCACAGCTACCAAACAAAACAGATCTATTCCACAAGCATAGTCAGCCAATCACTGCACTCCTTTCCTTCTAATTAAAAAAAAAAAAATCTAAGCAGGTCAAGATAATCGTTGGCTTTTCTGAACTGTTTCCATCATAATCTGATACCAAAAAGTTCATTTATTGTTACAAAAGATGCTTTATGGTTACTTTTATTTCTAAGTTTGGAGTTACTGCAGACACCTAGTCTATAGAGAATTGAGGGTTTTTACAATTATAGTATTAAAGGGTTAAAAAAACAACAAAAGACATGGTAGCTGCCTTCTTAACCCTTAACAAAATCCACCAAATAAATCTCCAAAACTTTTTATTAAAATTAGATCTTAAAATAAATTAACAGAACTCCAAAGAAGACATACCAATGGCCAAAAAGCACATAAAAAGATGCTTAACATCACCAATCACACCAATCATTAGGGAAATGTAAATAAAAACCACAAGGAGATACCACTTTACACCCATTAGAATGGCTTTTATAAAAAAACAAAAAAAAAAAGATGTTTGGCAGTGATGCGGAGAAATGTTGACGAGGATGTGGAGAATTTGGACCTCTGTGCAATGCTGGTGAGAATGTAAAATAGGGTAGCCACTATGGAAAAAAGTATGGCAATTCCTCAAAAAACTAAATATAGAATTACCATATGATCTAGCAATTTCACTTCTGGGTAGATACCCAAAAGAAATGAAAGCTAGGACTCAAACAGATATTTGCACACTCATATTCGTAGCAGCATTATTCACAACACCCAAAAGGTGGAAGCAACCCAAGTGTCCATAAATGAATAAATGGATAAACGAAATATAGCAATGGATTATTATATTTAGCCTTAAAAACAGAGGACATTCTGACACATGATATAATATGGATGAACCTTGAAGACATTATACTAAGTGAAATAAGCCAGTCACTAGAGCACAAAGATCACATGAATACACTTATATAAGATACCTTAGAGTAGTCAAATTCATAGAGACAGAAAGCAGATTGGTAGTTTCCAGGTGCTCAGAGTAGTAAAGAATATGGAGTTAGTGTTTAATAAGTACAAAAGTTCAGTTGGGGAGGATGAAAAAATTCTGCAAATGAATGGTAGTGATGGTTGCACAACAATGTGAATGTGCTCAATGTTACTAAACTGTACACTTAAAAATGGTTAGCATGGTAAGTTTTATGTTATATATATTTTACTACAATAAAAAAGAAAAAAAGTAAAGTTGACAGGCAGAGAAGTACTTGCTATTTAGTTATCAACGACTACTGTGCAAACCCAATGTGACTCTAAAACCAAAGACAGCACAAGTTATATACAACTGAGTAAACAATGCTTAATTTTGTTAGAGCTCAATAAAGAGCATGGAAACACCTCTAACATATCTTTGGATACCATATTCTTCTCACACAGGTCTGTCTGGGAAAGCTGAGAAAAATAGGCTGTCAATAAATAAAATCCCTTATGCACATAGCAAATCACTGAATAAATATCTATTCTCAAGATTTTTAAACCCTAATATCTTCATGCCTACATCCCTGCTATTCCAAAATATACCAAAACATGCTCCTGCCTCAGTGCCTTTGTTCTAGCTCAATTCAACGCCCACATATTTGCAGAGCTCACACCCTCATTTCATTCAATGTCCCCTTATCAGAGAGGCTGAGCTTGATTGCTCTATCTAAAATGGCATCCTCCGCCATTTCTTCTCCTCTTAATTTGCTTTACTTTTCTTCATAGCTCTTACCACTACTTGTTAATTATCCTTCTCCACCGACTAGAATGAAAACTTCAGGAGTACAAGGTCTTTCTGTTTTGTTCACTACTATCTTCCCAGCACCTGGAATGCTACCTGGCACACCGAAGGTAGCTAGTAAATATTTGCTAAATGAATGAATAGATGGATGCTCATGGCTTCATAGTTCATAGTTCCCTCTTGGCAGCAGCCACAGCCTCAAAGTAACCCAGAGCATCCCTAACCCTTCAGTGTAGGCTTCACTAGTTAAGTGGAACATCTAGTTTAAAAGTCTGAAAGAAGCCTGGTACTAGCAATGATGCTGAGACCTTATCTAACATGTCCAAAAAATGCTCCCTGACTCAGTTTCTAAATACACTAAATGAATACAGCATATCTGTCCCTCACAATGTGCGATAAAGAATATACCTTGATACTGTTTTAAGATAAAAAGATGCTATTTACTGCATATCAAACACCACACTGCACCTATTTCGATAACATTACTAGGCACTTGCAGACAAAAACTACAGAATTTTCCCTCTACAACTTTTCTGAGGATTTGTAGGAAATGGACAAATGGACAATGTATGTCACTGAATAGTTTAGCAGAAACGTAAGTAACCACTTACTTGGCTCAATAGATACACACCCTGGAGCAGTAGAAAAATATGTTAAATACCTGGACAAGGGAGAGAGAAGACTGCTACTTAACTCTATTTTCAAAGTCAAAGGTATTCAACTCACAATTCATGTTGCATCCCAGGGAAACGTCCCACAAGCGCCCATGCATGTTACAAGTTTTGAAAGCGTTTTATAACTGCACTTTATCTGTCTGCAGTGGATGACTTCTGGTTGCCAACTGATAACTCTCTTTTGTAGAAAATAATCTTTAGCCAAAGAACCTCAGTATGTCCCCTCCCAACAAGGCGGAGGAGGGCCCATTACTCTAAAGTCTTCAGGAGCAACCAGAAACGCACACGCCCACATATAAGGAGAGTCATCCAGGGAACACATGTCTCGCTCCCGCCTCGGGAGTGGAAATGGCCGGTGGAACCTGCCCATCAGCGGGGTCCCGGACACAGATCAGAGGTGTCCGCTGTGAACGTTTCTGACAGCCTCGGGTCTAGGGGCCAGAGACCCCCTCCGCCCGAGACCGACCCAGGCCAGCCCCCTCCTCCGACGTCGACCCAGGCCTGCCCCTGGAACTCACATCCCCGCAAACGTAGGTCATACCTGAGCTCTGCCCCCAGCTACAGGGCTGAGGGGGTAGGCGGGAGGAGGCGTGGCCTTCCAGATCGCCAGTCGAACTCCCTCGTGCGTTTGTTATGACTTTCTCTCTCGGGATCCGCGCCCCGACCAAGTTCGAGTTGCACTTCCGGGGTCTGCAGGAGACTGAAACGTCAACACGCATGCGACGGCGCAGCAGCGACAACCCGGAAGTGGGCGGGGCGAGGCTCCTGGGCCTGTTCCTGCAGTGCTAGGTGGGCTGGGGGAGAATGCTGCGTGGATTGAGGGCGGTCTTCTTTACTGGCGGGTTCTGCTCGCCCGTCCTTCTGAAGGATGACTTGGTAACCTTAGAGAAAGAGGCCATCCTGAAGCCTTGTTCTCCAAGCGGATATTTTAAAAAACATTTTAGAGATGTCTTACAGCGAATCCCTCACTCCTATACTCATGGTTTACCTGGCTTTACCCTGCCCATTCAACTCCAGTAAAGCAAGGATGTCTGTATTTGGAAGATTAAATTTACCTCTAAATTATGACATGTAAAATAGGAAGTTAATACTAGCATCCTAATAACAATTGAAAGTTTTCTCGTTAACCATGCTTAACTCAAATGGGAATCTTAATGGGTGTTAATGTTCTGTTTTTCCAGAAACAGGTTTGAAAGGGTGGATCCAGGACAAGAAATGGGGGCAACTAATTTTTAATTTTTAGATGCATTTATTCCTGTTATTCCACAACTGTTAATTTAATGAATAAAGCTGACCAAGGTGCTGGGGACACTAAGTTCCTGAGTTAGATATTGTCTTCCCCTTAGGCAGCTAAGGGGAATGAAGGTTTGGTGGCTGACAAGTAAACCGACAGTTTAATATTCTTCAGAGAGGAGATCCCAGACTACTCTGAAGTATATGTCTTTCCCACACTATTTGTACTTTTTAATCTCAGTTCCTTACTTGTTTGCTTCACAAGAAAGTACAATGTTATCTATTAATTTATTTGCAAGTGGCCCCTGCCCCACTAAAATGTAAATTCAATGAGGGCAGTGACCTTATCTTGTCTTTTAAACATATCTTCAACCATACCACAATGCATGTCCACAAAGTAAACAATAAATATTTGTTGAATCAATAAAATGACCACATGGTAAATACTAGATTAGAGAAATTTAGAAAAGTGTATGGGATAAGAGGTAAGTGGTGTGAGTAGTAGGAGAAGAGAGCAGTGTTCTTGAGGGAAAAAAAGAATCCACTGGACTTAGCCAGAAATGAATCTCTGAATGGAGCCAGGGCATTGCAAGACTGTTAGGACTTTGTTTCTGGCTTCATTTCTGGCTAGAACTCATATGGTTTGTAGGGTTGTACTTTAGACTCAAGAGGAAGGCAACAGTCAGATTTCAAAAAGCTTTGTATGTCATGCTGAGTAATTTGAATTTTGTGCTACAGTCAGGACAACTGAAGCTCCCCAAAACTTATAATCCCAGTTTATCTCTGAGGAAAACATCAGATAAAATACCTGACCAGCACTCCTTAAAACAGTCGAGGTCATGAAAAACAAGAAACGTCTAAGAAACTGTCAGAACTTAGAGGAACCTGTCAAAGCCAAGGGAAGCCTAAAGAAACTATCTTTAATGTGGGATACTGGAGCAGAAAAAGAACATAAGTGGGAAAACTAGTGAAATATGAATAAAAAGTGTAAAGTTTAGTTAATAGAATGTAGTAATGTTGATACAAAACATGGAAACTGGTCAAAAGATGAGTGACATGATCTTTCAATGTTTACAGGATAGAGATTAGGGGAGTGTACTTTGTTCAGTAGTAAACTGTTTACTGTTGAAAAAACTTATGGGTGTTTCAGACAACAACTCCAGCAAGACCCACACAGGAATGAATGAACCTTCAGATTATTCTAATCCCTGAGTCTTTTAGCTGGGGTCCCAAATTTTATAAAGCAAAGACAAGCCATCCCCTACTGCATCCTGTTCTGAATTCCTGACCCAGAGAAGCAATTAAAGGTAATGAAAATCATTGTTATTTTAAGCCAGTAAGTTTTGGAGTGATTTGCTATTTGGCAACATAAGCTAATACACTGTATAACAACAACCAATGTACACTTATCCTTTCAAGTCCAGTCCAGCCTAAAATGTCAAAATCAAGAATGAGAAGGTTATGTGATGAAACAGAATGAGTCCCTTTCTCCCCTCACTCTACCCTGAATGGTAGAGCAGACTCGGCTGGCCTTAAAAAATGTCTTCTACAAATCTTCAAGGAGAAATGAGGAAAAGCAACAACAATTGTTGTGTGTGAGCTTAAGTGTTTGTTAGAATTATAGCAGCCCTTGTGTGGCTTAGCAGAAACCATTACAATGATGACTACATATATAGTACAAATGTTTCCCCTCATTTCAACCACAGTCCTCTAAATTGTACAAGCTAGTTTGTTCATTTATGGTTTTAATTTATATATCTCCGGGGAAACCAGAAGCTCCAGTTTATCTCCCCAGCCCTATTCTCTTGCACTTAAAGATTTGAGATAAAGAAAAAGGAAAGGCGACTTCATGCCTCTTGGATAACAACTGGTCCATCTTTGATCACTGGAATCAATCTACCCCTAATCTTCACACAAATGATCTCAGTGACACACAGCAGATAGATACCCACAAACATATTATCAAGTCTACATGTTGTTTATTTAAGTTAAAAATAAAATTTAAACCCACTTATGACTAAACTTGGCTCCAACATTTTGGCAGCTAAGACAAATTCATTATGGAATATATTTTTGGTTAGTTAGATGCTAAGGCCAAAGCTCTGTCCATACTAACTGACTCTATAGGGGTGAAGTCTGGATTTTGATTTAAATTTGGAGAATTAGGTAACATTCTTACCCTTACCCAAGTCCAGCAGTTATGTGCTGTGGTTTGAATGTGTCACCCAAAAGTTCATGTGTTGGAAGCTTTATTGCTATTATTATAGTATTAAGAGGTAGGGCCTTAAAGGGATAATTAGGCCCTGAGGACTCTACCCTCATGGGGAAATTAACGCTGTTATTGTGGAATGTGTTAGTTATCACAGGAATGGGCTCCTGATAAAGCAGCAAAAAATGGACTAAAAAAGTATGTAGAAGTATGGCACAATAATTACCAAATTCTGCTTTTTAGGTTCCATTTATATTCAAAGCCCAAGAAAGTAGGATCACAGAATCTAACCATTTCTAATGGATCCTCCAACAATATGATTATTACTTGAAATCAACCCTCTATCGTTCTACTTTCCATCTATGTACCTGGATTTTTTTTAAATGAGAAAAGATAAAATATCAATGTTCAAAACATACTTTAAGAGAGTTTTAAATTAAAAAAGTAAAATAGCCCCTATTTTGTTGTGGGGACAATTCAGTTTGTAGCTTTATATATTTACCCAGAGTTAGAAAAACTACAAGATTTGAGAGCACAGTTACCTAAGCTCTTCTCATTTCTGACATCAACTGCAAGTTTAGGGGTTCCCCCAAATATCCTGAGGTTTGAAAATGTTCTAGAAGGTCTCAAAAGAGCACACTGAAAGATGTTATGCTCACAGTTACAGTTTATTAGGAGGAAAGGATACAGATTAACATTAGCCAAGGGAGGAAGCACATAGGACAGAGTCCAGGAGGGTACCACACACAGAGCTTTTGTTATACTCTCCCAGTGGAGTCAGAAACATGTTACCCTCACAACATCTATGTGTGACAATATGCATTAGAGTATTACCAACTGGGGAAGCTCAATAGAGGTTTAACATTCAGATTTTTATTGGGACTCCATTACAGAGACTTAATTGATTGATTAATTGCCTCAGTCTATAGGTCAAATGATACCACATGACCCAAAGTCGCCACTCTAAGTCACATGATTGGTCTTTCTGGCATGGGAAGCCTCTATCCTATTAGACATGGTTAGTCTCTACCCTAAACAAAGATACTCCTATGAGCTATGACATAGATTATCTCCCAGAATCTGAGGCCACAGGCCAGAACTCTATTTGGAAAAGGGCAAATTCTTCATCACACAATATTTGGCAAGCACTCCTGTATAAGTTTTATTTGGATGGGAGCTTGTAGGCAAAAGAAAAGAGAAATGGTAATTAAGTCGCTGGGAGACTAGCTAAATCATCAGGAAAAGGCAATTGGTTTGAATCAGTACAGATATCAGTTTTCTTCAATTTAGCCCCACAGAGCCTTTCCGTTTTCTACTCAGTGTATCTCCTTTAAATTTTTTCTTACCATTCCTTCATGGAAAGGGAGAAGAAAATTGTGCGAGCTTTCCTGTTGAGAAAACAACAAAAAGGGACTACTTAAAGGATAGCCTCCCTGACCCTGCTCTTTTTCCTATCCCTTAAACAGTGATAAGATACATTGGAAACAGCTTTGCATCCCTTACAGAGGTGTGGTCCTAAACTCAGCCTTTATGACAAAAATCCTAATAGTAAAATTAACCATGAAAATCCCCTAAATGATCCACAAAGTACAGAATACATGACGTTATATGCATATATTCCAGATCTTTTATTCTTATGTACATTTGAATGTGAGACTTCTGAGCTAGTTTAAATGTTAAAACAAAAGGAAAGTTTCTGTGCAGATATCTGGAAATTGAAACAATCCTGATAAATCCAATGTGCCACTCTTAGTCTGCATCTTACTTAACCATTCAGCAGCATTTGACATAATTAATCACATCCTCCTCCTTAAAACTTGAAACACTTTCTTCATTTGACTTTTTTTAAATCAGGGGGCTCTTTTGATTTTCCTTTGCTGGATTCTTCCTGATCTCTACATGTTAGTATGCCCTACATGTCTTCCCTTCTTGACTGACCTCATTCCCAAGGTGATCTCATCCATTCCCTTCACTGTCTTTTATAGGGCATCACAATGCTGATGGCTTCCAAATATCCACACCCAGCCCCGATTTCTTTGATTTCCACACATATCTAACTTCTTATTCAACATATTTACTAGAATATTTAATATGTATTACAAACTCTTTATTTTCTAGATATCTCCAAAGCTACTCCTGTTGCATACCTGTTCATCTCAGTAAATGGCATATTAATTCTTACAATTGTTCAGGTTGTCCTTTGATTCTTTTTTCTCTCACATTCCATATCCAATTCCTCAACAAAATATGTTGGCTCTCTCTTCAAAAGTTATCCTAAATCTAACCAATTCTCATCATCTCTACTACCATTCTAGACCACACTGGATGCTATAATCATCTTTGAATTGTTCTGCATGTTTCTATTTTTGCCTTCCTACAATCTAGTCCCAATAGGCAGCTGTAGAAATCTTTAAAAATTTCAAATCAAGCTGGGTGTAGTGGCTCATGCCTGTAATCCCAGCACTTTGGGAGGCTGAGGCAGGAGTATCATTTGAGGCCAGGAGTTCGATACCAGCCTGAGCAACATAATGAGACTCCATCTCTACAAAAAAAGTAAGAAATTAGCTGGACATGGTAGCATGTGCCTGTTGTCCCAGCTACTATGAAGGCTGAGGTGGGAGAATTACCTGAGCTAGGGAGTTCCAGGCAGCAGTGAGCTATGATCACATCACTACATTCCAGCAGCCTGAGTGACAGAGTGAGACCCTATCTCTTAAAAAAAAAGGAAAAAAAATCAGAACTTGTCACTTCCCTGTTCAAAATCTTTTTTTTTTTTTAAAGAGGCCTAATCTCACTCTCTTGCCAAGGCTAGAATGCAATGATATGATACATGATTATAGCTAACTATAACCTCAAATTCCTGGGCTGAAGTGATCTTTCTGTCTTAACCTCCTGTGTTCTTGGAGCTATGAGTGTGCACCACCATGCACAGCTATATTTTATTATTGTTATTTTTTGCAGAGTCAGCGTCTTGCTCTGTTGTCCAGGCTGGTCTCGGAATCCTAGCCTCAAGTGATCCTCCTGCCTCAGCCTCTCAAGTGCGGGGATTACAGACATGTGCCACCACTTCTGGCTCTGTTCAAAATCTTTAATAACATCCTTACTCAAATAGAATAAAATTCAAAATTATTTTCATAATTCTATAAGATCCTGCAAAATCTGGTCCCTGGCTACCCCATGCCTCTACTGAGGAAGAGGGTGTTAACAAACTTTTTAGGAGGGATGGAGGAAGTACTTGGCCAATAACCTTGGAGTCTGATAAATGATAATCCCAAAGTAGAGCACATGATTCTCTCCTCTAGAAATATTTAAAGACGAGAGACTGACTGAGGGTGTCTGTGATGACAGAGTAAGGAGATAAGTACTGTCAAGCTTTCCCAACAGCTGGTAGACATAATGGTCTATGGCTGGGTGCATTTGTCTGGTAGGGCTGCCATAACAAATGATCTCAAGCTCAGTGGATTGAACAAGAGAAATTTATTTTCTCCTTGTTCTGCAGGCTAGAAGTCCAAGATCAAGGTTGTAGCAGGGCTGGTTCCTTCTGAGGGCTTTGAGGGAGAATCTGTTCCATGCCTACCTTCTGGTGGTTTGCTGGCAATCTTTGATGCTCTTTGACTTACAGATGTATCACCTAGATCTCTGCCTTTACCTGTACATGGCATTCATTCTCTCTGTGTGCTTGGCTCTATGTCCGAATTTTTCTTTTTTATAGGAACACCAGTCATATTGGATTAGGTCCCACCCTAATTATGTAATTTTAACTTGATTATCTATGAAATGGCATTATTGCCAAAGGAGGTCACAGTCTGAGGTACTAGGAGTTAGGAAGAACTTCATTCTATCATTTGCACAGGACACAATTCAACCCACAGCACAGAGATATAATTGTTTTTTTAAAAAGAGAGAAGTGACAAAAGAAAGAAGGAAAGATGGAAGGAAGGAAAAAGAAAGAGAAAGAAGAAAGAAAAAGAAGAAAGAAAGAAAGAAAGAAAAAGGAGAAAGAAAGAAAAGTAAGAAAGAGGAGAGAGGGAGGAATAAGAGAAAAGGAAGGAAGGAAGGAAGGAAGGAAGGAGGGAAGGAAGAAACCAGTCAGCAGAATGAGTTTGTGTGAAGTAATCCATTAGAAGAGGAGTTGCATGGGTATTGGGAGATGCTGGCTGGAGTGTGTCAGGGAATGGCAGTGTCACAGTTCCTGAATATGGGGAGAATCTCCAAAATTGTGATAAAATACCTAATGACAGAAAGCACCAGCATTTGAGCATTTGATACAGAGAGGACAACAACCCAGTTTACAATAGCCTTTTCCTCCCATCCCTGAGCTGACCCTGAAGATCTCAAAGTAATAGGATGAGTATAGGACAGGGGAGTAAAGATGGAGAAACTGATACAAAGCAGATCATTCTCTCTTCTTTACAGCTGTATTTGTGGGTCAGGCCTGTGCTGGGAAAGGGAACACTTAAGTAATATGAAAGTTTCCAATCCAACATGTAAAGAACTTGGAGCTTGGAAGTTGTCACTCCTATCTTCACAATAAGAAGAAGTCTGAACAAAGTGAAAAATCAGTAACTCTTCTTAGATCTATCAGAGAATTGAGGTCACATGGCAAACTGCTGCCCTCTAAACTAGAGAAACAGGCAGAACAGAGCATCACAAGTTACCAGGAGCAGTAGACAGGGAATGGAGCCAGAATCAGTAGGAATACCTTAAACCGTACTTGACAAATTGCAGGAGGCTCAATGTGGACTAGCTTGAAAGTTAAAAACTCCAAGGGGTCCTAGTCTTATGGGATGGGAGGGCTCCCATACTTTGTGAGTTTTATCTCCAGGAGCCCTACCAGGTGTTCACTGTAAGGATCAGAGAAAAGTCTCCTCTGACAGTGGGAGGGAAAAATAACTATTTAAAAAAACTATTTATATACCCAGAGCTCTCTGTGTTTCTTGACAAGGTTACATCCTTAAGCAAAACTATTTTACCTGAGCCTAACCAACTGGGGGTTAACCAGACCCTAAGCAACCTGCAGGAATGGAAATGCTCAATTCCAGCCCCGTCTAACCTTCAAAGTGATGGGAGAAAGTGGACAACATGCAATAACAGAAGGGAAATATAAGCAGAGCGATGGAAATTCTTAGAAAGAATAAAAAAGAAATGCTAGAGATCAAAAACATTGTAACAGAAATGAAGATTGCCTTTGGTGGGCTCATAAGTAGACTGGACACAGCCAAGGAAAGATTCTCTGAGATTGAAGTTTTGTCAATAGAAACTTCTAAAACCGAAAGGCAAAGAGAAAAAGAAAAAATGAAGCAGAATATCTAAAAACTGTGGGCCAGTTACAAAAGGTATAACATATGCATAATAGAAATACCAGAAGGATAAGAAAGAGAAAAAGTAAGAGAGGAACTATTTGAAGTAATAAGGCGGAGAATTTTCCAAAAGTAATGACAGACGCAAATGCACAGATCCAGGAATCTCAAAGAACTCCAAACGGGATAAATATAAAAAAAATCTACACCTAGGCACATCATATTCAATCTTTAAAAAAATCAATGAAAAAAAATTTGAAAGAAGAAAGAAACTCTCCTTACCTACATAGGAAAAAGAATAAGAATTATACTGAACTCTTCTTCAGAAACCATGCAAGAAGAGAGTGGAGTGAAATATTTAAAATGTTAAAAGAGTGGCAGTCACCCAGCTAGCTAAATCAGTAGAGCATGAGACTCTTAAAATGTTAAAAGAAAAATCCACTAGCTTAGAATTCTGTATCCAGTTAAATTATCCTTCAAAAGTGGATAAGTAAAGACAGATAAACAAAAATTGGAGAAATTTATTGCCAGTAGACCTGCCTTGCAAGCAATGTTAAAAGGAATTTTTCAGAGAGATGGAAAGATATAGAACTCAAATCAGCAAGAAAAAACCCAACTCCATTAGAAAGTGGGGAAAAGACATGAACGGAAGTTTTTCAAAAGAAGATAGATAAATAAATGGCCAAGAAACATGAAAAACATGCTCAACATCACTAATCATCAGTGAAATGCAAATTAAAACCACAATGAGATATCCCCTTACTTCTATCAGAATGGCTTTTATTAAAAAAATCCAACAATAGATGTTGGCACAGGTACAGAGAGAAAGGAATACTTATACACTGTTGCTGGGATGCAAATTAGTACAACCCCTAAAGAAAACAGTATGGAGATTTCTCAAAGAACTAAAAGTAGACCTACATTTGATCCATCAATGCTACTACTGGATATCTACCCAAAGGAAAATAAGTCATTTTATCAAAAAGACACCTTAACTTGAATGTTTATTGCAGCACAATTCACAATGCAAAGATGTGGAATCACGCAAAGTGCCTATGGATTCATGAGTGGCTTAACAAAACATGGGACATATATACACCACGGAGTACTTCTCAGCCATAAAAACAGATGAATTGATGCCTTTTGCAGCAATTTGGAAGGCATTGGAGTCCATTATCCTAACGCAGTATCTCAAGAATGGAAAAACAAACACCACATGTACTTTCTAATAAATGGGAACTAACCCATGGGCACACAAGTGCACAGTAGGAAGTAGAAACATTGGAAATCGAGCCGGGGGGAGGTCAGAGGAGGAGAGGGGCAAAAACCCACTTAACAATGAACTCTATTCAGGTGAGGGACACATTTATAGCCCTGAATTAAGCCATGTAACAAAAACATTTATAACCCCATAATATTTGGAAATAAAAAACAAACAACAGTGAAATAAAAGGGAGAATGGATATTGGGAGAACAACTAGCAGTCTTTGCTTTAGGCCTCAACACTTACATTATTTCCCAGAAGATGTTTCCTAGGCAGAGTATTCTCTTTCTATATGGAGTTATTCTCAGCATGCTAGCCTGGGGTAAAGGATTCCAGCCACACTGCATCAAAACCCAATGTAGTTGTTTCTGTTCAGTTGGCCATCTTGAACCAGAAGCCTCCTTAGGTGATTTTTAAAGTGCTGTGGAATTGCTTCAGAGATTTTATGAGAAAATATAAACTCTCCATATATTCATTAAATATGAAATTTTCAATTTCAAATCAAAAGTATAGTTTATTATATCTCAAACAAGAAGCAGTACAATTAATCAAAGTATGTGCTTAAACTATCAACGGTTTTGCCATCTTAACGGTAGCTTGTTTATGCCAGCAGCAAGGAAGCCTGGAGAGTGAGTGGCAATGAAATCACAAAAGGTGTTTTCCACAGCTTGTTGAGAATTGAATATTTTTCCTTGCAAGAAGTGGTCCAAAGCCTGGAAGAAGTGGTAGTCAGTTGGTGCAAGGTCTGGTGAATATGGTGGATGACAGAGAGTTTCCATGTCCAAATTCTATAGTTTGAACAGTGTTGTTTTTGTGACATGTGATTGAGTGTTGTCTTGCAAGAGGATTGGCCTGTCTCTATTGATCAATCTCAGTTGCTTAATTGCAAGCATTCTCATCATTTCATCCAGTTGGTTGTAGTAGACATCTGCCTTAATCAATTGACCAGGTTTCATGAAGCTGTAGTGGATAATACCAGAGCTAGACCACCAAACAGACACCATTAGCTTTCTTGAATGAATATTCAGTTTTGGACTGTGTTTCCACACTTCATGTTTACCCAATCATTGTGCCGAATGCTTGTGATTGTCAAAAAGAATCCATTTTTCATCATATGTCACAATGCAGTATAGAAATGGTTCGCCTTTATGTCGTGACAGCAAAGAAGGGCAAGCTTCAAGATGATTTCTCTTCTGACGCTCATTTAACTCATGTGGAACCCATCTATCCAGCTTCTTTACCTTGCAAACTTGTTTCAAATGCTCCAATATTGTTAGAATGGTAACATCAAACCTTGCTGCTAATTCATACATTAGGTTGAGATGGATTTGCTTCCACTACAGCTTTCAGCTCATTATTGTCCACTTTGATCTTAGATCGCCCACAGGGCTCATTTTCAAGATTAAAATCACCAGAACTTTTCAAACTATCAACGTACTGTGTGTTCATTAGCCACATCCTTCCCAAACACTTCATTGATATTTTGGGCTGTCTGCAGTGCATTGGCTCCACAACAAAACTCATATTAGAAAATAACACAAGTTTCTGACTTATCCATGGTTTCACAAAAATTTCTCTAAACATTTTTTGAAAGATAATCGCAAGCAAAAGTGTGTGTTTGAAAGACTGAGGATGTACCTCCACAATAAAAATAAAATAAGAAGTGTCAAAGTGAAATATCACAGTTATTAACTGTCAAACTTAGTACTTAAGGAAATTGGACATTTCCTAGTTAATGACCTAATACTAATCTTCTTAATCCTTCTATCTGGTTTATATTTTGGGTTTCTTGAAATAATAATTTATCTGAAGAAAGCATTACCCTCCTCTGCAGGTAGCAAATGCTCTCTGACCAGCAACTGTCAGCAAATTCCGTCTTTCCCCTCTGCAGTCCTAGGTCTGCTGTGAATTCCAGGGAGCAGTTCAATTGAAGTGACTCATTGAGTCCATTGCCGTTATTATTCTGAAGACTTCTGGCACATCATCAGATACCTGTTTAAAGCAAAAGTTTCTCCAGCATTCTTTTTCTATGTGGCTTCAAGATAACCAATTCAGCTTATGGATGTTATTGCCTAAAGTAAAACATCTTAAGCCTGTGTAATTCTTAGCTGTATCTGTGCTTACCAGGCCAGAGCTCAACACAATATATACAGTACAACACGGTTCAGTTGTGCAGTAATGTTCTTTTCTATAACTGATCTCATCTTGTTCTATAGTTCTCATTTCTGCTGATGGTAGATTTTTTTAAATCTTTAATTTTACTCAATTATAGCTAACCTTCTTTTCCAGTTTAAGATTATTGTTTTCTGCCAGATGTTTACTCAATACAATGATCAAACTTGTAATCAGGAATATATATCACCTGACATTTGACCTCTACCTACCACTTCCTTCCCAATATAGTATTGGGTATAGGGGAAACTTAAGTATAATCCTGGAGGTGGGACAAGGGGCCTCTGTCCATGTGCTGGGTTCCTGTTGGACTTCACTGAGATGGCTTTCCTCCTGCTGGTTACTGGGAACCTTACAACAGGGTTCACTGATATGTGGGCTGGTCTGCTTCATCTGGTCTTTTGGTCATTGTCCTAGTATTTTTCAGTACTGTCTAGCAACACTGCCATTTGCCTCTAGACATGAGGTCCCTTAAGTCTATGATCTTTTTCCTATAACCCCAATCCTAGACCTGTAAAACTCATTGATAGAATATTTTCAACAATACATTTTAATTGTATTCAAGGTATATTATGGTTCTTAAAAGAAAAATGTAACTCCTTAAGAATACTAATTAATACCAGCCCATTATTGCTTATACCAAACAGTAACAAGAAAAAATTGCAAAACTCTGAGCATGAGAAAATTTGTTTGACAAAACAGAGAGCTGGTATTTCTTATTTTTAAAAAATGGACCTTGACCCCTGCTATGGTTTGAATATGTCCCCCAAAATTCATGTGTTGAAAAATTAATTGCCATTGTAACAGTATTAAGAGGTGGGGCCTTTAAGAGGTGATTAGGCCATGAGGGCTGTGCCTTCATGAAGGGGTTAGTGCTGTTATTGTGGGAGTGGGCTCTATAAAAAGGACAAGTTTGGCTTAATTTCCTGTCTCTCTGTTTCACCTGCTCACTTCCACCTTCCACCCTTCTTCCATAGAATGACCCTCACCGGATACTGGCATCATCCTCTTTTCAGCCTCCAGAACCACGAGCCAAATAAGCTTCTCTTCTTTATAAATGACTCAGTCTGTGGTATTCTCTTATAGCAACAGAAATCCGGCTAGGACAACCCCTTACCTCATATCATAAAGAAAAAATTTCATGATGAGGAATAGACCCAAATGTAAATGGTAAATCAATAAAGCTTTTTGGGTAAAACAAAAGAATAACTATATGACATTCAGATAGGCAAAAGAATTTTAAACAAGCCAGAAAAACTAAAAACCATAAAAGACTGATAAAATCAACTTTACAAAAGTTGTCTTACCTGATGTTCCCCATGAGGTGGGGCAAGGGCAATCCGTGCACGATATTCTCAGTGCACCATACCCCAGAGACTCCGTCTATGAGTGGGAGCTGGGCCAAAGAAGGGAACCCCCACATTTTGACTACATTTGCCCAGTACTTAGGACTTGGCTTCAGCAATGGGTAGTTGGGAGCCGGATAAGATATGTGGAAGTGCTGCTCCTCCAAGCAAGAAAGTCCTCCACCTGGAGCTGTGGGAGAGAGAGTTCTGTGTTCCTGGCTGTAGCAGTCTGGAGTGGAGTCTCCACCTCACTGAACTGGGAATAGGGAGAAAAGGACTGGTCCTTCTTTTGTTTAGGCAGAATTTCGCTCTGTTGCCCGGCCTAGAGTGTGGTGGTGTCGGCCAAGCTCACAGCAACCTCAAACTCCTGGGCTCAAGCAATCCTTCTGCCTCAGCCTGCCAAGTAGCTGGGACTACAGGCATGCGCCACCATGCCTGCCTAATTTTTCTATATATTTTTAGTTGTCCAGCTAATTTCTTTCTATTTTTAGTAGAGACAGGGTCTCGCTCTTGCTCAGGCTGGTCTCGAACTCCTGAGCTCAAATGATCCGCCCGCCTCGGCCTCCCAGAGTGCTAGGATTACAGGCGGGAGCCACTGCGCCCAGCCAAGAAGGAGTGGTTTTGATTCAAAGACCACAGGCTCTTATTTTTCTTACTAACTTTTCATAGATTCTCTTGAATAGATGTTCCTTCATTTGTTGTTTACCCTAAGGACCATTTTCAGAGCCTTTAAATGATTGTATTTAAAAAAAAACAAACCTTTTTTTATTTTTTGCCAACTTCGTGCAAGAGGTCAGTGGAGCTCTCACACTGTCAGGATGGAAGGCTGTACCAGGAGCGCAGTTTGGGAAATGTTGAGTTTCCTTTCATTTCTTGTCTGTTTATTTTACATTTGAGCCCGGCTATGGTTTTGTTTTTAATTTTTTATACTTCATCTATTAGTACTATGCAGTGGGGGTAAAGGCTGTGTGTTACAGCCTGGACTTTGCTGTGCATCTTTATTAAAATTTAGGTCAACTTTTTTACATCTCTGCACAGGGACTTAGAGAAGAATGAATGAGATACTTACAGGGTGTCTAGTTATAGAGGGTCTGGTACAGAGCTTGGCTTAGAGTAGCTGCCTGATAAATGACAAGAAATAATAACTTCTAGCTCTTCTTCCTTCTAGGCTCTTCATTTGATTCCCCCCATATAAGATATTTCAGTGCCTAAATTCCAACTTGAAGTGGACAGACTCTAGGCTGGCTCCTATCCTCACCTCTTGCATTCATTGAGTGGTCCCTTCCCCCTGAGCAAGGGCGGATGAGTGACTTGCTTTTAATCAATATATTAATAATTTGGTAAAGGTGATAGAATATACATAATTAAATGCATGCAATTATGTTACATAAGACTGCAGCACTGATCTTGCAAGGAGATTCTCTCTCTTGCCGACTTTGAGGAAGCAAGATACCAATTTGGGAAGACTCGCATGGCAAAAAACTGATGACAGCCTCTGACCAACAGCTGGCAAGAAGAAACCTGGGCCATCAATCTCGTAGCCTGCAAAATAATGAATGATGCCAATAGCCACATGAACTTGGAGGTGGATCTTTCCCCAGTTGAGCCTCAGATGTGACCACAGCCCTGGCTGACACTTCATTGCCACCTTGTAAGATCCTAAGCAGAGCACCTAGCTAAACCATGCCCAGATACTTGACACACAGAGATTATGAGATAATAATTGTGTGTTGTTTTAAGCTACTAAGTTCTGGTAATATTGTTATGCAGCAATGAATACTAACACAGATCTCTATTCATGCAAATGATCATTACAGTATTTTGAGGGAAAAAATTATACAAGGTTTTGGAGTCTTTTAAATTCTGGAGAAATAAGCATTTACTGCTTTCTTAATGGTGCTATTGAAAACATTTCTCAAAGGGAAAGCAGATATTTTTCATCAATGTAAGTAATAATAAATAATGCTGAATATACTGTTTTTATAGTTTTCTATTAAAATTCAAGAACTTTCTGGCATCATATTAGGAATGTTTGTCAGTGGAGAGGCATGTAACTTTTTTTTTTAATTTGTGATAAAAAAACACGTAACAAAATTTACCATCTTAACCATTTTTAAATGTGCAATTTAGTTGTGTTAAATGTATTCACATTGTTGTGAAACATATCTCCAGAACATTTTCATCTTACAAATCTGAAACTCTATACCCATTAAATAACAACTCTCCTTTTTTCCTCCCCTCAGTCCCTGGTAACTACCATTCTACTTTCTTTTTTCATGCATTTGACTACTTCAGATTTCTAAGTGGAGTAAGTATTTGTTTTTTAGTGTCTGGCTTATTTTTAACATAGTGTCCTCAAGATTCATCCATGTTGTATGAATTTCCTTCCTTTTTAAGGCTGAATACAGATGTATTTTACTGTGAAATATTTCAAGTACAACAAAAAGTACAAAAAATCTTAAAAATTTTTTTATAGTAAGAAATGCTAATTATAAACTACCTGAATCTCTCTTTGACCCAGGAATATATGAACTGGGGTAACAGGACATTATGAGTAGGCATATATTATGAGACAAAAACAAGTGATTTCTTTTTTTCATTCTTTGGTTGGTATAATAGCTCTATAACATTGCTTGGTTGAAATAACAACAATATAAAATATCTGAAATATACAATATCATTTATAATTTATTTTAAAAATTAATTCACTATTTCTACATAGTAATTGCTAAATAAAATAGATATCTCTATATAATTACATAAAAATACAGTTAAACAGAACACAGAAGGAAGATATTAATACTATTTTATAAGAAGATAATATTTTTATAATAAGCATATGGGAAGTTATAAACTGTTAGGCTTCATTACTGTTGTTAACTTATACAAATGCAAAATAAATGTGAGAAACAACTGTTTTGAAATACCACTTCTTATCATACTTTAAAAACATATTGAGTATAAAGTCAAAATGATCTGATAAATCAGTGACATGTCATTTAACATTCTTAGTATAAACTTTAGTGCACTTATGCTATAGTAATTTCACTGAGCATATATAGAAGAGAATTTAACTGCAAGCTCTTTCTCTGCTGTTTTTCTCTTCTTCCAAACTCATCCCATTCTTCCCTTAGGATACTTCTTTCCTTTCAAAAGGAAGCCATAGAAGAATTTTTTTCTGGAGGAAATAAATTACTTCCCAGGATTAGTATAGAAATATACAGATTCAATTTTTAAAAACTTTCTAAGATAACTTTTAGATATATTAGAAGACAATCCAAATGTGAAAACCTATAACTTTATAAGATTGTTTTATTTGGTTTATTGGATCAAGTTATTTTCATTTTGACTTTCCATGTTAGCATCTAGTCTAATAAAGCACAGTTATGCAGATTTCATACATAGACCACCACTTAGCTGAAGAAATAAAGTCAACCGTTGCCTTACGTTGATTATTATAGTAATTGTTTACAGATAAGATTAACTGGAATGTCTGGTTCTCACAAAATTTTATTACAATTTTTAAATAGTCTACATTGAATTTTTTAGAAATTATTTCAACCATATCTTAAAACACTTGGTTCATCATTATACTGGCCGACTGAAGTACATCTTTAAAAATAAAATGTTTTATTTGGCAGGCAGCTGGCTACATGGCCATTTATGTGTTTTTATTTAAAGAAAAAAATGTAAGAGATTTTCTAAGGTGGCTTCCTCTGTACCCTAAGCTTTTTACTCTTTGAAAAATGCATGAGTACTTTCCTTTGGAAATCATGTAGCCTACACATATTTTATAAAAATCACAGAATGTGGGAGTATGGACAATTTATTATACATCTGAGAACACCAGAAACCATGATGTTTGATGTCATATAGTCTGAAATAGCCCATGATGTAAGGCCTCTCCCAGATGTCCCATAGATGGCTCCACAGTCCAAATGTCTTTGACTTCTTTCAATGGCAGCCATTTAATCAGCTGTGTTCATTAACCGCCCACTTGATGGATAACACTGTACCTGGCATATGGGGAGTTATAAAGGGAGTCTTCATATCATATCGTAAGGCTTTCAAGGTCTCTATAATCTAATCTCAGGCACTGATAGGAAGGATATAATAAATATCTATGATTATACTTGGCAGAGAAGGTGTTTGAACACATTCTGTTTCCTTATTTTTTGTGTGTGTATCGATGTGATGGAAACAAAAGAATGAAGACATTATGGACAATGAGCTTCGGGGCAAAGATTGTGGGAATGAGTTTTGAACTCAATGTTGGGAGAAAGGTGGTTTCTGGTTGGGAAAAATGGCAAGTATATGGCTTGAGCCAAGAGGATATCAGGCAGTTGCCTGAACATGGAGTCATTTGGCATGGGACCTGAAGGTCTGTGAGCAAAAGTTTGAATCTGATTTATGAGAAGGACTGAAAATCACTACAAATGGAGGTATGACTAAAGTTATAGTTCACGAGAATGCTCTCTGTGGCTGTGATTAAGATAAATTGGATGAGAGAGAGGTTACGTGGGAAGGGGGAGCCGGTACAATGGGTGATATTAAAAGCTGGGACTTGGGCTACAGCTACAAAATTATTTGGAAGTTTTCAGATGACACCCCAGGAGCTATGTGACTCTCCTCAATTTGATATCCAAATGTTATATTAAAAATCCTGAAAAAAAAAGGTTTCCAAACATTTTTGCCTGTTGTCATAGATACATCAAGACTGAAAGAAGAAAAAAATAATTCAAAGGGAACACGAGATGGCAGCAGTTATATCATATAAAGAGAAAGACTGGGGAAAGAAAAACATTTGAAATTATTTTTAAAATAAAAAATATGCAGCACCTTAGTCTTTATGTGCTGTATTCCTTTTCAGTACAGAGATTACTCAGTCATTGATTTCATGCTTCACAGCACATCTGAGGTTCATTCTGACTCTAGTAAAAATTCTACTCCATTACATGTGATTGTTTCCTAAAATAAAGCTGTTGCTGTTTTCTGCAGATTACTGTTCCTCTGTGTTATCCGAGGCAGAAGAGTTCTGTATGGTGCAAATTCGTTTTAAATGTTCCAGCATTGCTTTTTCTTCCTCTTCTAGTGTTTCATCCTTCCTCATTTCCCACCTAAAAGAAAAATCACATCTTAGTATTTTTGTAACTTTCAAACTACAGGTCCACACTCAGTTGTTCAAGGCTTGAATTGTAGTCACTGGTTTATTGAGGTATCTATTTCTCCATTTCTCCTTGTTTATTCCCCATTGACTGCCTCTTGGGCAACACACTTCACTGTTGCTGCCTCGGCAGAGTGGGCCAGAAGAGTGGGAGAGGAAGGAGTCAAATCAGCTTCCCTCCAGGATGAAGTTTTATAGCATTGTTTCAAATGAGGCTTCTTTATTTCCTAAATGTTAATAGTATATGTGGCCTACAAATATACACACATATATAAATAAAATTGGAAATTAGCAACAAATAAGCAAATATTTTTCATAGTATTTTCCCTCACTGATTACAGTGGCTTTAAGTTGCAGGGAGGTTTGCCAGGAAGACCTTAGCAGAAAGAAGAACATCAAGCTAAACTGTATATACCTCAATGGCAGGTCAGTCTAGTCCTAGAAATAAGATCAGATTTGAAGTAATCAAGTTAAATAACCCAAGAAAAGCAGGAGATTGTTAGCAAGGTTCGAAAGAACATTTTCTAAAAAAAAAAAAAAAAAAGAGAGAGAGAGAAAAAGAAAAAAAAATTAAAAACTTTCTAGTTGATTAGGAGATAAGAGAACAAAATGTTAGCATCTAGGACTATATACATATGCATATAATCCTGCAAAGTAAATATTACCACAATAACCCAAGTACACTTAATCTTTCCTTTCCATCCTTCTTCACATATATAAATAATTTATATTAATATATAAATAATATTCATGTTAAATTGAACTCCTCTCAAGCAGGAAAATAAAAAATAGAAAATACTCACTTATATAGAACTAAATATGCGTTAAGCATTGTCTTAAAAACTTGATACATCACTCTTGAAATTCTTAATAGAAAATGATACTCCCATTCTACAGATGAGTAAACTGAGCCGCACAATGTTAAAGTCACTTTCCTGAGCATCTTTGGATTTAGGTCAGGGAGTCAGGCTCTGAAGTCTGGGCTTGTAAATGTAATAGCAACCATAGTTTTAAAACCACTCTATAGCTACCACAAATTACTGTTAAAATAGTTTAAATATTTTGCTTTCTGATATTAAATAAAAGAGCTATCTAAGAATCATATAATCTTAAAACAAATCCAAACATGAGAAATTAGGCTTGCCTTTTTTCCCTCCCATATAAAGGTGCTAATATTGTCTGAGTAAATGAATTATTTTATGAATGTCAACAGAATAAAATATGTAATATGCACATAAATATTTTGATCATTGTCTCTACTTGTGAAAATTGAAAGTACAGTCTCTCTGCTTCATTAAAAATCTGTATAATTAATGTAATTTAAATGAATTGTATACATAATAGAATCCATGATAAGGATTTTTGAAGCTTCATGACAATTATAGGCACTTCACAGTATAATTGAGCTGTTAGTAATTAATGATATTAGGCAAAGTTATTTACCTACCACAACCTTATTATATTTGCTTTGTGCTTATTAAGAAGAAATCATTTCATAAAAGGATAAGAAATAATGACAAGGATGGATAAAAAATAATATTAGAATTACATTTTCCCTAATAATTTTACTCTTATTGAATGAAAGCATTAGAGATTTAAAATGTATGTTTATCTCAAGTATCATTATATTTCACATCTACAAGTTCTTAAGAGAAGTTTATCTGTAATTCCATCATGGTTTTAGGTTTTGTTGACACAATGTAAAAACAAGTCAATTCTGTCAAAAAACTATTGGAAAATAAAATAATCTATCAATTTGTTAAACACAATTGAATGGGCAATCTGTTCAAAATCTCTATCCCTGGTTTCCCTTAACATATTTAATATCAGTGATAGAAGCATATCCCTACAGAAACCAGAAAATTTTGGAACCAACATATTCTAGTTATCCCTGAAAAGCAATATGAGGAGATTATATTTTTGTTTTTCCTGACTTTGGTAGCCTGCCCTTTTGCACTGTTGCTAAATTCCCCATCTGCCTACTATATGGTAGGAGAACTGCAACCTGGCCCCCACTTCAACTGGTGGCGGTGATTAGGTTGTATCTAAGACACTGATGGACAGCAAAATCCCATGGGACACTGTATTATAATATTAACTATCTCCCAGAATGGGCTCCATCTGTATGACTCTGGGTGAGTAGATGTGGTGACTTGGTCTATTACTAACAATGAGTCCCTTTTTTATCCAAACGCAACAAGGACTCTACAAACTGGTCTGAGATACTCTAACAGAATCAGCAATCACAACCTTGCTTCTTAGCACTCCTTGGATTGATTTGGTTGTTCTTAATCTTGGTACATCTTCCTGGATTGACACACATATTCATACATGAACTGAGGTATCTGCCTGCTACTGTGTATGTTCTATTAATATTAGCTAATGTTATAGATTCTTCCAGGAATCAGACCATGGGCTAAGAGCTCTCTATTTCTGCTCGCCTCAATGAGCAACTGTTGATTTGTTGTCCCTACAATGAGACCTTGAGGTGTGCAAAATAAAACAGGCACAGATCAGTGAATAACTGTTCTAGTGATCAGTTTCATAGAAACTTATATTTGTGGATGGTGGGGAGCTTTGTGGCTGTGTGTCAAACCCAACTAGGAGACCCACACTTGGGGACATGCATAGTCAAGCATGAGATATGTCCTTGGTATCACAGATCTAGGCTGTCACAGGAGCAAGTCTTGGGTGGCCCGTACTGTGGGAAGGAGCAATCAACACTAAACAGACGAGGAGAGCCCCAGTCTGGAGTGTAAGAAGTTCTCTGAGGCATTTACTATGCCTTCTACTAGGAGAAAAACATTTAAAATCTCTGAAATCAATAGTGTTTTGAATAAGAGCACAGGCCATGAATCGCTCTGTCTTTTGGTTGAATCCAAACCTACCACTTACTAATTCAATCATCTTGGGCAAGTTTCTTAACTTCTCCATGCCTCAGGGTTCTCATCTATAAAATAGTGTAAGATTGGGACACAGGACTGCTAATTTATGTATTATCTGTGACTGGTGTCACTCAATACTGTCAGAGTTTAGTAGTTGCAATTGAAACCGACTGAGACTGTATATCTTGCAGAGCCTAAAATATTTGCTATTTGGATTTTTACAGAGAAAGTTTGCCAACCTCTGCTCTAGAATGGTGGTTCTTAACTGGAGTGACGCTGCCTCCCTATGGGGAAACGCAGAGGGCATTTTTGGCTGACATTTTATCTGGAGAATATTTCTACTAGAACCCAGGGAACAGAGATGGCAACATCTTTAATACACAACAATCCCAGTCACTGAAGATTAGTCTTCCCAAATGTCATAATATCTCTGCTGAGAAACATTTGCTATAAAATCTCTAAATAACATTGAATAGTAATGGGATAAGAATCCCTGTAAGAATCCCTGTCTAATTCTTGATTTTAATTGAAATGGTTTTAGTATTTCATTGCTTAGAATACTATTTGCTGACGAGTCAGGGTTTAGGAGTCAAAGTACTGGATTTAAATCCCTTACAAGCTGTGTGACTTTGGGCAACCCAGATAAAACTGTGCCTCAATTTCTTTACCTATAAAATGGGAATAATAATAGTGCTTGCTCCACAGAGTTGCAATAAGGATGAAGTGACTAAGTATACATAAAATGTAAAATAATGCTTGGTTTATAGCAAGCACTCAGTGAGTGATAACTATTATTGTTATCACACTTATTTGGCATATTGGTTAAGGGTACAAGTAGGAGAAATCCTGACCATAGTGGGCTAAACAAATAGAGGGCTATTTTACTTATGTAACGAGAATCCAGAGGCGGGTGACAGCTGGCATGGGTTAAGTAGCTTGACACCAGCAGGGCTGATGTCTCCATGGTCCTCTTGTCCTTTACCCCATGGTCCCAAGATGGTTGTTGCATCTTCAACCATCATGTCCTTGTTCTGAGGCAGGAAGAAATAGGAAGGCTATATCTGTCTCATTTTATCAGGGTAGTAAAACCTTCCCTAAATTCATCCCAGCAGACATTGGAATCGGAGTCATACTGTCTAGGCTGAAATCCTGACTCTGCTTCTTACTTGCTGTGTGATATTGAACAAGTTTCTTAATCTCTCTGTGCATCAATTTTCTTATATGCAAAATAGGGGATATTAGTAGTATACATATCAATGCATTGTTGTACAGAGTAGGTGAAATATAGATTTCAAATGCTTCATAAAATGTTACTTTAATGAGACTACTTGCATCAAGTGCTTTCGTTAGAGCTTCTACTTTGATGTTCTTTCTCCTGCTTTATGTCTCTCATATTGTTTTATCTGATAAATTCTCTCCTATCAGTATGTAGGTGAAATGAAGTTGCTAAGTACTACAATCATTTCACTCAGTGTTCAGTTATACACATCTATGATCGTGTTGTTGTTCCCTCTTGTCTTTCATGAAGATGTTTCCTGCTAGTTCACCCTGTTCAGACTAGCATGGCCAACGCTGGTTTTGTTTCCCTATAATCACTTTGCTGTATAATGATGGCATTTGATCATATTATTGGCATTTCTCTTGAAACACCAATAAAATGCTTGAATATAAATATGTAACTTGAAATAAGCCTCCTGTTCAATGTTATTATTAAACATTTATGTAGCAGTTTATATTTACAAACTGCTTTACAATTATTTATTAGTTAATTGTGTTGTTAAACAACATTAACCATCTGGCCAAATCAATGATTTCAAATTGTTCTACCAGTTGGTAGCTGAGGAGTGAAAAGTGAAGTCATATTGGATTTTATTCTTCTAGAACAAACCTTTTTTTTTCTTTTTCTCCTCTAAACTGCACAGTGCAGACTGACTTCAGAGGGTGGTTCAAATTAGAGGGGAAAATGATGTCTCTGTTCTCTTCTTTCTACCGTTCTGTACATGTGGGCTTTTTCAGGATCAGTCTTAGACCATATTCTCTTTTCCTTTGGAAAATCCCACATCTACTCCCATACATTCAGGTGATGATGTCTCACATCTGTAATTCTTCTGTGTCTCAAGCTGTAACCCAGTATCTTTAAATTTCACTTTTGTCCAAAGTGCTCTAAATTCAACTTCTTGATGGTCTTTTTTACTCCAACCCCAATTATGCTAATATTAAATATATATATGCTGTACATATATGTATATATTAATATTAATATGTATGTGTGCATATATATTTGAATCATGACCATTCCCACCATTTCCCATCAATAACACAGGGTTTGAACTTCACAAAGTGCATTATGCCTCCACTCCCAATCTTCTGCACACAGTCAAGCACCAGTTAAGAGACAACCTCCTCTGCAATCACCCTCACAGTTATACACACCCCACTGCTATTAGCCCATTGTTCAGGTGCACATGATTTCAGCATCTGAACAGTACCGCATTCTCCAAATATTCAGATCTCAAGTCTCACACCACTGTTACATCAAAACAACAATGACTGCCCTTTAAAGTCTTTAGTCTTCTAGCATAGTAGTAGTTCTGTTTAGCAACTGCTACCTCTCCTCAGGGAGAAAATTATTTTCCTTATTGTCTCCTGCCTTGTGTTTTTCCACTTGTGTTTGCATTTCTGCTTTTGCTGTTACACCCACCTGAAATACCTTTCCATATGCCTCAAACCTGCTCATTCTTCCTCAGACCCAGTCCACAGCCCACTTCTTTCATGAAGTCCTTGCTGACTACCTAACCCTGACATGATTGCCCTTATCCTTTGAGTCCTATAGTTCCTAACCTCAGCACTATTTTGGTCAATTAACCACATATTACTTTGTTACATCTCTTCTATTACTTTCTTGAACTGTTTACTTGATTACTGCATTTAAACAATTTTTCACACGTATCTTTTCATCTATACTTGCAGTTTGTTGAGGAAGATTACTCATTATCAATAGGTTTTATTTCAAACATTTTATTTGAAATAATATATTTCCTTTTTTTCAAATAGGGAAGAG
Source organism: Cheirogaleus medius (assembly GCA_008086735.1). Taxonomy (NCBI): domain Eukaryota; kingdom Metazoa; phylum Chordata; class Mammalia; order Primates; family Cheirogaleidae; genus Cheirogaleus; species Cheirogaleus medius. The sequence continues at coordinate 35,764,418 of VBSM01002608.1, forward strand.
ATTTAATTTTCTGAACCCTAGGAATGTTTTTGAACATATTTATCAACTATTAACCCTTTTCTCCCATAATATGACAAATGCAAAAGCAAATGCATAGAAATTGACCTTTTCACATTCATGTCATCTTTACCATCGTTTGCTTTTAATGGACATGGCAGAGTGAGGACATTTTAAATACTGCTGCCCAAGTTATGTTGTTAGAAGGAAGAATATGCCACCCAAGCTGAGGCCACTTAATTCAGCTTTTAATAAGCCTTGGAAAGTGTTGGAAAAGTGGATTCTTCTGTTTTTGATTCAACCTCTAGATGACACCAATGCGGCCTTCCTGAGTATAATCTCTCCTTCAGTATTTTTCTTAGCATTTACAGCCCTGTCATCTTGATACTTTTAAAGAATCTATGGGTTATTCATCATTTACAGAGATATAAATAATAAGGATGGAGATGCTTATGACACAGAACATCTAGAATATGATGATTACCTATCTGGAAACTTTCACCAGGGACAGCAATCTGAATCAAATTCAGAAAATATTTGGTTATTTTTTGTAATGATTGCAAAGTAATAATATTACTTGACTATCCAAGATTCAGGGAAATTGCAGATGGATTTATCTTCCTAAAACACAAGCCAAATCATATTATTTCTTCTCTAAAACAAACAAACAAACAAACAAACAAACCTACCTGTGCTGTCCCTTACTCTAGCTCCTCCCACTTCCCCCCAAAATGTCCAAATATTTTAGTTCAGCTCAAATAATGTATTTCAAATAACAAATAACATAGTTCTCTGTACTACTTTGAACATGTTAAGCACTCACAAAATATCCGTTGATTCGTATGTGTTAGAAGTTTAAGTATTACTATGTTATTGTTAGGTGGATTGAAGAAATAATATTTTTTACCATCAATATCACAGTGATTAGTAGTTGGTACTTCAAATAGGTATTATTTAATTGTTAATTGTATGAGTGGTGAACACCTTAGAGCATTAAAATTAGTCTCTCCATCTTTGGTTTCCACATCATTACTTGTTTTTTTTTTTCCAAGAGACAGGGTCTCTCTCTGTCACCCAGGCTAGAGTGCAGTGACATGATCACAGCTCACTGCAACCTCAAACTCCTGGGCTCAAGCAATCCTTCCACCTCAGCTTTGCAAGTAGCTAGGACTACAGGTGCATGCCACCACACTTGGCTAATTTTTTTTTTTTTTTTTGTAGAGACAGGGTTTCCCTACATTGCCCAGGCTGGTCTCAAACTCCTGGTCTCAAGTGATCCTCCTGCCTTGGTCTCCCAAAATGCTGGAATTACAGGCATGAGCCACCACACTCAGCCACTACTTGTTTCTTAAGGTCTAAAATTCAACCATCATACCAAAACACAACAATTTCCTGTACATTCATTTATTTACTAACCATATTCACACCCTTTTAAAAAATGAGCTGGTGGTATGAACAAGATATTGAGTAACTTCAGGTTATTTGGTACCAGACTAGTATTTTTGACCAATATAAAAAGTTTTTAAATAAACATTGGTCAATCAAAGTACTTAATTTAGGTAAGATCTTTTGTAGGTCACTATTTAAACATTTATTTTCTGGTGATGTGACACCATGATTGATCCCAATACCTTTTCCTTACTCTGATTTTCTGTACCACTTTTTTCTATAGTATGTAACTTTATACTATCATCTCATTTGGATCTCTGGTTAATCGTCTTGCTTTTCCCATTAGTTTAGAAGCTCTTCAAAGGCATACAATAAAACTTTAAAAAACAAAGGGGGAAGAGCCTGTCATTTTAGTTCTCATGAACAGCTTTTATGTAAAGGGGAAGTTGTTACAGTTAAGTCTAGAAACTATATAGAACAGCAAAGTCCTCTTAGTCTAGTCTTCAGTAAAATATGATCATTTATGTTTTCATTCTGGTTAATAAAATTAACTGAGAACAACTAAATATTTCCGTTCTCAATTTTTAAAGGGTCAAAATACATAATACTAACTAAACAAATTTAAATATCTCTTTTATGCTCCAGACGATATTCTCAGATTATAATTTAAAGTATGCCCCTGGCCAACAGACAAAATGGACTGTCTGTGGCTGAGGTGCTCAAAGTTAAAACAGAATTAGGTGGCCATAGCTGAGTGAGAAGCAGTCACATAATCAGTGTTCTTAGAAAGACGTAAAAGTATCACAGGACCTCTCTTTCTACAGTCAAGCCAAACCAGTTCCTGTTGTTGGTGCCAAGATAAATTGTCCCCAGAGCCTCCCCACCCTCAAAAACCTGGCTGTCTGAAAGAAACATATTACAGAGACTTCTGTTTTGGGCTTGGAAAACCAACCAGAGCTCACCTGCCCTGACCAATCAGGGCTCAGCTGTATCACGATAAGAACTCAGCTTCACCAACCAGTCAGAACTAAGTGAGTTTCAATCCTTCGTTTGCATAAACGGACCTGATTGGGAACCTTGGCAGGAACTTTTCTTATAAAACACGACCTCTCTCTTTGTCCTCTGGAATTCACCTTCTTTTTAGACCAAAGGTTGTGTCTCCTCAGTTTGCATACTGTTCAGTGAAATAAAACTCTCTTTCCTCCAAATTCGTTTTCAGAGAACTTTTGTTCATATCAGTTCTTAAGATATGATGCTGTAGATAGAGAAGAAATAGAAGACTGACCCAAATGAGCATAAACTCTGGGAAAACCTGTTTCAATGAATGGTAATGGTAGGAAATTAATTGCAGTAGATCCTAGTTATAAGGCTGAAATTAGAGGGCCTTATAAGCTGCCTGTTATATTGAGCTTTAGTGCACATAGCTTATGTTTTGAGAGATCTGCCTCGGTTTGTGGTCTACTTAATATGTATCACAATGAGCCATATTTTAGAACAAGAGTTTTGCTGTGTGCAATTAATTTGCCCATTCATCTAGAAAACATTTATTAAGAGCCTATTGAGCTCAAAACATTGTGCTAGGTGACAGAAGTGTGAGGAGCTGAATATGGTCTTGTCCTCAGGGAGCTTATTCAGACTGAGACACTTCATTATATGGACTGGGCTGAATAATTAATTGTTCTAAATCCATATTCGAAATGCCATAAAGACTTTGTACAATATTTCAGTTTAGGTATGAAATGTCAGTGGTAATAAAAGGCATTGGTACCATTTCTTTAGGCTTTATTTTGGTAATTGCTTGTGGGAAAGGCATAATTTGGGCATTTCTTCCTTGACTCATGAAGCAATTAAAGTAGCTTCAGTGAATAACTCATATCCTTCTTGATTCATTGGCAAGGTACCAACATTAATGACACAAAGCATTCTTATTTTTTAAAGTAGTAAAGTCATTATTAAATTCTATTGTGAGATTGGAAACTATAGAATTTGATGTTCCTCTCAAAAGACATTTCTGTAGGAAGGTGATTCTGAATAGCACTTAATTCCAAAGGACAAACTTTGGGGTGGAGACAGATATAAGGCTGTGCTACATTTAAGAATAACTTCATGAGTATCTTGATTTATGAATGGTTGCAGGAAATCCATTATAAACCAGAAAAATCAGCTTGAATTTAAATTTTTTAGTAGCTCATATTTTTCTCCACATAGAACCAGAGGATTATAGTCTCTTCCCTTAAAGAAAAGTCATTACAATACTACACTTAACAGATGAGACCTAACCTCTTTTTGATATGTTCTCCAGATAATGAAAATCCACAACCATTTTTGCCTAATATTTTAAGGCCAAAATTTTAAGAAATGTGCATAGTTTCAGCCCATCTCCTTTAGTATAGAGTTAGTGGAAATGGAGAAATCAACATTCTTCTTCTTATCTAACTTGAAAGTTGATTTATCTTCTCTAAAAAGAATCTAAAGTTTCCTTATATGTTATAATTTTCAACAACAGAAAAGTTTTTTTTTTTCCCTCTGAACTTTGTATTGAATCTCTAACATAGTTAAATATTAGGGGTCCTGCAAGGGAGTTACAAGGCCTTACCTGGTTTTCAGTAGAGGCTTTTAGGAATAAGTAGATCACAGAAATTTCACTTTGCTAAGGGATCAGAGTGATCTTTACAAACTTATTTCTAACTCAATTAACTTATTTCCTTAAGGTAATTAAAATGTGTTAGTTTAGGGGACAATTCCTATAGCAAAAAGGAAATGTTAAGGAAACATACCCACTAAAAAGGTAGAGTAAGACTTAAGAATATAATTTATTTGTACTGTCTTATTTTTCCAATTTAAAGATAGATTGGGATATTCTTTTTTAATATTATGGATGTCTCCATGAAATGCAAAGGACATTAAATTTTTATAGAATACTATAAATGGTAGTCACATCTTTGCCTTTGGAAGTTATAAAACATAGGCTTTTCTTAAAATAGGCAGAGTGAGTTATTTCAACTCCCCACAAGTTGTTTGACCTAATTGAATACTTTAATATTCAAAAAATAAAGTTTAATTTACATAAATATCTTATATACTGTTAATATGGTATACTACTTAGAACCCCTATAACCCAACATTTATATATATATATATATATACACACACATATATACACACACACAGAGAAATAAATATAATATATAAATATATATATTTAAAATATATAGAAATATAGCTATGTCCAAACTCAATACTATTACATATCAACACTTGCCATCATGAATTAGCAGTTTAGTTGCTTGCTTCAGCTAAGATTTTGTTATATGGTTATGATAACTAGCTATATATTCACTTTATGTAGCTATTTCTGCAAGAATTCAAATGAATGTTCTTCTGTAAGGTTGTTGATTTCTTTAGCTACTACTAATGCAGGAAAAGGAATCTTTCCAAGCTCAGGAACAAGCAGCAAAACCCTTAATTTGAATTTATAGCCTTCAGAGACAATCTGGAGCACAACTTGACTGTCCAAGCAATTTATTTTAATTAATATGATTTGTTCTATATATTTAAGTAGAAGAATTATACACCAACAAATGGGACAACTAAGAATGCTAACGGTAACATTTTAAATAGTTACAGCTTAGGGAAAACATAAATGGAAGCATAGCCATCAGTAGTAATGGAATCTGAACTTTTCCGTAACCAGTAAATCATCCACATCTCCACAGAGACTTCATTTCCACTAGTGGATTTTTAAAAATTATAAGAGTTTAGATAGAAGGCCAAGGTCATGCTATGTGGCCAGCATTTAGTGCTGAGGTAGAAAAATGTCCCTTACTAAGAGAAGTGTCAGGACTACTATATACTGCCAGAATCATATTGCTGATTTTCCTCCAAGTAATGTATAATTTAATAAATCAAAAGAAAAATGTCTTTTTTTTTTGTTAAACTTGACATATCTGGAAATTTTCATGGACATTGGGTGTCTATTCCATATATTAACTAATTATGTTAAAAAGTACTTAAAACTATGTCAAGCAATACCTATTCTTACTCTAAAAATAATGAAAACAATCCATTTTTCATCAAAAAGGAAAGCATTACATATGTACAACTCTAAAATTATAAAAAAATTGCAGCTGTTTTTACTAGCTTATGTAAAGACAATACCAATTGTTTTGGCAACACAGTTGTCACAAGGCCAACCATGCACTGACCACTTCCAGGGATGAGAATCTGAATGAAAGTACCATTTAGAAACACATGGGTCCACTAGTTGAAGAGCTTGTTTGCAACTCTGTTATTTAAATTAACAATAATATCATGTTTAGAAAAAGATTTGAAATATAGACCTGGCTCATATTTTGTTTGAAATTGGCTAAGAATTTAAAATACTTAAAACCAATCTAGAATCCAGGAGAAAATGACAGCCTTGTGTAGTTGACGGTGCCTTTACTCTTCATTGAGTCACTGCTTATATGTTATTATTCATATAGATCCAAAAGTTCGTTCTTTTCATTCATTCAGTAGTCAGAGTATTTACTGAATGCCTACTATGTTCTGGGCACTGTAGGGGTTTGGATCATATAATAATAATAGTAATAGCAGCTAATACTTATTTAGCAATGTCAATTTTACTGTCAGGCACTGTTCTAAGTGCTTTGCATATGTTAATTCATTTAGCCCTCACAACAACTTTATGAGATGGGTTAATAACGATTATTATTGCTGCAGACCATGAATTAACCCAAGTCACCTGGTCAGTGGTGGAGCCAGGAATCTAACTGAAGCAGCTGGCTCCAGCGTTAACACTCTTACCCGTCGTGGTATATCTCCTGCCACAACCTATGTCCCTCTAAGTCTCTATGTTTTCTATAACAACAAGTGGAGGTCATAGTTTGAGAGTACTTTATATCTATGCTGCATATGCCAAAAAATTCACTGATGGAAAAAAAAATCTCTTTGTACCTCATGTGATGGGGAGTATATTTCAGACCCACTTGAGATGCTATCACTTTCACAGTGGTGATAGATTTGGGACCTCTCAAAATAGTTGTCATCAGTTCAGCTCTTTGGGAATGATGGGATCCTTACTTGATTCTTTTCTTTACTCCTGGAGGACTAACAAGAAGTACTGTTTCCTCCAACTGACAGGAGGACAGTCTGCTATACACATAGACTGTGACTATTCCAAAGACAGGCCAAAGGGAAGGCGGCCGGAACTCTTATTTCATTCAGAGCTTACAAAAACCCTACAAGGTGGGGAGATTATGATAAAGTGAGGCTTAAAGGAAATAACTTTCCAATGTCACAAAACAGGCCTGGGGATTGCAAAGTGGTCTTTCTATCCACCAAACTAGCCCCAAGGAGTTGAGAGCAGAGCATCCTTCCAAAGAATTCCTGAGTTTTACATGGAATGTGTCCTAAGAACATGATTAATGGAATATGACATGCTTTCATCTTACTATGTTTTGATGAGTCAGAAAGGTCAGATAAATTGGTGAACAGAAGTATGAATTACATAAAAAGAGTCATCTAAAAAAACTAAAAAACCCTTTCAAATCATTCAAAATCAGTGCCAATGTCAACAGACTTTGAAATTTTGATAGCAATGTAAAAGCCTTGAATTTTCTTGAAATAACTTTGACATCCATTCAAATGATGGTAAACATCTTGTTTATCACACTCACCACAGTATCCTTTAGTACCTAGAACATTGTTTGGCAAGTAATAGGTATTCTATAAGTATTTGTTGAATGAAGGGCCCATATTCAGAAAAATGTCAGTAGAATGAGCTTTTCTTCAAAACACAATCCAGGTTTACAAACCTTCCTGAACTCATGCATGTATTTTACAAATAATAGAGGTCCTTAATTAAGGTCGTTTGCTATTATTCTTTCTGGAACCTTTCCATTTCCTTGAAGTTGGGTGTGGCTATGTGATGATCTACTCTAGCCAATGTTAATGAGGGGAAGGAATCAGTTTATCCCTTGTTTTTTGTAAAGGATGTTAAGAGAGTGTAGATAAAGCAGAAGGATCCTTAGGAGATCCCTCTATTCCCATTTCCTCTACTTAGAGGAAAAGACAACAAAAGACAAGTGATAAAGCAACTCTACATTTTTCAACATTGAGTGTCTTGTCAGGATTCCACACTGAATATGGTGGCATGATATTTGCAGACACTGGGAAAATGTTTTGTTACAGAATTAAAAGAAAAGAAATATATAAGAAAAATGGACGAAAATAGTTTAAATAGAACTAAGAATTATAGAATCAAAGTATATTAGAGTGGGAAAAATCTATCTTGGAGATATTTTTGTATACTCCTTGATTTTACAGAAAGTGGTGCCCAGGGAGTTCAACTTGTACAAGGTTACAGGTCAATCTGGGACTTACAGGTCAATCTGGGACTTATTTAGCAATGTCAATTTTACTGTCAGGCACTGTTCTAAGTGCTTTGCATATGTTAATTCATTCATTCATTCATTCAGGACTCTTGATCACTCGTCTGACATTCATTGTAACTATGCCATACTAGCTACTATAACAGATTGATTCCCTCAAGGTTCAGGGTCAAGATTGTCAGTTTTGCAAAATCTATGTAAAGTGTCTTATACAGTGGAAATTCAGAATGCAGAACTATACAGACTGACTACAGATTGACTGTAAATAAATCTCTTAAGTCTACATATTATTCATTACTGCATAACAAACCACCCTGATTCTTAGTAGCTCAAAACAATAAACATTTATTATCTCACACTGTTTTTGAGTGACTTGGTTAGTTCTTGCTTAGCGTCTCTCATACAGTTGCAGTCAAAATAACCTATATTTTTCTCCTGGAACCCCTCCAAACATTAGGAATACTTCTATGGACTCACTATACTTTGGTCTGTTTTTCATTGCTCAAATGCAATGGTATATGGTAGAAAGTATGCAAAATTTTAGAGCCAGGTTAGAATCCTATATGATTCACTTTGTTCAGCTTGAGTAAGTAACTTAACCTCATATGGTTCTCAGATTTTATCTGCAAATATGGGTTGTAGTACCTAATTTGCAGGGTCATTGTGATGATTAAGCTAGTATAGGAAAAGCTTTTGGCAATGTGCTTTGTACATAAGAGACACTCCATAAATGGTAGTTGGTATTATTATTGCTCCACAAAATATTTTGTTTCCTAGATATGACACTATTATTTTAGTAATAAAATTAAATTATGGAATAATTTATTTAAAAATTTTTAATTTTAAAAATTAGAGTAAACAAATATAAAAAAAATTAGCAACACTTCTATATCATGCTTTCACTTAGCAGGGCAAATACCATAGGAAACCAGGAAATGATAAAAGATGTCTGGCCAGCTTCTCAGGGGTTTTGCTTAATACTTTCCTTAGTGTTCCGGTTACTATTATTGTGCAATAAAATCATTGGAAAGGTCACAGTGGAGACAGCTTGTCACTACTCTGTGAAGTCTAGAACCTCAGCCAAGATGACCCAAAGATTGGGGACCACTCATCTGAGGCATCTTGATTCACATAGCTAGTGGGTGATATTGGCTATCTGAGGGATCTTTGGCTAATGTGGTCATCTATAGCATCCACACTTGGTCTTTCCAGGTGGTCTGGACTTCCTCACAGCATGGCAGTCTCTGGTTGGTAGCACTTCTTACATAATAGCTCAGAGTTTCAACAGCAGTGTCTCAGTTCAGCAACTGCATTGCCTTTTATAGCCTAGCCTTGAGATTCACGGAGCATCATTTCTGTAGTATTTTATTGGTTACAAAGGAGTCACCAGCTCCCAGATTCAAGGGGAGAACAATTAGGCTCCAACTCTTGATGAGGGAGTGGCAGTTCATAGAATAGTGTGGGTGACAGGTGATACTGTTGCAGTCATCTTTGGAAAATACCATCTACTACACTTAGAGAAGAGAAGGAGAGACCTTTGGATGTATCAGGCAAGCGTCAGAGCAGGGTGAGCAGCAAAGAGGCTTCCTGGACATGCTTTCACATACACCCCTATGACCTATCACAACCTGCTGGTGTTCATTGTGGAGCGTGGACTCTCCAGTTGTATTCATTTTATAGCCCGTTAGCAAGCTGTGTTGCTTTCTCAATAGCTGCACAAAATGTGGCATGTATCTTCTATCCAGACTTGGTCCCTTTTTCTAAGAGCCTTGGCTTGATCTCCTTCTTGCTGTTTTGACTTAAAATATTTAACATGAAATCATTGCTTCAATGTGGGGCTCCCATAGATGAATTTTAAGTTTTAATAATTTATCACTTCAACTTTTGAGAGTAGCTCTTTATACATTAAAAAACAAAAACAAAAAACAAAGCAAAACAAGGCCAACACTTCAACCAATGGAATTCTAAGCTTTGGCAAAATCCATAAAAGTAACACTAAGGCTAAGATATATTGAAACTCTAAGCACATTTTGCTTGCATTCATTCCTTGTTTCTAATTTAATAAATGTTTTCCAGAATGGAGTTTGCAAATCCAAGTAAATATGTATGTATGTATATATACATATATATTTTAAATGCTTACTTATTTCCTTTGGGATTCTATGTCAATTGTGTACATTTCATAAATATAAACATAAGATATATTTGCTAAAGAATTACATTTGTCGATGTGGCAGCCTCGTGGCTTAAAGTATAAAAAATTCATACCTTGTCAATTATGAATTACATTTTCCCCATTTGTATAGAATATGGAACTTGTTTGAGTACTAGCTAAACACGTACGTGATACTATTTCAGATGTAAGTATTGCTTAAAAAGAAATCAACCTCATCCTGCCTTAAGAGGTCGAACAACATCTGAAAACTATGATCTCCCCCCCAAAAAAACCCTCTGTCCTTTGCTTATTTATTCAGCTTTCTTCTTACTACATCCAATTACCAACCCTATCAGTCCATTTCCTTTGATTCATCTTTTCGTCAGATGAGTGTTGTAATAGGAAGGCAGTTTGAATATCCTTTAATATTTAGGGATTTCTTTTTTCAAATTTAAACATCTTCCTTCCTAAGCATAATTTATGTGCTGAATGACTCCTACAGCTATCACCCTGGGTGCCCTCTTCCTATTACATTACCATATTGTGGATGAACACATCATTGATGTGGTATTTATCTTGATAGATAATAAAAAAAACAAAAAAACCTTGCCCCTAAAAGCTGTGCCATGTTTTTAGCCCTTGTTTATAACTCATCTTCCAACAGCATTCTTATTGCAGATCATTGGCATTTTCCCTGAATAAAATCCTACATATGCTGTCTATTTAATTAGCAACTGGCCTGCTGCTATATCTTCCCAATTATCTTACCCATTAGCTCTCATACCCCCAAATCCTATCAATCTCCAGAAACTAGATTATTTCTCCAAACATCCTTGTCTCATTGCTTCCCGATAACATTCTGTGATCCTGTTTCCCCTTCAACTACTTAAAGTCATTTTAACATCTGTTATCACAGCTTAAGGTGGGATTATGTCTAATAATGTTTTATTTTTACAGTGAGTGCATCATACTTATTGACATAAACAGAAAGATTCTGACAGTTCCAGAGGTTTTGGCACTAGAGAAAGTCAAATACCATGTTACCACTTTCTGATTCCCAAGAAAATAACCCAATACAACTATTCAATATCTTGAAAGAAGGTCTTATTCCTTTGGAGAACCTTCTTTTTCACCTTCACAGCCCCGCCACTTTGCCCTTTATTCCTCTCTTCTGAGTTTCTCTCCCTAATTTAAATTCTAACTTCGAATGTATCAGTTGACTCATATTAAAATTAACTTCCAAAAGGAGTTCATTAATTGACCAAGTTAAATGACTTCCTTCTATATTTAACTATGCAAATTTAAGGTTGAATGAATAACTGTCATATTTTTAAGGAAATATACAGGAAGCATTAAAAAATAAACACTTGACATTGAGAGACTGAGTAAACAAAATCATTCTAGTTTCTTCTATCTTGCCCCCATTGTGTTTGCCATAACCCATAAATTTGGCCAAAATGCAAGAAGTCTAATTGCAGGTAGTTGACATTCAAAGGTTATCCTCACTGATGTCCAAATTTTTGTAAGGAGTTCCTGCTACTGTATTACAATTCTGATTTCCTTATCAAATTTGTTAAATGTTCTTTATTGTTAAAACCCCTTGCTATGGTTTGCATGTGGTTTGTTCCCATCAAAACTCGTGTTGAAATTTGATCTCCAATGTGGCAGCACTGGGGGGTGGGGATGGATCCCTCATGGAATAGATTAATGCCTTCCGATGAGGGTGAGTGAGTTCTTGCTCTAGTGGGAATAGATTTGTTCTCATGAGAGTAGGTTGGTAATAAAGAGGCTGACTTCCTCAATTTCTCTCTTGCTTCCTCTCGTGCCATGTGATCTCCTTACATGTGTCCACATGAGTGGAAGAAGCATGAGGCCATCCCCAGAAGCAGCTGCCCAATTTCAAATCTTCCAGCAACCAGAATCATAAGCCAAATAAATATTTTATTTTATAAATTACCCAGCCTCGGGTATTCGTTGTAGCAACACAAAATAGACTAATACACCCCTCATTGATCCAGGTATCTTCAATAGAACTTAAATTGTCTACTGATGTTTAATATGCTTAACTTTTGTAGTTGTAAATTTAGTCATTAAAAACAAGGTCTTTACCAGCCCTTTCATTTATAAGTAATAGGAGACACACAAGAGGGTCTTACCTAACAATTTAGAATTGCCATTAAAAAATGTAAAAAACCTGTCATAGACCAATTCTTTAACACAATTAGAAGGTGAACTGTGTCCAAAGAATGCTTTGAGAATACAGTACATTAATGACCCAAAGGAATAAACACTTGACCATCAAAAAGTACTGAGTCTGAAAAATTGATTTTTTAAACCTAACCTTGGTTTATACAACATAAACAGATTTATTACTGCTGAGATATGCTGCATCTCTAATTTCATTTTCACAAAACTTCCATACACTTCCATAGAATTCAGATTAGTTCTCTTAGTAACTAACTATGACGTTGCCATCATTAATGTTCATAGGAAGTTTCTATTTAAAAACACAACTAGGAAATTACTACACAATATTTCCACCCCAAGCAAACACATAAAGACACAAATACACACCCATAGATAATAAAACATTAGAAAATGATAAGGATAATCAAGAAAATGCTTTATGTGAAAAATTCAGCTGTGATTCAGATATTCAGCCAACTCTAACCAATGTCGTGATATCATTTCATTATTTTTAAAATCTAGAAAAATATTACTAATCAAATATTATGAAGAAAAATATTAACCTAATTATGAAATGAAACTAAGCCATCAAGCAATAGAATACTATTAATCATCATTAAACTTAAATTCTGTATTACATTGAAGCAAAAGAAGTCCAGCTCAAAGACTCGGATTGTGTCAAATAGTTCACTTTAACCTACTCCTAGATTCCATGGGTATTTTCTGGGAATTTCTTCTTTTAATAACTAAAATTTGTCATCTGTTCCCATTCATTTGTTACTAACCTAGCATTTCCTCAGGGATCCAAAAATTAAAATGATTTTTTCAGATGAAATGAAAGTATAACCAACCTTTTTGTGGAAAGAGCCATTCTAACCCCCACTAAATTCCTCTAAGGTTTGAAATTCCTGGGGTTGTGTTGTAGAATCTATTAATACTGGCACAGGAAAGTGAAGAAAGATCATAATGCAGGACTGTGGCTATCTACACTTCAAACCATCAGCCATGATGCTGCCTGTGGGCAATGGTGTGGGGGGGTGTTACAATTTGTTAGGCAATGGTCAATAGCTAGTCTAGACTCCTTTGAAAAACTACTAAGCTACTTAGTAAATGAGTCTTATAAGTTATACAAAGCTTACAGAACAGATAACTGAACAAAATATTGGTATGTAGACATAAATATTTTTTGAGTGCCTAGTATGAGTCAGGCAATGTTAGGCACAGGGGCTAAGGCAGTGATTATAATAATTATTGCTCCTTCTCTTATGGAACTTATATCAGTTCCATAAAAGACAAATTTTGGACAAATAATCAAAATAATGAATGACAGTATGGTAAAAGTCAATAGTGAAGTCTTCTACATTTCAATAAATTTTCCATTTTCTATAAATGGATTATGCATATTTTGGTTAAAGTCATTTCTAGAAATGTCATGGTATAAATGTTGCTATTATTCACAGAATTTTTTCCTACTATCTCTTCAGTTTATTGTTTGAATATTGATATATATTTTTGATATTTTTCTTATATTTTATAGACTTACCGATTTCTGTTTAAGAGGATTTTACTTCACATTTTTGGGTTTTCTAAGGAAAAAACCAAAAATGCAATTACTAACCCTTTTTTCCTTTTACTTTCCACCAGTTGGGCCATTATTTCTGATTTGTGTCTTATTGCACTAGCCAGAAATTCTAGAATAAAGTTAAATAAGAAAGAGATTGGGAAAACCCCCTTGATTTTAATGAGAGTTCTAGTTTTACTATTAATATTATGTGATATGATCTGTCTTCTTAGATATCCTTTTTTATGAGAAGGAAGTATTTTTCTTTCATTTTTTTCCCCTTAAGATTTTATTAGCAATGGATTTTTTTGAGCTCTTAATTTTGATTTCTCTCTCAGATAAAGTATGACTTTAAATAATTTTTTCAAGACCGGGCATTTGGAGATATTTTAAAATTCTTGAATAACTGAGAATTCTACTGCCATCATACATAAACAATATCTAGGAAGGCATACGATTCTTAACTTATATATTTACTCCTTAAAATACTATACACAAGTGGGAATGCAAAATGGTACAGCCACTTTGGGACATATTTTGGCAGTTTATTAAAAAACTAAACATGCACCTACCATACACCTCATGGCTATCTACCTAAAAGAAATGGAAATTTATATTCATCTGTTATTTACAAATGCCCGTAAATAAATGTTTATAAGAACATTATTCACAATAACAAAAAATTATACAATATCCTTAACCATTTCATACAATGAAATACCACTCAGCCCCCAAAAGGAACGAACTACTGATTTACACAACACGAATGAATTTTAAATGTACTTTCCTAAGTGAAAGAAGATAGAATCAAATGGCTACATGTTGTGTGATTCCATTTCACATGACACTCTTAACAAAGCAAAAGTATAGGTAGGAAAACATATTATTGGTTGCCAGGGGTAGGGAATGGGAGGAGATATTGTCCATAAAGGGGTAAGTCATGTTTTAGGGGAGTGATGAAATTGTTCTGTAGGGAACTGTAGTGGTGGACACATGAATCTATACATTTGTCAAAACACATAGAACTGTACACATAAAGAGTGGATTTTATTGTATGAAAACAACAACAAAATTAATCAGGACATGGAGGAAAAGATGGAATGTAGACTGTGACAAGGGAATCTAATTACATAACAAATAAATTACATAACTACCTTGAAAGGATGAGGAAAAAAGGAGCTGACCTAAGAAACTCTGGAAAGAAGCATCTTGACTACATACTTTAAGGCTAAACACCAAAAGAGCATTAATTAGTGACCACACATATATTTTCTCACTCTACCCACTGAAAGAGTTTAGAAGTCACTCCAGTAGCAATGAGCACAGCCAGCACCTAGATCTAGGTTTCTAAATTCCTTTCGTTAATAAAAGAAACAGGACTCTCTGCAGAAATAGCTGATTCTAGGGTCTGGGCAGAGAAAATACAACATGAGTCTGAAGCATTCTAAAGTAAAGAAGTGAATCCTAGCACTCTGGGAGGCCGAGGCGGGCGGATCACTCAAGGTCAGGAGTTGGAAACTAGCCTGAGCAACGGCGAGACCCCGTCTCTATTAAAAATAGAAAGAAATTAACTGGACAACTAAAAATAT
>VBSM01002608.1:35779787-35827288 GCA_008086735.1 Cheirogaleus medius
TATATGTATCCCCAACAATACTTGTACCCCCATAATAAAAGGAAATAAAAAAAAATCCATGAATCCATACTAATATAAATAAATAACTGAGTAAATAGGGGAGAAGTAACAACTCTTCCTTAAATAGTAATTCCATTTAATAAATGCAAAGGAATGAGAAGTCATCATTAAAATACCACAGTAACAACTGCCACACAATGGATGCTAAAATTAGTAGGTAAAAGTTAATGCAAAAATAGGATATTTGATAATATCAAAGTATCTCCCACCAAATATTTTGTAATTATAAAGGAAAAATAGTAACTTTATGGTAGAGAATCCTAACAAATACTAGCTTAACAACGTGATCAAGGGTAACATTGCCAGTAATAAGATGTATCAATATTATGTAATCCCAGGTATGATACACTGGGAAGGGCACATCACCTCTAGGGTTTCCCTCCCAATAACACCTAACCTTAATCTAATCATGAGAAAGCATCACACAAACCCAAATGAAGGCTCTTTCTTCAAAAATAACTGACTATTGTCCTTCAAAAGAGTCAAGGTCACGTAAAACAAAGCCTTAGGAACTGTCACAGATTAGAAGCTACTCAAGAGACATGACAACTAAATGCAATATGGGATTTGGGAACAATACAAGGACATTAATCAAAACACTGGCAGAATCTGAAAATGTTCTGTATTTTTAGTTCATAGTATTGTTGACAACCAAGGTTAATTTCTTTGTTTTGAAAAATGTTCTTAGGTCGTATAAGATAGTAACATAAGGGGACTTTGATGGGAGGGCATTGGGAATCTATGTACTATTTTTGCTAAATAATGCTATAGATGTTATATCATTATCCTATGACATTTAATGCTTCAGAGATACTTAAGGCCAGCCTAACTTTTTGCCCTTTTGATGTAATCTGCTTTGTTTTTTTACCTACCTGGATGCTTTAAATCTATTACCCTTTTTCTTAAAATTAACTAGGTTTTACATATTGTTAATTTGAGTTTCTTTATTATCACAGAGTGTTCTAATATTTTTGTCTGATCCTCATATTAAGCATTTTTCAGTGTTTTTTTTTTTTTCTTCCCAGAGTGGTTTTTCTTTCTTTTAGGCTGCAGCATATTCACACAAGCAGTTTTTATATCTTTGGGTCCTTCATCTTCAAAGTAGGTGAGCACTATCTAGACCACTTCCACCATCTTGTAGTTCATAGAAAACCACTGACAACACTGGTCTATTGCTTTCAGAGTTGTGAGTCTTTACCAATTTTAGTGTTTTCATAATGACTTGATTGGGTGGTTGGAAGAGGTGTTATTAAGGGCTGCTGGGTAGAGATCACTTTAAATCAGAAGCTACCTATCCAAAATGTCTATAGCTTTGAATTAACAACTTTAGCAGTATCCCCCAAGATACTTCCACTGAAGAAGGTTTGCATTGTGAACATTATATCTGGAACTCCTGTACTCTAGAATCAAAAAAGAGAATGGGAAGTGATAGTTCATATTTCATACGATAATTAAAGCAAGAGATTTGGTATTTCTCCACACAGGAATGATAAAGTTAGATAGTGGCCTGGAAACCAGTAAAGCTGATTGCAAAATGAATATTTAAAAGCCCCTCTGATTTAATGTGCTCTTGTTTCCATTCCCTTTATTCTTTACAAAGACAAAGAGTCCTCTGTAAATATTGCTTTAAGGATTATCAGGCTTCAATTTTCAAATTCATCCAAAGGCCATAATTTAAACCATAATATTGGCTTTACAAATGTAAACAGTGACTGAACCACTTTCCTTTATCTAATAGGAATGCCAATGAAATTAGAGTCAATTAAATAATTGCTTTATTAGCCTAATGTATTACTGCTGTAAGACATGCCATGGCACATCTAGCCGGGCGGATAGCTAGGAGAGAATGGCACTGCATCAAGGTAAAGAGAACAGATGACAGCATGTTGTAAAAACTTGATCTACAGAGAAAAATAAAACATTTATTGAAATTTTGATGCATCGATTTCATAGTTTAACCAGGGCTGAAGATGGAAAAATCCTAAGAGATTTTAACATTCTCATTTGATTCAAAGGATACTTAGTGTGGCGCAAATTATGTCTCCAGGTTAGGTTTAATTCAGCTTCTCTCATTCCCTCTGCCTCCTGGATACCAGCTGCAGGGAACCTCCTTTGTCTGTGCAGTGTAAACTCTGGTGGCATCTCTTTAATGACTCTTTATTAGTGACTTAACCACTGCTGACAGTGGTAAGGATGTTTGAATTCCTTATCAACATAAATAAACCTGTTGAAGACTTGGTTTCTGCTCACATATTCAGCCTCCTCTTCCACCACGCTTCTCCTGCCTACTCTGCAGTAAGACCTCCAGTGCTCCCAACAGACCTGCTGGCTCACAGTCTTCCAAGACATAACTTAAATGCCCCTTCTCACGACAAGTTTTCTCTGTCCACTCAGGCTCCAGTCTCCCCAACTCCACAAGTTATCCCATTTTTTTCTTTATGATAATACAGAGGTATATGATTATTTACTTCTAATAGTATAGATTTTGAGAAGTTATCTGTAATTATTTTTTAAACTTCTGTGTCCTCTACCATGCTTTCTCTTCCCTTTTTGAGGGCAGGACTGAATCAATTATCTCAATAATAGATATTGAAACTGAAGTTATTATCCCAATAACTTAAGAACCTAGTGAAATACCTGGTGATACTGCTCAGTAAATACTTGGGGAATGAATGATAAATAGGCAGGCTGCACAATGATATCTCTAGGAAGGCAGAGAACAGTTTCTTGGTAGTTACGGCCTTTCTTGTAGCTCACCTCCCACCCTGCTATGTCCCGAGCATTCTTGTGTATTTTAACACAGAAGAGCAAGGAGGAAAGTTTGTGGGGTTTGTTTTTGTTTTTTTTCTGACTCAAGGTCAGATTACCAAAAGTATAGCCAGAGTTGGCTCCCATGGAAAGCTACTATGGATGTTGTGACATAATAAGAAATATATATTTGGTCTCTGCCTGTGTTCCTGATGCAGAGCTCCTAAAATCTTTGTAATTTCCTGAGTGATAGGGATAATAGGAGCATCTTGTGTTATAATATTTGGTTTTAGTCTCTGGTTCTTGACACAAGAGCTTCTAAGACCCTTGGAATCTCTGGAGTGATGAGTGTCATTCTGTATGCTAATGAGATGATTGATGGCTCGGGTCCTAAAGAGCTTCAGGATGGGGCTGGCTGCCAGAAAGACCAAGGCATGATTAGAAGGTTGGAGCTTTCAGTCCCACCCACTGACCTCCAGGTAGGGGAGAGCGTCTGGCAACTGAATCAATTACTAATGGCCAATGATTTAATCAATCGTGCCTACCCAATGAAATCTCCATAAAAATCCTAAATGACAGGGTATGGGGGCTTCTGGGTTGATGAATTCATCATGTGCCACAAGGGTGGCGCACCCCAACTCTACGGGAACAGAAGTTCCTGTGCTCAGGACCATTCTGTACCTAATCCTATTTACCTCTTCATCTGGCTGTTCATTTATATCCTTTATAATATCCTTTAATGAACCAGTAAACATAAGTAAAATGTTTCCCTGAGTTTTGTGAGTAGTAGCAAATTATCAAAACTGTGGAGGGAGTTGTGGGAACCCCAGATTTGTAGCCAAGTTGAACAGAAGTGTGGGTAACCTGGGGTCCCACTACTTGTGATTGGCTTCTGAAGTTGGGGGCAATCTTGAGGAAATGAGCCCTTAACCTGCCGGGTCTGCATTAACTCCAGGTGGTTAGAGTCTGAGTTAAATTTGATTGTAGGACACAGAGTTGGTGTCTGCAGAGACCTGGGGAATTGCCCGGTGTGGGAAACCCCCACATTTGGTGTCAGAGGTGTAAATAGAGAAACAGTTTTCCTAGAGATGTTAAGGAAGGCAGGAAGGGAGGGAGGGAAAAAGGTAGCAAGGAAGGAAGGAAATATTACTAGTATCAGATGCTATGTTTTTCCTTCCATATTTATTATCTCATTTATTTCTAAAATGAACATGAGTAAATATTATTATCCACATTTTTACATTTTACATTGGAATGCAAGTATTCCTACCACTCAAGTAGTCCTTTTGCCATTTTCACAGTCTCACTCGGAGAAGGCCAACCTACTTGCTGTCCCGTTTATGGTTTCTCTTCTGCTTTTAAACAAATTAACCAAGCACACAAACATACACCTCATACTTTTTCTATTAGAATGTTTTATCTGTTTTCTGTACTTAGTCTAAAAGGAAAACACACGCTGCATCTTTTCTGTGTTAAATAAAAACTTATTCTTTACATATGCAAATACTTAAGAAACTTATGCACAGATTTTTGTGCTATTAGCATGTAAATTATATTAAAGAGGAGGAAAACTATCTTATAAGAATGCTAATATATATATATATATAGATATACACACACAAACATATTATCTTTAGAAAGTATTAGAGTTTAAATGCATAAGACAGAAGAAACTCAGTCTTTGGTATCTACATAAACTCATTATTTTATCTTAAGTTTGTGCCCTTTGTGCTTTGTCAGTGAAGAATCTAATGTAAGGATAAGGCAGAAAAGGGAGATTGAAAGATCTGAGTACAGCCATTTTGATCGATACCGGACCCTAACCATTCTGAACAAGGAAGTCTCCAGCAAGTCATCGACCTGGTACCAACTGAGGATGGATGAATTACTGAGTGGATGCCTTACAAACTGCTGTACTTACCTTTCTGGGACAGCAGTTTATTATTATCTTTCATGGCCTGACCTCAAGACAATGCTGGTCAGTACGAGGGGTTCTGAACATTTACAAACGTTAGCATTGCCCCATAAGGGGTTTCCCTTCTGCTTGGGAGGGGACCTCTACTTTGTGGAATAAGATCTGTTTCTGTCTGTCTCAATAAAACTTTCCTGTAGCTAGTTGGCATGCTCTCAAATTCCTTTCCGCGTGAAGCCAGGGACCCACTTGGCAAGTTCAGGGTCTTTCCTCCTTTCATTGGGACCCTCCGCATCAAATGCACAGACTCAAGATGAAGTCATTTCCCCAGATGCAAAACTGGCAGCTGGGTGTGTCAGTTAACTATTGCGTCACAAATAAGCCCAAAATTTAGTGAATTAAAACAATACATTTGATTATTTCTCAAGATTCTCTGGGAATTTCTCCATTCACTGCAATAGGCTTGCCAATTCATAGTGTATGGAGTGCATGTTCTGGACAAGCATAGATAGGTCAGGATAGATCAAAATTCCTAGCTCCAGCTTGCCATGATTCTTAAAAAGTAGGTATTCAAAATCATTTGTTCATGGTATTGGTACAGAGAAAAGGGCATAGAATTTAAAATTAGAAAACACGAGCTTCAGGCCTACAATTTACCAGCAAGTCACTTAATTTCTTTGCATCTTAGTTTTCTAATCTAATAAATGGAAATAATAATACTAGCTTTCTTGTGACATTATTTGGAGGATCAAACAAAGGATATGATCAAACAAAGGATATTTGGATATGATCAAACAAAGGACTGCATAGACTATACAGATGTATTACACAATCTTTTACATGAAACCTTTGAGATCATTTCCAGAATTCAGACTTTTTTAGATTTTAGAAAGGTAATATAATACATTTTCTGTTTATTAAGTAACCTTCCCAACAGAGTCTAGGGCAGTACTCTGTAACCAAACATATTAATATACCTGTAGCAAAACATATAAACATTCCTTTTAAGTGGGATAAATTAAGAGTATAAACTTATAAAAAGACTTTCAGTTTAAGAGCTTTGTGTATTTTAGAATGTCAGTTAAGGAATTTTCTCTATTTTATTTGCATATAAATTTAGTTTGTTTTTAATTTTTTAAACATAACATAAAACCTTTAATGGTTAAGATTGGTTATAAATTTATATAGTATTGTATAGATGATTCATACTTTTGTTTTTATGGTTTTCTTTCCTTACTGGTGACCAATGTCAATATTTATTGACCTTTATAAAGCAGTAAATATTTCCATTTAGAAGAAGTAAAGAGGTAAGAGATTTTTTTTTTTTTTTTTTTTGAGACAGAGTCTCACTCTGTTGCCCAGGCTAGAGTGAGTGCTGTGGCATCAGCCTAGCTCACAGCAACCTCAGACTCCTGGGCTCAAGCGATCCTTCTGCCTCAGCCTCCCGAGTAGCTGGGACTACAGGCATGTGCCACCATGTCCGGCTAATTTTTTCTATATATTTTTACTTGGCCAATTAATTTCTTTCTATTTTTAGTAGAGACGGGGCCTCACTCTTGATCAGGCTGGTTTTGAACTCCTGACCTTGAGCGATCCGCCCGCCTCGGCCTCCCAGAGTGCTAGGATTACAGGCGTGAGCCACCGCGCCCAGCCTCGAGGTAAGAGATTTTTAGGACAATGAATAACAGTGACGTTGACATTAGCAAGGGATAACTGATAACAAATAAGTTAATATGTAGGTGTTTAATTAGGTTATTTATGTATGTAAAATAAATGAGAAAATACATGTGAACAGTATGTGGCAAAGTTAGGAATATTATATACTATGTGCCGTGTATTGAATTTGACATTATGATAAATAAATCCAAAATAAGATCTGGTTTCTGCCTTTAGCTAGAAGAGAAGAAATCTTTCCAAAATGTAGAAATAATAAATACATAAGGTGATGGATACCCTAAATACCCTGACTTGATAATTACACATTCTATGCATGTAACCAAATTTCACATGTACTCCATAATATGTATAAATATAAATTATAAATAAAATAAAATTTAAAAATTAAATTTTCTCAGGCCTCTTTGCCTTCCATAACTTTGTCAATCCTGGCTGTGCTTTCTGTCATTTTTGTTTTATATTTTCTAGAATTTCATATTAATGGGACCATTTAGTACATAGTCTTTTGTCTTTGACTCTTTCACTTAGCATGTTTTTGAAATTCATTCATGTTTTTTGACTTATTAATATTTTGTTCTTTTTATTGCTCAGTAGTATTTCATAGTAGAGATATACCATAATTTATTTATTTATTCATTCAACAGTTGATGGACATTTGGGTTGCTTTCTGTTTGAGTTGTAGTGAATAATGCTGCTATGAGTATTTGCAATCTCATCTTTGTGTGGATATGTGTTTTTACTTGGGTAAAATACCTAAGAGTAGAATGCCTAGGTTCTATGGTAAATATATATTTAACTTAATAACATACTGTCAGACTGTTTTCCAAATTAGCTGTCCCATTTTTCATTCCCACCAGCATTATATGGAAGTTCTAGTTACTTCACATCTTTGTCAACACTTATTATTGCCAATCTTTTAACTTTTAGCCATTCTTGTGGGTATGTAGGGGTATGTAGTAGTATCTCACTGTGGCTGTAATTTACATTTCCCTAGTAACCAGTGGCATTGAATATCTTTACTTGTGCTTATTGGTAATTTGTGTATTATCTTTTGTAAAGTGTGTGCTTAAATCTTTTCCCAATTTTTAAAATTGAGTTTTCTTCTTATTGAGTTATAAGTATATATAAAAATATATATATTCCTGAATTCAAGCCTTTTGTCAGAAATGTTCTGTGAAAAATTTCTTCCAGTCTTGGCATGCCTCGTTGTTTTCTTAACTATGACTTTTGGAAGAACAAAAGTTTTTAATCTTGATGAAAATCCATTTTAACAGCATTTCTTCTTTTATAGTTTTTGTCTTTTGTGTCTAGTTTAACAAATCTTTGCCTAATGCAGTGCCATAAAGATTTTCTTTCCTATGTTTTCTTCAGAAGTTTAGTAGTTTAGATTTTCATAGTTAGGTCTAAGATTCATTTTGAGTTAATCTTTGTGAAAAGGTATGAGTTAAGGATCAAAGTTCATATTTTTGCCCATACAGATATCCAGTTGTTCCAGTAACACTGGTTGAAAAGACTAATATTTCTCCATTGAAGCAATTTAGCACCTTTGTCAAAAATAAATTGACTATATAAATGTGGATCTATTTCTGGACTCTCTATTAAGATCCATTTTTCTATATGCCTATTCTTCTGCCAATTTTACACTGTCTTGATTACTGTAGCTTTATAGTAAAGTAAGCTTTCAAGTCGGGTAATGCAACTCCTCCAACTTTGTCCGTTTTCAAAGTTGTTTTGGCTATTCTGAATCCTTTACTTTTTAATATAAATTTTAAAAACATCTTGCCAATTTATTCAAAGAATCTTGCTTGAATTTTAATAGGGATTGCATGGAATTTATAAGTCAGGTTGGGGAGCACTGTCATCTAAAAAATATTTCATCTTCAATCCATGAACATGGTGTATCTCCTATTTATTTACTTACTTTACCTTCCCTTTGCAATGTTTTACTTTCTTTTTTAATGTTTCACAGTTGTTAGTGTTCAAGCATTGCACATCTTCTGTTATATATATTCCTGAGTAATTTTTATGCTATTTTAAATGGAGGTTTAAACAATTTTCATCGTCAATTGTTTTTATATTGATCTGATATCCTGTAGATATCAGATCTACAATAGATTTTGCTAAATCTATTCATTAGATACAACAGTGATTCTGTGGATTCCTTAGGGTTTTCTACCCACACGATCATGTCATCTGCACATAAGAACAGCTTTACTTCTCCCTTTCCCATTTGCAGCTTGTCTTACTGCACTGGCTAGGATATCCAGTACAAGGTTAAATAAAAGAGGTGGGAGAAGACATCCTTGCCTTCTTCCTGATATTTGAGTATGATGTTAGCTGTAGGTCTTTCATAGGTGCCCTTAATCAAGTTGGTATGTTCCCTTTTATTCCTAGGTTGCTGAAAGTTTTTATCATGGAATGGTTTTGCCAAATGTTTTTCTATATCTATTGCTATGACCACATGGTTTTTCTTTTTCTTTTTTTCCTTGACAAATACAGAACGAGACCACATGGTTTTTCTCCTATACTATTTTGATATGGTGAATTGAATTGATTGGTTTTTAAGAGGAATGTGTAAATAATTTGACCTAAATTAGAAAGTGAAGGATAGAACATAAGAGGAGAGAACATAATAGTATCATTAAAAATGGAAAATAAAAACATGTGTCCTAATATTACTTACTTGATGCATCCTTTAAAAAAAAAATCATCAGAAAACTACCAAATGCTAGTTATCTGAGCTAGTATGGGTAGAAATGTAACCTGTTCAAAGGGAAGAAAGTATCTAATGTTTTCCTTTCTTTTCTAATTTTGGAATTTTTCACATTTATTGAAAGTACTCATTTTTGTTTTGACAGTACATTAAAAAGTTGACAACTCAATGGTATATTCCATTGTAAAAATTTCAAATCATTTGCCTAAAGTCACCTTTTTTCTATAGAAAAAGAGCTTGTCTTCAGGTTACTTGTTTGTACCTGGTTATGTAGGAAAATTGAATTCCCAGTTAAAAGTTTGAACAATGATTCAGTCTCCTTTATAATAAAAACAAAAATATTTCTGTGATTAAATTTAACTGTAGCATTGGGCTACTACTGCCTGATGCTTTTGATTCCACGAAAGTTTAATTTCATTCTAGAAAGAAAACATTTGGTTGATTAGGGGCAAGACTAAGCACCCATCCCCACAAAAACTGAACATAAAATGAAACAATTCATCATGCAAAAAATAGCCTCCATAAAAATACAGTTTCCTGAAAGGTAAATTATAAAAGTATGCATTTACCCAATCATTTTAAATACCATAATTATATGGGCTGCTCATCAAAAGACTTTTAGGACTCATTAAAATCATAAAACAATTCTAATTAAATCCATATTTAAATTAAGTTTCTATAACTAACCTACATGGTACTTTAAATCAAACAAAAAAAGTTGTATAAAAGATCCAATTAATTGTAAGTTTTTGTAAGAATTAAAGCCTAATTACTCTATGATTAAGTTTCTCCAAAATGTAATCATCAATGGCTCTATTCAGAAGAATTAGCCTTCTGTACCCCAGATGCCAGCAGAGTGCTGCAGCTTGTCTTTGACACCAGCAAACCTATTCATCTGAAATCAGCATGACTGTGGAAACTTTACCTCCACCCCCACTGGGGATCCAAGTGGAGAGACCAAACAAAGCCGCATATTTTATACAGATAAATGTCTCCCTATCTGCAGAGCTCCCTATCTGATTAAACGGATTCATGTTCATCAGCAAATTAAAAAATCCATCGTTAGAGCAGGTTTTGGAAACAATGGCCATTTCAAAGATCCCCAAGTCAATGGGAAAAGATGCACAGAAAGAGAATGAGATTTGCAGCTTACAGAGAAACAGCACTAGGCCTTCTAAGGGGACAGCACGAAAGCGTTTCCTTCTAACTCAGTGCAACTCTTCTTTCTTACTTAGCTACTTGAAATGTTTTTCATTTTTATTAGCCCAACTTCCCACGGGAAAGAAAATAAAAAGCTCTGTGACATCGCTGCCTCTTGTGTGTTCCCCGAAACTAATTAACCCTATGAAGTTATTAGGGCAGCAGCATTTTTTCTA
Source organism: Cheirogaleus medius (assembly GCA_008086735.1). Classification (NCBI taxonomy): domain Eukaryota; kingdom Metazoa; phylum Chordata; class Mammalia; order Primates; family Cheirogaleidae; genus Cheirogaleus; species Cheirogaleus medius. Next base: position 35,790,274 of record VBSM01002608.1, read on the forward strand.
TGACATCACACAAGGTGAAGGTCACTTCTGTAATATTTTTTGGCTTTGTTCATGTGGCGCATATCCCACAAAATATAATTTATTATAATTTCCCCAGTGCCCTGATAGCCAAGTGATTAGTTATTATGGTACATAAAAAGTTCAGATGTATCACATGTGATTTATTAATATGATTTATAGCCTCTATTTCTGATAATCTAATTTTCTTTTATGGTAAAAAGAAATTTACTATTTATGTTTTATAGATTGTTATTTTGGGGAAATGACTGGTTAGAGAATCTTTGCATATGTATACTTGCTGATTGCAAGGAGTCCTCTGGAAGTTGAAGCATCCAAATGATTGGGATATAAGGACAGTTCTTTATCTAGTTACCAAGAGCTTTTTTTGAACTATCTGTCTGTGCCAGCGGCAGCATGTTTGCCTGGTCACAGGTTAAATCAGGATGGCGTTACCTGCCATCCACCCTACAGTCATCAGTGAAGAAATGGTGGTTCTGGGCAAATGGAGCTGAGTATCGGATCCAGCTATGGCAACATTTCCTTCCCTTCATGTACAATCCCCAACGCGAAAAGCCCCAGCTCTTTGCCATAATAACCTTACCCAGACTTTTTAGATGTAGAATCAGCTTCCTCTTGTTTTAGGGAAGGGAGTTTTAGAGATATAACCCTAAAATTCCTAGAACAAAGTTCCTTTCTCACTTCCTTCTACCCAATTACTAATTATCTTCTTTCTTTAAATTGTGGTTAAATCACGTTATATGAATACTACATTTAGTTGATTTTATTAAAATGGTTTCTACTCCAAAAGAAAGCTCCCCAGCCCAAGTCGATTTGAAGAGGTTCACCGAAGGGTGGAGTCAACACCACAGAAAAGGGTAGGTTTCAAAAAGGATGGCAAAAAGGTAGGTGAGAGAAAGGATGTACCTGATTGTCAAGAGCTGAAGACAGGAAAGAAGTTGTATCTACCATGGAGGCCGGCCAGGACCTAGGGGTGGCTTTTCTCCTGTATCAGGTGTAAAATGGGACGGCACCTGTCCCCTCCCTAGTGATCAGAACGCTGCATTAACAAGCCACACAGATAATGATACTGACTGTTAATTATTAAGTACTTACTAAACATTTCACATATGTTGACTCTTTTAATCCTCTCACTAATGAATTAGTATTATTTGTCTCATTTTATAGTTGAAGAAACTGAGGTCCAGAGAGGTTAAGTAATTTGTCCAAGATGACACAGCTAGTAAATGGCAGAGCTGGGATTTGAACTCAGGCAGCCTGGCTATAGTATCTTCTCTTAACCATTATGAATACTGCTTTTTCAATTCTTTTTGCTTATTTAATAGCAAATACTTGTACTGCATTTAAAATATGCCAGGCACTCATTTAAGAGCTTTACATATATTAAATCCACTTTGTTCTCACAACAACCCTGTAAGATATGTATTATCATTATTCCCATTTTTCACACTAGAAAACTGAGGCAGGGAGAGGTTGTGTAGCTTGCAAAGGCTATGAAGCTTGTAAATGGGAGAGGCTGGATTCAAACCAAAGTGGTCTAGTCCTGGAGTCCATGCTCTGTACCTCTCCTTGTTTATTTTCTTTGTCATCTCTTAGTAATTTGTGAAGCTTTTTAAAGATTTAGTCACCCCAATTGTTCTAAGGGGGAATACAAGGCGGTTGGTTGCCCTGTTGGGGCCAAGCCACTGAAAAGTGTGTTATTTGGGTATGAGGGTGGGGCTCTCTCTCTCTCTCTTTCCACCCCTCCCTTCCTGCAGGCCATTCTTTTATTGGCCTCCTCACCATCATCCTAGCTTTTCTTCTCATATTCTGTCCACTCCTCTGGCGGGTTTATTTCTGGTAGAGCCTCTTCTGCGTTCCACTCTGTAACTGTGGATAGCACCTTCCACAAATTCAGTCCGTGGTGAGCTTTCTCTGTCCTCACTGAGAATTCCCTGGGTTTAACTGTCACCATGAGGCCGATGACACACAAATCTGTACCCTCTTCAGAATGCCTGCCTCCTTCTCCAGCTACACGAGGTGTGTTCTGACTCAGCCATCTTCTTGTTAGCTTAAATTCTAGAAATCAAAAATGCAGCGAATTGTCTGTCTCCAAGCTCACCCCCTGCCATCCTCCTGTCTCTGTCACAGGCGCTGTCGGAGGCAGCTGGACAACCTAGCCCTGATGGGCCTTACCTCCTCCCGCCTTGCCATCATGCATGCATCCTTTCTGTGCGTGCACCTGTCAAGATCACACCTTCTCGCTCCCCTGATCTAAATCCTTCTCCTAGTTCTAGGCCCACATTAAATTTCTGCAAAATCTTCTCTGATTATTTCAGCTCTCAGTGACTTCTCAGTTCCTTCACATTTAATGTCTACACTACAAAACACAGCATTTAATCACTTCTCTTTTGTATTTTTTTGCATTGTATTCACCTGGGTCCTGAGCTAACCTTAGCCAGGTATACACGGTACTATCCATCAGGCACCGGGGGTCCGTCCATACATCATTTCACTGAATCCTCACAATTGCTCTGTGGGGATTCATGATATTCTCCAGATTAGGGAGAAAGAGGCTGAGATTAAGAGAGATGAAGTGATTTGCTCAAGGTCACAAGACAAAACAGCGGAGGTAAAATTCTTACCCACTTCTGTCTGACTACAAATGAATAATCTTTCTACTCCCTGTGCTAACTGAATCCAATTCCTTTAAGAAAATGTTCTAAATTCCTGGGTTTGATTTCTTTTTCCTATGAAGGAATCTGGTTATAATCTGAAACACATATATACCAATCTTCTTAAATTGTATTCCAAACAATATAAAGCATAAATAAATAGATACACAAATGTAACATCAATGATTTCTATCAACAAATCCAATAAATTCTAATATGGATTTCAAACTATATCATCATTATAGAAAACGAAAGATGTTACCACAAATTAAAAAAAAATAATTTCATTCAACTTGAAGTATTTGAGAATCACCAATAAAGGCGCATATACACTATAGTCACAAATGATATAAAGTTGCATACAATTAATTTTTAAAAGTCTAAGTATTATTTATAGAACCACAGGCAAATTGTGTTACCAGTCATAATCAGAATCCAAAGCTCTCTTCTTCAAACTTTCTCTTCCTTACCAGAATGCGGTACCATTACTACCTAGTGGTCTTACTCAGGGATACATCCAGTGACAGCAGCGGCGGATACTGTTGGAATCTGCCCATGGCTCCTCAGAGCTCCTTACTATTTCTGTGCCCTGCAGTGTAACCACACTGGCCAGCACCTGCCTGTCTGCAGGGGAGCTGCTTCCAGGCTGCTGGAATCTACTCTGCCAGCGTGCATGGGATTGAATGTTCCCCTGGGGTAACCCTTAACTACAAACGAAGGTTGTGGGAATATAAATACCTCAGCTTCCTTACTCCTTGGCCAGGTTAATTTTGAGGTATGTTTCATACTGTTTCCCGGGCCTTCCTTGAGGGATGAAGCTTCATTTGCCCATTGGGTAGCTGGCTTAATTTTGCACACCTTACTGGTTACTCTCCCTTCTTTTCCCTGTATCAGCCCTACTCCCCTGTTAATTAATGTACCTGCACTTCCCATAGAACCATATGCATTCAATTCTCATCTTGGGGTCTGCTTCTGGGGGAATCCTACTAAGTCAACAACCATAAATAACTTATAATATCAAACTATTAAAATCATTACATTTTTTTTGCTTATAGTTATTTTTCTTGTGATTTCTGATCCACTTTCCTTCATTTCTGCTTCATTTTCTACTGCTGAAACTTCTGATGTCATTACCATTCTGTGCTTACAGGACTAGGCAAAAGGAAATAGGAAATATTTGAAGGGGCGGCAGGTTATTTAAGGTGGAAAGGCAATAGTCCAAATAAAACAGAACCAGTATTAAAACTCATGACCACTGACCTGCAAACTGGATGAAGTTATACCTCTCCTACCATTTACCCTTATTTTTGCTAAAACAAAAGAAAACAAATCAAACTAAACCAAATCACAAAGAAAAAATAAAACCTACATCAGTACAACTATTACCTCCTATTCCTATTCTTTGTCTTTCTGCTCCATTTTATATAAACTCTTCTCCTTGATTTTCGCTCTCCTACTATATTCCCCACTTTAGAAAGTATGCATCAATTGCTCCACAAAGCTGCTATTTTTCTAGAAATATAGAATTTAAACATGCATCAGGACCATAAGCAATTAATTTCTTTGAATTTTTAGAGAAAGTTCTTTTTATTAAACTATAGCAGCATTTGCACACAAATATTCTGTGGAAGCATAATATGTAAAATCATAAAAGGGGGAGCTGTTTTGGCTGAAGTGGGGGGAGCAGGTGCTTAAGGCTCCAAGGGTGACCCACAGAATCCTCGGCCGGTACAAGGACAGGAAGCAGCAGCCATCTGGAAAGATGCTTGTCTTTAATAGAAGTCAGTAAGGCCTCAGTGCCCACAGTCTTGTTCTCAGCACTGGTAGGAGTGATGTTAAAGAAAAAAATATTCAATGATACTTGTTAGAGCACAGTAAGGATGACTTCGTTCAGGACCATTGCAATAGTTTTGGGTACCACTATGATGGGGTCTTGCAGAAGGACAGAGATTGGGCTTGACTGTAAATACAGCATGGGCAAGTGGGAGTTTATAGCCAGGGAGCAAGGTGGGGTTCAGTGGATAGAAAATCACTAACAGGAAACGTCAGGGGGATTCTGGCTAAACAAACCTAACAGGATTCTTGCTAAAGACAGGCCAGGGTGCCACCACTTGGGGGGTGGTGGAGGGTGAGGATATCTAGGATGACCAAATGTTAAAGATGGACATTTTGGCTAAACTGACCTAGCAGGATTCTTTTGCTCAATCTAGATTTTACAAGGAAGTACACAGATGGACCTAGGAGAAGGTTCAGAAGCCTGACTAAAGTTTGGCCAAAGAATCTTTTGTCAGCGGTCTAGCATCTACATAGCTGCATGACACTTAAAAACCACTGCTTGTTGCATCATCTGCAACTGCAATACGAATGTAAGGATGATAGAAACGAGGAAGTATGAAGGAGGAAGAAGAGAAAAAGCACGAGGGCAGGGTGTGGAGGATTAGATATCCCAGCCTGCTGCACTGTATTTGAGGGACATGAACACGGGCAGAGGGAGGATGCATCTGTGTGCACTGTTTACATGTGCTGGGCATGAGAAATCTACATTACTGTGTTTAAAAGACAAATTATACCAGCAGTGTGGCCTAGGTGGTGACTTCTGCCAAGGTCGAAGACTGGCTAGAGGCAGGAGGAATTGGCTCTTCAGATCTGCAATGCTTTCTGCTTCTGACTGCACAGGCTTCTGTACTGGGAAACACACCAAAGCAGGTGCCAGGGACTGGAACAGAAGTATGAGTTCCCAAACAGACTTGTAAATATGGCTGGAGCTACTGTGCCCAGTGACCCAGGTCTACCTGGGAAAGAGCCTCAGCACTGTCAATTAAGTTATGATTTCACCTGAAGCTCTGCTGCAAATGACATTGCAGTTTTTGTTTGTGAAAGTGGTAAAAATTAATCAATGGGGCACATGCTCCAGCTGACTTGACTAGCCACAAATGGCCCTGGATAGAGCAACTCCCAACTAACAGGGGCTGTCGCTGTTGATCACGCTGCCTTAGAGCCTTTTGTTCTGAGATGGTAGTCTTCAATTCAGAACACCACGGGTGGCATTTTGCTATCATTCCTAAGATATTGGTATGACTGTTTTTCTTAGAAATGTCCCCATATCTGTCCTCAGGTGAACAAACGCCTTAGTTTTAATGATGGCATCCATGTGTACACACAGAGAGATGTGTAAAGGGTTCATTATTCCTAATGGAACTGCAGAAACTTAGAGAAATAAAACATTACCTGCGTTTTCATGATCAACGCTGGCAATAGAGTGCATAAATGCTTCAGTTTACAGAAATAGCTAGACCTTCCTGAACCCTCCCAGTGATTAATTAGAAAGCTTGTCTTACAGATTTTTCTCTCAGGTGTAGTAACCTTGGAGCCCTTACCATTAAGAACTAATAAATAAATGCTTGGTTAAGCATAAACAGGGTGATAGGCAGTGGAAGAGTGATGATCTTGGTTTTTATGCAATATGCTCACTCTGTCATTTTACCTTGGAGGACAAAATAATATACAAAACTAAAAGTTGCAAAAGCAACTACAGTGAGCAATTTGATATTAGCCATCTAAAAACTGTTAATTTTCCTCACAGTAAATGATCATCTTTGTGATTATGTCAAGCTTAATTTTAAGAAATGAAAGTTCATGATTTCAGGAAAGCATTTCTCATCTGCAATTAAGCTGAAGATATAAACTGGGTAAAGACATCTAGTGGGTGGGTGATCAGTGTTCGAATTTACTCTTTAAAAAAGGAAAATGAAAAAGAAAAAGAAATAGATTAGATCACAAAGCAAGTGTTCACAATCAAATGGGAGACTGCCCATTTAACAGATACTTGGGTATCTGGTTTACACAGATATTCAGTGGCCCCCAACTTTTTTGGCACCAAGAACCAGTTTCATAGAAGACAATTTTTCCAAGGACCAGGTGGGGGGTGGAGGGGGCATGGTTTGGGGATGATTCAAGTGCATTACATTTATTGTGTAAACATAAATGTAATACATACATTGTGCAATCTTCTCTACTAATGATAATCTGTATTTGCAGCTGCTCCCTGGTGCTAGCATCACCACCTTAGCTCCACCTCAGATCATCAGGCATTAGATTTTCATAGGAGCGTGAACCCTACTGTAAACTGTGCATGTGAGGCATCTAGGTTGTGTGCTCCTTATGCTGATCTGACAGGAGGCGGAGCTCAGGCAGTGATGCCAGCTATGGGGAGCGGCTGTAAATACAGATGAAACTCCGCTGGCCTGCCACTCACCTCCTGCTGTGCAGCCCACTTCCTAACAAGCCATGGACCTGATCTCCTTCCTTCATAGTGTATGCTAATAAACCTCATTAACTGTTGATTCCTCCCATCATCCTTTCTTTTTAGATAAGCTTTGAGAAATAATATTACATGTCATGCTGGGAGCTTTAACAATCTTGAAATGATATAATCTTCAAAATTTCAGCTTCTATCATGAAAATGATAACAAAAAGTAAAGTTAGCCCCATTACAACTATGCAAACAGAATCTCACAAATATGACAGTATATTTAGAAAAAAAATCAATCAAACTGATAATTAAAGACAAACATTTGGATAAATAACTAAATCTGTGAACAACTGATCCAGCTTAAAAGGATCTTTAGAGGAGTAACAAATTATTTTACAAAAGTTAGGCCCCAGTGTATGAGTCAAATCATTCATTTTTGTTATTGGGGCAATATGAGTTAATTGCTAATTCAGTCAAAGATTTCCTTTAAACCAAATTAGTGTCCTGAGAGATATACTAAAATATATTCTTAAGGAATAATAGTTTAGATTGACATTTTTCTTTTTTATTAATAGAATTCAAGTCCACATTAAAGTAGCTCCCAAAGACATTGGCTTATACCTTGAATAATTCCAAAATATAAAATCGCCAGTTACTTCGCTAAGAGTCATGGATTATGTATGAATGAGGAATAAGAGAGCTACCTAAAAATATCAATTTGATTCTTTGCAAATCCTTTTTCTGTTACACAAAGTTAGCATCACATCCAAACAAATGCAAAAAAAAAAAAAAAAAAAACCCTAAACACCATCAAGTTAAATTGTAACCTCTTTATGTAAAAATAACTTCTTTAGCTTCCTTTGTAATTCCTCCAGAGATTAACACTGTGCCACTGTGAGCATCTTACATATGCTGATTGAATGGTTTTGTCTTTTATTTTTCCTTCAGGAGAAATGAAAAGCAAGAATATACAAAAGACAACACCAAAATGATGCCCTCTTTTTCTGGGTATTTAAACCATTCATTCATAAAACTGTTCCTATGCCCTCATCTACAGAGGGCAGTTAATTATCACTCAAAATCTCACCATTCAGAAATAACTTCAATATTTGGTGAACAACTTTCCAGGGATCTAAATTCATACCAAGACAAAGAGATGGCAATATTTTAAAAAGTGGGATAATTTCATAGATGCTGGCTTTAACAACAAATCAAAGGAAAAGAATGAAGTAAAACAGAAAAATTGTTGGGACTTCAGAGAATCATTTCTTCACCATGAGTTGCTAGAATTCCTTAAAAATTCCTTTAAATGTAAGAAAAAATAGCATGAAAGAACTATAAGTCAATACTTAAAACAGCATCTCTTAAGAGACAATTGTAAAAGACCTGCTAACACATCAACGGTTCCTCCTACCACTTCCCTTTTTCTCCACCCTTCAATAGTTGCTATATATGTGTGCACGTGTGTGTATGATTACTTTCACACTCTCAAGACTTATAATATTTAACCATAATTTCCATGAATGTTTAATCTTAGATATTCTTATATAGTATTTTATTATGATTCACCTCTTGTTAATAATAATTATCATGGATACCATAATCCCTAAACTCTTACCTACTTGAGAATGTCGTCTTTATATTTTGGATCATATTTTCTTGTCATTGGAACCTTGTAGCCATGAACCCACTGTTCTCTGGCATTAAGTGTTACTTTGAGAAAGTTTAAGACACACCTGGAATTTCCTTTTTTATATGACTTGCTTTCTCAGCTAGGATGCCCATATCATTTTATCCTTAGTGACTAGGAATTATATTAGCATATGTTGTGGGTTGATTTTAAGTTTTTCTGAGATATAAAGGGCCCTTGAAATATACAGATCAAATCTTTCTTTCTTCAGCAAAGTTTTCTTATATATGAAATTTTTTGTTGTTCCATTTATTCTGCAATTTTCTTCAGAAACAGTAATTTTGTGATTGTTTTTCTCCTTTTTTTCTGTCTGCTATATCTACCATCTTCTGTATAATAATTTTTACATTTTTTTTTTACCTAATTCAGTTTGTGTGATTTATCCTCTTTGCCTTTGTTTCTCAATTCTAGCCTTGATGACTTCATTTTCAGGAGTATATATTCTAATTTTTATTGCTTTTAATGAGGTTTTTTATGTCTGTAATGATTTACAGTTTCTCCTCCTTCATTTCTTTCCTGAGTTTTCCAGCTCAATTTTCATCTTCTAATATTTCACTGTGTCACTTTTTTGAACTCTTTTTAGATTGTTTTCTAGAGGTCATGTTGTCTGCAGTTCCTTAGAGACTCTGGAGAATTATTTTTTTGAACACATCCTGTGTTTCTCCATGCCATTGCTCTCCAGATGTACATTCTTCATCTGCCTTTAGATTACAATCCTTTTCTCTTTCAGGTTTTATACATAGGTCACGGATGAGTTCTTTCTGCTGATAGGGTGGGTAGGATACCTTCTAAAGAACAGGATGGTTTCTATTTTTTTGTGCTCTGTGTTTCTTTGAAGATGCCTCCCTGAAATATTAAGTGTATTTACTCTTACTATCTTCTCCAAGAGTTCTTCTAATTCTTTTGTCATGAATATCATGAGGTCAATGTTGAGAGCCATTATTCTAATGCCCTAATATTTCTCACACATCAAAGGTTTCCTGAAACTCATACCGTGGTTTCTTTTCATCTCTTTCTCTTTCTCGGTGCTCTTCTATCATACTCCTTTAGTCTTCCCTATAAAGTCTTATCACTTTACGCCAACCATTCATGGACTAACCTTTCCCTCCTTCTATCCTCAAGTGACATGTATATTTATGAAAACAATCTTAGGGCTTATACATCTCTAGAATGGAGGAATCAGCAGAAGAAGATCAAATCACTTCCATAGAAAATACCACATTGCTGTTCTTTTTTTGTTGGAGAAGTGGAGAGCATATTTCAAAAACAGTATCATTTTTAGTTACTTATTTTGAAATAATATCATGTTGTTATATCAGGGATTATTGTGTTTCTTTTAGTCTCCAATTCAGAAATTGAGCCAACAGTGTTCTTTTCTCCTAATCAGGTTGCAGTTATATCTAGGGGCTCCCTGGATGCCCATGGCCAGAAACTGCGAAATTATAAAGTAAAAATGTGATCTCATACTCGGTTCTAGTATAATTATCAAATGAGTTAAAGCAGAACCCACTGAGATGGCTACTAAACTGCAACAGAAACATGTGAAATATGTGGTCTCAAAAGCATTTTTTACACCAGTCCTAAAACAACCCAAGGTGTCAGAAAGAGGTTGAATTTACATATCACCTTTTTGAAAGAATACTTTCCCAAACCTTCAGAACCTTTCCAAACAGCTCTGCCCTGGTTCTAGTCTGTCTGAGCTATCTTTGGCACTCAAATAAAGTGGGAGGCATCTCCTCATCTGCTCCTCATCAAGAGTGTCATTAAAGACTGAAGCAGATACAGGACTATTCTTGCTAGAGCAGGTTTGACTCCAATTGGCTGGAATTATTTTATTTTTTTCAAGTATAATATTCTCGAGTCTCCTGCAAACATTTTCCACCTTGCGTTTCTATGGTGGTGTCTAAATATGCTGCAATAATACAGGTGAAAGGGGTTTTTTAAAATAATTACCATGTGGAGTGAAAGGAGACATGCTACTCTCAAGAATGATAAAATCGATAGCATTTGACCATTCCTCTTTTTAATCTTTCTTGTACTTCCAGAACACGGGGGCCCAAGATAAAATACTTCTTTGCTTTACAATCAGGCTGAACTTGTTCCTTAGGTTATGAAAACTGCAACCACTGCTCCCTTGCTTTATGCTATACTATGGTCTATGATATTAATCTTAAATCAGATGAGACACAGTTACATAGTTGCAGCCATTGACTTTTCGTTGATCATCGTGCAAAGCTATCAAATATTCTAAGGCATATAGTTCCTGTTTTTTAAACCATGAATATTTGAAATATTTATAAAACAAACGATTTGTAGTAGCAAAGAGTAATATAATTTATTTTTTCCAGCATAATTAATCCACTTTACATATCGGTTTCAGCTGAGGACTTAGAATATTAACAAATATTCTTTCAGGGAAAATATCATTAAAGCTAACTTAGAAAATATAAAGTAGAATAACATTTCACAGACAAACTGTAGATAAGTAAAACAAACAAATAAACAAAATAACAGATCTCATTTATTTTTGCTCATAAGGAGATCCACTCTAAGATTCTAATGAGAATTCTGAGCATAAGACAAGGGAGAACACTTACCACTATGAATGTCTTAAAAGTATTAATATAAAGCTTAGGTTTGAATTAACTAACATCTATTATCCAGCTGTTCAATTCTACAAACATTTACTGCACATATAGTACAAGGTAATGAGTCAGGTGTTATGAGGTATTAACAGACACACAAGACATGGGCCTCAAGGAGTGAACCATCTAGTAACTGGGAGATAAAGCATGGGTACAGGTAACTGCACTGGAAGGCAAGGTGACAATGCTACCAAAGGTACAAACAAAAAGCCAGGATAGCACAGAGGCCAGAATATTTACATCTAGCTGAGAGTTACGGGGAAGGCTTTGTGGAGGAGGGAACTTTTGAGATGAATCTCAGAGGATGCAAAAGATGAGGTTGGGGCTGGGGGTTGAGGAGACATTCTAGATGAAGGGTGCAAGGTGACCAAAGGCATAGAAATGTGAAAGTATTAGAGTGTTTGTGAACAAATGGAGCGCAGCTTGTCCAAGAGGGAGATGTGTTAGACAGTGGTGGAAAGCAGCAAGTGTTTGAAGTTGAAAATGGACCAGGGCTCACTCAAACAAGAAAAAGTAGTTTTCAAATTTCCCTGTACTTTCAGAATCATCCTGGGTGGGGGTGCTATTACAATTCAAGTTCCTGGGCCCATCCCAAAGATGTCTGCAGTGGATCTAAGGCAGGTCTGTGAGCCTACATTTTCAGTGAGTACACTAAATTATTCTGATGTTTGCGGTCCATAGGTTACACTTTGAGAAAACCCAAGTGGGGCTTGGAAAGCAATTTTTAGGTAACAGAATCTTTACATGTTTTTGCTCAGTGAAAATTTGGTTAGTTTCAGAAACTCTGGCTGTTTGGATTTGTTTATGGCATTAAATGCTTTTTATAACATGAAAACAGATGAGCTCTTAAAAGAAAACCATATTGATAAAATTTAATCACATAAACACACACACACACACACACACACACACATACACACACACATGAACAGTCCATACCTCCACCAGATTCTAGAAATCTCTATCCTACCAAAAGCAGGGTTTAGAAAATAAGCTGTGCAAGCCCAAGAATTCTGCAGAGTTTGAAGTGTCGGTATTCAGAAGCAGAGTGAGACATCAAATGCTCTGCACATCAGTAGGTCCGGATAGAAAAGAAATTTAAATAAGAGATGAACTATGCTATGGGGTGGTAAGAAGGACTTATACATAATCTGACCTGTCAATGTTAAGTTGAAAAGGAGTGTGCTCATGCTTACATAAATCTTCACGCTGCTTTTTTACTAATTAACATGTATAAAAATCTTAGGAAAATTTTCAGCAGGGGTAATGTGTCTCTTTAGCCCTTTACGATTCATTTTTCTTCTAAGCATTTTGAATGGTGGCTAGAATCCTGCAGCAGAAATCACATTCTTGATTTTTTTTACAGTGTCGCCACATTTTTTTCCTTTTGGTGTTTCTTAATTTCAGACTCTGCATTTTGACAGCTCAACCCTGTTGATTAATGCCTTCTAGGAACCCCTATATTGCCTGCCTGTTAGCGATCTAATTTTGTGCTGGAATGCCTGGGCTGGTATGTTGAACCGATTCACCACCCAGGTGGCTACATTTGGACTAAATGAGCTGTGAAGGGTTTCATCTTTGCCCATCACAGTCTTCTTTAGCGGAGCCCCACAGTATGCAGCCACTGCTTCGACATGATTTGTCACAACCCATCAATAGAAAATAAATTATTGCCATTCTCACTTGTCAATGGGCTTGTCTTCACTTCAGCTGGCCTAATGATTGGAAGCTCAAAGGGAACATTTCCCATCTTTGTGGAGCATGATTATGACCGAACACACTGCTCCCCTATGCATCTTGGCTAGTAAAAACACGTAGGGAAAGCAAATTAATTGGCTGTTTTGCGCCAGTGATTAGAACATTACACTTGAAGTCTGCAGAAACTGATATTAGGCAAGCAAGATTAGGTCGGTTCTGACTTTTATTTGCTTAGTGCAACATGATTAGCAACTGCTTCATTCAAGGTTAGTGCACTTGCTGCCGCAAAAGAAAATCTTCATAACATAATGAAGCTGCATACCTTTAAGCCGATAAGCATGTTCCAGGCAAAAATCAAAAATCTCTCTGGGAAGGAAGCAAATGAGGAGATGTAACGAAGAACTCATCAAATGGCTTTAGCGTCATTCTTAGGTCTGGCACTTTTGAAAATTACATTCTTAGGAAACCTACTCTGCAAGCTATATTTGCAGAATGTAGAGGTGGTAATTGTGTCAGTTCAGGAGACAAAGAATAAAAGGACCCAAGGAGCAACAGCAAGTAGAAGGTGACATCTTTCAATGAACTAACTAAAAATGAACTTGCTTTTAAAAAACCAGAAAACTCTTCCTCTCTCTCTTCCCCTCTCTCTCTCTCTCTCTCTCTCTCTCTCTCTTTTTACAAACTACAGAAAGAGCAAGAAGAGCAGAAGATACAATGGCATCAAGTCAGATCTCATAATTAAATACAAAGATGCAGTAGATCAAAGAGGAAACTGTATTAAAAAATTAGGTCTAGGGTGTGGATTTAGTTTCCCTGTTAACAGATTTGCCTGGAGTATGATGACAAGAGGTTTCATCTAACAGAATAATAAACAAAGATGTAGTGTACAAGTAAAAGAATGCCTGACATTTTAATTATTTTAAACATGACAGTGGTTTAGATTTTGGACATGTCTCCAAAACTAAGCGATTTTTATTACTGCCCCATCGTGTCTACAACCACCCAGGAATAAGAGAGAAAAATACTGTCAACAAAGATCAAAATCTGAGTTCCTGGCTTCCATTTTTCTCTGGCCTTCCCTGTGGATTATTTTCCATCTTCTTGTCTGTTCTTTAGCCCAGAGATGCCCCAAGAGTACAACTAAATCTTCAAACGATGCACAGTTTAGAAATACTATTAGTGTAGTTTCATTTTCATTTAATTTAGCTCAGGTTTCATCTGTGCCACAAAAGTTGACACCTGTGCCTTAAGAACACTAAAACACCTCTGTGTGGTATCAGCGACTCACATGCATGGAAGTTTCCCCCCATATCATAGACATTTTGGCTTACCAAACTCTTCATAGTTGTCTTCCTCTTTCACTCCTTTTTACTAGCATGAGTTACTGCCTTCTGGTGTTCGGAAACATACAGTTCTTACGTTTCCAAGTCACCCCTTTGGCTTCTGGATTAAGCTCTCATGTCATCATGGCCAATTCCCCAGTTCACATGGTGAGTGTTCCCTGTTCTAGGAAGCCTTGCCTCCTCAAGGCCTTATTTCTTTCATCCCGTACTGTATTTCCAGCTTCCTCTATTAAAGCACACTGGATCTTTTACTTCTCCTTCTATCTTGTTCTTATCTTAGACTATTACAGTAAGATCTATCTCCTGTATATTTTGTCTGCTATCTTGAGATCTACCTGCAACTCATGTTGCCCTTCTTATCTTTGCATTTTGCCTCCTCCCCCCTTTTTTCACGTTTGCAAACATCGTTCCCTACTGGTTGCCATCTGCTCATATATGATCCAAGGGAACAGTCCTCTTCTTTAACTCCTGTATCATCACATTTCCTTACAGAGCATAGCCCTAACTATGTTCTGAGATGTGACTGGTGTTTTATACAAATATACACAAATAAATACTGGTATCTTTTAGGAATTATGTTCCCATACCTGAATAAAAACTGGTAAGTTAAGTGAGAGATTACTTGATACAGAAATAAATACATGATGTTACTTGGCATTCACACATAGGTGGGATTTGCTAGCCAATGGCTGCCTTAATCTGTGCTATCTATTCAATGATTGCTGTTAATACTAAAAATATTCTTGTTTGAGTACAACATATACTTGTAGTACTTAATATTTATTAGACAGTAAGGATTTGTACAACACATTTCTCCCCCATGGATTTGTGCCTGAAAGGACACATTTTTTAAATACAAAGTAATCTTGTGCTTCTCAAACTTTTCCCAATCAAATAAGCAAAACAATTGAATTCTTCAAAGTGAAAATGAAAAAAGTGCCCAATGTCAAGACTGGGAAATATTGTTGAACAAAGCAACTGTATGAAGGCTTTACAATATACAAGTTTACATTTAAAAGACAACTTTATCAAGAAATGTGAAGGGTCTGAGATTTTACCCTGCTTGCAAGCCAGCAAGATAGCCTGGCATGGTTTCATAAATGCTGGCAGAAGATGCAAGGTCATTAGGAGAGAAGCAAACACCTTAATACTCATGGCACCATGGGCAACATGAGCTTCCTGTTCTCATTGGTCTCCCTTGCTCCCCTCAACCCCCAAGTCCCATGGGACCAATGCAGAGTGGCCCAGGTGGATGCTGCACACAGAGTGGATTTGTGTCACAGCCAAAGAAACTCAAATTTGGGAAACTCAATCTTATAAGGAGGCTGCTAGCAACCCAGCCCAACCTTTGCCCAGGAGGGAGCCATTATCTTTATTATTCCAGTAGAAAAACAAATCTGCTTTCTCCCCTGAGCGAGCCACTACCTCTATCTTCTGAGGCTGTTTGCTCTGCAAACATCCTTGAAAAGATAGTCTTTTGAAGCATCCTTGAAAAGACAGGGACAAAATCTATCACAAGACATGTGAAAACACCATGGAGACTACCACTTCAACAGAGTTTTAAATATATTAATCATATTAACTATTAAAAGAACTTCTATGGTCCAGGTTACTGTGTAAAATATACATTATCTCATTTAATTCTATCAGTAGCTCTATGAAGTAGCTACTATTATTCCCATTTCATAGATAGGGAAATTGAGGTACTCTAAGATAAAGTAACTTGACCAAAGAGGTAGAATTTTAACCCACATTTGTTTGACACTTGAGTGTTTCATAGGCACTGTCCTCGCAGAAGGCTTTTTCTCTGGTGCTCTCTATCTCCGTGAATGGCAGCATTATCTATCCAGTGGCCAAATCAGAAACTTGGGCA
Source organism: Cheirogaleus medius (assembly GCA_008086735.1). Classification (NCBI taxonomy): domain Eukaryota; kingdom Metazoa; phylum Chordata; class Mammalia; order Primates; family Cheirogaleidae; genus Cheirogaleus; species Cheirogaleus medius. The sequence continues at coordinate 35,806,447 of VBSM01002608.1, forward strand.
TCACAATTTTCTTTTCTCTTTTGACTGATAAACCACTAAGTCCTATTGATTTTATCTACTAAATATCTCTTGAATGAATCCTTTATGCTGCTAATGTAAGTTAGACTACCACTATCTCTGGCTAGACTTGCTGCGATAGTACTTCCAAATTGGTATTGCAGTCTCCTATTTCATCCACCCCTCTAATCCCATCTCTATTTTTCAGCTAGAACCAATTCTCTACAAATTAAATCTGAGCAAGTCATTTCCCACCTAAAACCTTTCAAAGATTCCCCATAGTCCTCAGGATAAATATAAATTCCTTGAGTGGCCCACAAAAGGCCTTTTTGATGGGACCCAGACTCATCTTTTGCCTTCTTAACCCTTCAAATTTGCCTTCCAGCCATAGACCACATTGCTCACATCTGTGAAAGTACAATGTTCTTTTTCACCTTGAGTGATACAGGTGCTGCTTTCTAATTTGGAGTATTATTTCCTTCTTTGCCTTCACATCCCTGCACCTTCCCAGCTTTGCCTAGCCGGCGCCTACCCTTTCCATTCTTTTTTTTTTTAAAGTCTTTTTAAAAATGAATTTTTTATTGATACATATCAGATGTATATATTTTCCGGGTACGTGTGATAATTTGATACATTCACATAACCAAATCAGGGTAATTGGGTTATCTATCACCTTAAATATTTATCTTTTCTTTATGCTAGGAACATTCAAATTATTGTGTTCTATTATCCTTTCTATTCTAAAATGTCATTCCCACTATAAAGTCTTCGTTGTTGCTCTTAATCTGGATTGAATATCCTTCCTCTGTGTGTCAGGAGGCGCCTGTACTTCCCTGATCATGGCACATGAAATGCTGGACTGTAACTGCTTTTCTATTTGTCCATACACAGTACTTTAAACTCCAGGATGATGGAAACTGTGTCTTATTTACCATTCTAGTCTAGCATACATCACACTCTCAATAAACATTTTTTAAATGAATGAATAGGTATATGCGTAAATGAGTAAACAAACAATGGCTCCTCTAGTTTTCTCTTGTGATTATTGTGATGTATGGAATACAGGGTCTCTATAAAGGTTATACCCTCTCCCAATGATCAAGTAATTTGAAAAGTATTTATTTGAAAGAGAATAGAAATAAAACTCTCAAAAAAAAAACCCGCCAAAATAGACTTTTTTTTTTTTTTTTGCAAAATAGACTCTTATGCATTGAGGCAAACCAATGATATAAGAGAATTTCCTTTTCAATGTGGCCTTGTCTCAGTTTAACATCCTTTCCTGGTGTTAGCACTCTTCCCTTCCCCTTAGAGGTACCTGAAGTGTTCCTGCTGAGTTTAGCTTCTCTGAGCCCTCCACTCCAGTGGCCCCAGGGCTTGGACTCTCTGAGAAATTTCCCTGGTCCTGGGCCATTTTTACTCTTGCCTCAATCAAACCTTATTTTTTCCTACTTTCCTTTGCAAACATAACCCTGTCGGATGTCTTAATGGCTCCTAGTGGCTTAAGGAATTATTTTACCATTCTGGAAGTTAAAAAGCCTCAATTCAATTGAAAGATAATAGAAGCACTTAAGTAACTGTGACCAGCCATGGAGCTTTAGAATACCCTTCGAATCATATTCTCCTTGCAAACTCTTTTCCCCTATGCTTATATAAGGGCCTAGTCTGAGTTTTGATAAAACAGAAACAAAACAAAAACAAAATCAAAAAACCCAAAAACCCACCACTGAACCATTTTGAAGTCTATATATGAAATGCAATCTTTAGTCAAGAGGAGGGCAATCTAAATCAAAACGTTAACGTGCCATGAACTTGCTTCCTTGTTTATACTCATCACTGAAATATAACAGCCCCTAGATTTTAAAGAACCAGAGAATAACAGTGAGAGCTTCAGAGGGGTGACTTTTCAAGTTGCCAGATAGCACCAGCAGACAAGTGTGCAGGAAATCAGAAGGCAAGATGGAGTGACAATGAAAGAAATGGAAAAGAAGGCTTAAAAATGGCAATCCAGAAGAGATAAGGGCAGAGTGTGAAAGAAATTTGAATTTATTACCAAGGGAGAGAGAGCAAGGCTAGGGAAAATAGTGAGAAACAAACATGGACCAAATGCTCCTGATGCAGAAACGTTCACCTGGCAGGCACGCTGTCCAGAGGCCAGGGGAAAGAGTGATGTGAGGAGCTTGCCAGGGCAAAGGAAGGGCTGAGGGCTGAGGAATGGAGAAAAGGGATTCCAAGGGCAGCATAGAACAAAGAAGATTTGGCCTTAGGCTTAGCGTGGGGTTCCGAAGAGTCACAATTTTTTAAAAATATTGACAAAGAATGTAGAGATACATTTTTGTTTGGGTTAAGTATGAGATGAACATGGAAATAAAAATTTAGGAATTAAAGTCCCTTCTATTTTTATTATTGCTAATCTCATTTGCCTAAGTAGTCTACTGCGTTTTGTATTCCTCTCTTCCCATTTTCCCTGATTAACCTTCCTAAAAGCCATCTTATTGTATCATTCTAGTTACTGTTTTCTTAGTTATCTCTCATGGGCCTCTGCCTTTTCTCCCATTACTGAGTCTAGTCTGCTTTCCTTCTCTAACAAGCTTCCTGAAGAGGCTAGACTTCACTGCTGAATGCATTTTTCTTATAGCCACAGTGATCTATTTGGTCCCATTCAATGAACACTTTTTAGTCTTAATCTAACTTGGCCTCTCTAGGGTTTGAACTGATGAATGCTCCTTCTTTCCTGAAGCTCTTTCCTCCATTGCTTCCTTGCACTTTTCTCTCCTGGTTGTCCTCCCTGTTTGATAAATCCACTTAGCTCCTCCTCCATCCCTATCCCTAGCTCTCTTCTCTTAACTCTACAAACCTTTCCTCGGCCATTGCATCACCTCCCGTCGTGTAAACCCCTAAGCACTCCTGAGGACTCTCATGACCCAGGCTTCCCTGATGAGCTCCAAATCCATATTTGCAACTCTAGACCCTTTCACCAAGATGAACTCCTGGCACTTCAATGTCCAAAGTAGCACTCATTATCTCACTGCCCCACTTCCTCCTCTCGACAACCCCATGCTGGGCCCTTCTACTGTGATTCTGGTGTATTTAGGAAAGGCAAGTTGGCTCATCCCTCCCAAAAGAGGTTCTCCCAACATGGTTTGTGTAGGCTGGTATGGCAACCTCAACCATCACTTTAACATTTATCAGTCTGGAATCATAGATCAGACCCTAAGTAGGCATTAAGAAGAAGAATATTTGTAAAAGACATGGGGAGGGAAATGTCGGTGGGAACCTGTTCCATCCAGCTAGAGCATAAGATCCATTAGTTGCTGCCATTGCACGCTTTTACCTGGCTTTTAACACAGGTCAGGAGGAGTAGAGTGATTACCTTGCGACAACAGGGGATACAAGGCAGTGACTGCCTGGCCCTGGGGGACTCAGGGCTCCCTTTCCCACCACAGGGCTCAGTCTGTCCTTAGTAGATTAATGTCAACACCACTAGGGCTGTATTTGGGGGGAAGAACCATTTTATTCCATCTCCTCAGTTCCCCCAGACAGAAAAGATTCACGAGAATTATCTCTAAGAACTTCCCTATGCAGGAGTATTAGACTAGACAGACCACAAAAGAACAGAAAATAGCTTGCTGAATTTTTTTTTACACATTTTTAATTCTCTACTATTGTCCTTTATTTGGTGATAGTTGTGGAGAACTGAAAAGTACAGGAACAGATTAGATTAAAATTCACATTTTAATTCTCCAGTTGCCAAATTTCCATGAATCTATGTTAATTAAATAACTTGAATCAGGCCCTCATTTACACATTTACTCCTTAATTATTGTGATTACCTTCACTTAAAAATTCTGCATCAACTGGAAATGAGTCCCATAAAACAAAAAAATATTATGACACATTCATGTTGACATAAGAGGAAAATAGGAATATTTCAAAGAATTTTTTTCTCTTTTACTACATATACATGTAGGAGTTGCATATGAAGCAAGATTCAAACATTTCAGAACTAAAATATTTCGATAATGGAAGGAAACATTTCAAACTTAAATTATTCATATATCTTTTAAATTTCTATTTCCTTTGTGAGTGTGACACCATTTCAGATGACTTATGTGTCATTTTTAATTGAAAACAACATAAAATTGAAATAAGTAGCATAATGAAAGAACTTAGCGGGAGAATAAAAGGCTTCGCTCTTACAAATGTACGTTCTCAGTGGTGTCTGATTTCACATCTTTGCCTTCCAGTATGGCAGAGCAGAGCTCCACAAATGAGAAGCCACGAACCGAGGTTCCACAGTGACCCTCCATTGCCACAAAACCAGGCAGTGAGTGAAACTCTGGTGTCGCGTACATTATTTGATCCACAGGATCACCGTGGGCTGGTGGCCCAGTGGACAGCACATTCAGTTGTACTTACCCATAGTGTAGATAGGCCTATATTTTAAAAGATCTTGATTTAAATTTTACTTTCTTAAAACTTATTTCCAGGATAGAGAATTATTAGACCAGGGTAGAGAAACAGAACTATAGTCTAGGAAGAAAACTTTTGCTCTTCATATATTTAGATATCAGTGTTTTTTTTTTTTTTAAGGGACAAACAAATACATTACAAAGATTTAAGGTGTCAGTAGTGAGAAAAAAATATTTTGGGGACTAGGAAGTACATGATACCATGGGGGTTGTGTGAATTATACTCAGATTCACTTATAAGGCAATAGATTTTCTTATCAAAATAAGAAGGTGGGAATGTTGCAGACATCTCATTGTTAGACATTCTTCTAACTCTTGGGTATATTGCCCAATATTATACAATCATGAGGGTCATTGAGTCAAGGCTATGAAATTCAAAGAACATTGAATATATGTGATGTTCAGTTACAAAATCATCACATGGTAGAATAGTAATAAAACACTTAACACAAACATGTAGGTACTCTGGAAATGGAACACCATTAGTAACTCTAAAGTTAAAGGGTATGGGTCTACCGTGGAAGCCATTTAATTGTATTCCTATCTCAACATCACATCAAAGAATAAGCAAACATACAAAAACCCAAAAGTACTGGAGCAGTAGTAATGCTACTTCTTAGAAACTGCTCGAATGATTGCTTCTGGAATCCTGAACTATTTATACTTTCCTAAACTCAAGTGCCGTTTCACACCTTTTGCTTTTGTTCATGCTTTTCTTCCCTGTGCCTTGAACATCTTTGCTTCTGTTATTTAGTTAACTCCTACTTGTCCATCTAGACCATTCTAACCAATCTGCTTTTGGAAAGTCTTGACTGACTTCGCAGGCTGGGTTATGGACTTCTCTCCATCCGACAGCATTCCAAGCATATCTCCAGTAACCACCATACTTAACAGGATTTGCCCCACTGTAAGGGATCTGAGGGCAAACAGTGTGTGTACCTTTTCATCTTTTACTCCTCTGCTTTGGGACAGTGTTTGTCACTTAGTAGTTATTTGAGAAATAACTGTTGGACTAAACCAAACTGCAGAAGCAAACATTCCAGAAGTCTGAGGAAACAAGAGATAGCCAACATACCATGGAGGTGATCCGTGCTATGATTGAACTGATGTGCTTCGTCCATGAGTTTACTACACGTATCCTGCCTCTAAGCTCTAATTTATGCTCCCTGCCCCCTGCTGCATATTTCTTTCCAATGTTACCTGCTAAAATCCTACTCAGGCTTCAAGATCTCCATGAAATTACTTGTTCTCCATTAATGTATTTCTTATTTTCCAACTGGATATTATTCCTCTGCCCTTAACCCATAGATTGTTTTTGTTCTTATGACACTGACCTTATTCAGCTTTGGAGTCTCATTATTTATCTATTTATCTTCTATCCATCTTTGTGCTTTTTCATTGGCTATCACTAAGCTTTCTACATACTAAGTACTCCATAAATAGTTCTTGAATTGAATGTAGGTAACATAAGGCAAAAATAATTTTTAATTTAGTAATGATATACCTTTAATAGATTATAAAGTTATGTTGATTAGACCATGAGCTATAAAGAAAAAATGTTTTCTTTTAAAAAAGTATGAGCTATATGAGCAGATAACCAAAATATATCCCATGTTCACAATGTTTCAATAGAGTCATGCACTGCTTAACTAAAGGGATACATTCTGAGAAATGTCTCCTTAAGTGATTTTGTTGTCATGTGCTTAAACTAACCCGATGGTACAGCCTACTGCACATCTAGGCTATATGGTCTAGCCTATTGCTCCTAGGCTACAAACCTGTACAGCATGTTACTGTACTGAATACTGTGGGGAACTGTAACACAATGGTAAGTATTTGTGTATCTAAACATAGAAAAGGAGTAAAAATACAGTATTAAAGATAATGGTACACCTGTATTTACCATGAATGGAGCTTGCAGGATTGGAAGTTGCTCTGGGTGAGTCAGTGAGTGAGTAGTAAGTGAATGTGAAGGCCTAGGACATTACTGTACACTACTGTAGACTTTGTAAATATTGTACATTTAGGCTACACTAAATTTATAAAAACATTTTTCTTCTTAGCTGGGTGTGCACAGTCATGCCTGAAGCCTTAGCCTAGGAGTTTGAGGTTGCTGAAAGCTATGATCATGTTATTGCATTCCAGCCAGGGTGACAGAGAGAGATTCTGTCTTAAAATTTTTTTCTTTCCTCAATAACAGATTAAAATTAGCCACCATAATCTTTTTACTTTATAAACTTTTTAATTTTTCTAAACTTTCAACTCTTTTGTAATAATACTTAGCTTAAAACAAATATATTGAGCAGCTGTCCAAAAATATTTTTTCTTTATATTGTTATTCTATAAGCTTTTTTCTATTTTTAAAATTTATTTATTTACTTAAACATTTTTTTTTGTTGTTGTTAAAAACTAAGACACAAACACACACATTAGCCTAGGCCTACACAGGGCCAGGATCATTAATATCACTGTCTTCCACCTCCTTATCTTGTCCCACCGGAAGGTCTTCTGGGACAATAACATGCAGGGAGCTGTCATCTCTTATGACAACAATGCCTTCTTCTGGAATATGTCCTTAGGCTGTTTACAGTTACATTTTTTTTTTTGTAAGTAGGAGTATGCTATAAAATAAGGATAAAACATACAGTATAGGATATACATAAAGTAGTAACATAGTCATTTATTAATATTATCAAGTATTATGCACTGTCCATAATTGTATGTGTTATACTGTACTTCAATATGGCTGGCACCTCAGGAGGTTTGTTTACACCAGCATCTTCACACACAGGTGAGTCACGTGTTGCACTACAACTTTATGACAGCTACAACATCCCTAGGCAATCGGAATTTTTCATCTCCATTTTAACCTTATGGGACCACCGTTGCATATGCTGTTCATCATTTGCCTCAATGTTGCAGTATGTGATTATATAGCAAAATTATATAAGACACAACTAATAGATCCTATGAATCTTGATTCAGATCCCATTTACTAAGAATTTGGGACAAATAATTTGATCTGTTTCTTTTATACATTATATGCACATGGTAAGCCAATTTAAGAGGATAAAGTACACTAAAAGTCTTAGGCCTATTTTAGTATGAGAATGAAAATTACTAATTTTAAACATTAAAGCAGACTTGGAAATGTATGCATTAGGATGATCTATTAATACAATTGAGGCTCCTCAGTAACCACTGATGCATTTTCGTGATGTTTTACATATCCCTTCAAATTTGATTGTTTCTCTAATTTTCTAATAAAAAAATTCAAGCCAGGATATTAGAATTCTTATCATTCATTTTCTCTCTTCCGAGAGTACTAGGTGTTGGGTTTCGATTCCATCAGGAGATAATGCTGATAATGCTTAGCCCTCCACTACCAGGTATGACCCTGAGGGTCCCACCCTTTGTGACCTCAGTGGGTAGAGCTGCCAGGATTCCAGAAAGACCTATAGTTCAGAGTGACTTTCACCCAGTGATCAGGACCAGGAATTGGCCCACTTCCTGGGCCTTCTCTAGGAATCACCGCTTGACAAGTCATTCCTGTCCAGCCCAAAAAATGTTTATAGATTCAGTAAATGGTGTATATTCTTATGGTGACAGGGAAAAACCCCCACCCTGGGGCCCCATGGCTGAACTCACTGCAGATTGGACGTATGCAAAACTTGCTGCTGATTGGATACTTTTGAATCCCACCACTGATTGCATAACTCTTTATGCTCATAGTTGATTGGTTGTGTGTAACCTAAAGAAAAGTATGAAACTGGAGAAAAACAAGGAAGCGGGGCTCAGAATTTGGTGGCATGCCCCTCTGAGCCCACCCCCTGCGAAATAAAGGCTGATTCTCCAACTCTCTGTGTGCCGCTCGGTTCTTTCCCCGGTCGGTCCCTGTAACACTTGCTGTAACAATGGTGTCCTTACAGGTGGCTATAAATTCCACCAAACTGTGACTGTGAGGATTATTTCTGTCAAATAAGACATAACCAATAAGTGCATGAGGGCCCTCAGCTGTGTCTGAGGTAGGAGCCTCTCAGCCAAGACAAATGCAAAATATGCTCTCCTGAGCCAGAGTCGCCACAGGAACCTGCCCCAAGAGGACAAAATGAGGGTATGTTCTGGGAGGAGGTTCCTGAAAATCAGGGACTGAGACCCAGTGCACAAGGGAAGGCAACAGCATTATATATTCTGCTCATTCTCCAGCCATGAGTCCACTCTGTCACCAAGAAGCCTGAGCTCAGTTCTTTGGCTGCCTGAGATTTCGAGATTTCAAGATTTCAAGGTCATGGAAAACCTAAGAAGTCCCTGGGAATGAGGCATCTACATCCATATTCTTTGATAAATTCCTCCTATCACTGAAGGAACAAATACATGGGTCCCTTTTCTTACCCTCCTGGCAAGGAACCTTAGTGGGGTTTTTCTGGTGATATAACTTTCCCTGCTCAGTGAGAATCTATGTAAGAGTTGGGAGGGTAGGATGTCTGTAGCTTGTCACTGTGTCTGTGTCAGGGTCTGCATTTCTCACCCCTGCCTTTGCCTCCTAGTCCCAGGCAAAACTGTGGAGTGTGAAATTTTTCCCTATGATCCTACCTCTTCACTTTCATTTAATAGTGTCCCTTGCTTTTTCTCTCAAGCCACCCCCGGGCTACACAGGACTGCTTGTAATAAAACATTTTAGGCTTGAAAGGAACCTTAAAAATCACCTATTGCAACCACTAGTCAGATTCTCTTGAAATCCTAGTCCAAATTGCCCACACTTAAAAGCTGTTTTAGCTAATCAGATAAAAGAATCCATGCCAATAGCCAGTGGGAGAAGATTAAAGGAGATTCCTGGGCTTTTCTCTCCTCTCCCAGGCAACCAACATATATTTTAATTGCAATTCACTGAAGATCATGTTTCGCTCAATATTTCAGGTAAGGACGGAAGAAAAGAAGAGGGCAGAGGATAGTATAATGAAAGGATGAAGGGGTGCTGTTATTTTTTGAGCAAGTGGGACCATTTATTTATTCTGTACACAAGCTTTGATCACATTTATTATTTTGAATAATCAGGAAAAACAACTTTCTTTAAGAGTGATGTAGAAAAAGAGCAAGGGTTTACGTAGAAAGAATATTGTTCTCTAAATTGGAACCTAACCTGGAAAATCATAATGAAATGTTCCAAGGGACCATTTGTGACCAATGATGGGAATGTCACTATGTATTTCTTTGCGAAGATATACTCCTTTCCATAATTAGCTCTCAACAATCATAAAAGCATGCTTCAATGCAATAAGGTATCATCTTATTTATTTTTCTATATAATATTCATATGAAAATAAGTTATGCTTTATTCATCCATATGCCAGATTCTCCTCATTTCTAAATGGTCAATGTCTTTATTGGTAAAAAATCAAATATATTAAAATTATATTTTATTGTATATATCTAAGATGTACAACTTGATGTTTTGTTATACACGGTAAAGTGGTTACTATAGTCAAGAAAATTAACATATCCACCATCTCACATAGTTATCCCCAGTGTGTGAGTGATAAGAGCATATAATTCTACTCTCTTAGCAAAAATCCCTAATACAATATTAACTATAGTCCTTATGGGGTACATTAGACCTCTGGGCTTGTTCATCCTATGTATGTGCAACTTTGTATCCTTTGACCTACATCTCCCCATTTCCTCTCCACCCACTGGTCCCAAAAAATTACATTTTGACGGAGCAACACTTTACCTTTTTTTTGTTGTTGTTGCTTTTAACTTTGAAAAGTTAATTTCACGTTTCATTTTTACCACCTTACGAACCTGTGAGATGGATGGTAGTACTAATAAAGAAACAGCTGGAGAGGCACAAGGAGGCGTGATCAAGCCAGAGAGCTGGCCAGGGACTAGCTAGTCATGTGTGGTGCCATACCTGAGCTCTTCTTAGCCCCAAAAATATGCTTTGCGTTGACTGTACCTTTTTGTGGGCTCTCACTTGGGTCCTCATGCTGGTCTTTACACAACAGAAACTGACTGCAAAGAAATGTGTCTGCTATCTTTTCTCCCTAGTTTGCTACATGTCCTTCCCCTACAGGAGACAGAAGCCACAAGTGCAACTCTGCCATGTTAATCATTCGACAAGCATTTTCCAAGTGAAATGAATGTTAAACTCCACAGTCTTTAAAAACATTCCTACGATGTACAAATATGCTGAATCTATCTAAGGCCTTTGTTCTTCTGATCCAGAAAGTGCGATGAAAGGATAAAAGGGAACTACGTTTTCTCTTTTAGGGAGCATTAAAGATATCTTCTTCAATAATCAGTATACTAAAGATTCTCTAACAACATATGCTTGGTAATAATTTTTGTCTTGTAGAGATATGAATGTTTTCTAATGGAAGGCATTTAAAATGCCTTAGTGGAAGAACAATTCAAAGAAAAGCCCTTTTGGATTCATCTCCACATCTATCAGGTGGCATTATTTTTCCAATAGTCTTTTAGTCTATCCTCCGCATTCGAAAGAGCTTATGTCCAACCTATAATTATTTTCTGCTAATTAGAGTAATTCATGGTTAATTATTCAAAATGATTCCTCTTCAAAATCAAATCCATTTCTTGTCATGACATTAAAAAAAGATACAAATAAAATATTATCAGAATGCAAATTTCTGTTAGAAGAGAATACATTTTTTAATTTTCTTTAAATAGCATGAAAATCTTTCTCCACCAGCAAAGGTCCCACAATTCCCTTCCTCAATTAATTTGGACTAGAGAAGGGGAAATTGAACCATGAAGTGATGACTATAAATGTTTTTGGTAATTACTAAGGATTAGTTATGTTAACTGCATAGGAGTAAGCAATTTACTATATCCTTATAGAAGAGATACAAAGCAATAAAACCTAGCAATGGCTAAAGGCTAACAGTAAACTCATTAGCTTGGGACCTTGGGTGTCTGAAGCTGTACTTTGAGTAGACTATGTCTCTTTGTGGCTCTCATTTGGGTCCTGCTGATGGCTAAGTCTCCTTTTCGTGGGATTGTCCTATTCCCTATCCCCTCTCTTCAAGAAGTAGTTCCTTTGCACTTCTATCTGCCTGGAGAAGCCATGGGCCTTCCTCTGACTCTAAATCAGGATCACGTTTTGCCTGCATCCTACCCCCTTCCCCACTCTGACCTCGCTTCTACATTTTATTTTATTATGATCATTGAATGAGACCCGATTGTCCCTCCTTACAGGATGAGGTGTTCCTCTGCCTAAATTCATCTTAGGTAATAACATTAATATACATCTGATCTGCACAAATTTTCTACATGAATTTATTGAGTACCTTCAGTTTGCAAAGCCCTAAAGTTGTATGATTTCCTAAAATGAAGTAAGTTGAAATGCCAACTGTATGTGAAATAGAGTTCCACTAGATTCAAATAAACACAGGAAAATAAAGTTATAGATAACATAAATGTAAGAGTAAGAAAAAAGGATCATTCGAAACAGCAGCTTCTGCTAGGATTCAGAAGATAACAAGAGAAAATTATAGATCTGGGAAATGCTAAAATTATTGCTAGAGAAAAGTAAACTTCTTCCAGTTTGACCAGGACTGACCAATAACTTCTTCATCTTTAACTAAAACTTTTCAACTTAGCTCATTTGCTTCCACCCTCCATTATAGATCAAATATTTGCTCCTCCCACCCCTGCCAAATGTATTATTGAAGTCCTAACCTTCAATGTGATGTTTAGTAGGTGGGGCTTTGGGAAGTAATTATTCATAAGGGTGGAGCCCTCATGAATGGGATTAGTGCCCTTATAAGAAGAGACATAAAAGCTTGATCTCTCTGCTCTGCTTTCTGCCATGTAAAGATACAAAAGGAAGACAGCCATTGGCAAACCAGGAAGCAGTTCCTTACCAGACAGTCAATTTGCTAACTTGTTTTTTTTTTTTTTTTTTAGAGACAGAGTCTTGCTCTGTCTCCTAGGCTGCAGTACAGTGGCCAATCATAGCTCAATGTAACCTGAAACTTCTAGGCTTAAGTGATCCTCTTATCTCAGCCTCCCAAGTAGCTGGGACTGCAGGTGTACACCACCACACCTGGCTAATTATATTTTTACTTTTTGTAGACATGGGGTCTCACTATGTTGCCCAGGCTAGTCATGAACTCTGCTGACATCTTGATCTTGGACTTCCCATCCTCCAGAGCTGCGAGAAAGACATATTTGTTGTTTAAGCCACCCAATCTATGGTAATTTGTTATAACAAATTGAACTAAGACATTCTCCCAGTGAGAATGCAGCTCAACTTTTATAACAAAAATTAATTTTAAAAAGTTTTGCTTAAACATCCAGATTTTCACAATAGCCATGACAGAAACTAGAAGAAAAAAAAAGGAACTAGTTAAATGTCTTAGTTTACCCAAGGAATAAACCTTTGTCCTTTTAAGCCAGTAAGATTTGGGGAATGTGCAAATTTCATTGAATATTTTTGAGGCTTTGACATCAGATATCATTTCAACACTATCATCTCTTGCTTTTTTTGTACCTTCAAGTACTTTGAATTAACAGTGAGTTTTATCAGAGATACATGCACATATCTTTAAAAAGCCTAAATAATAAAGAATGGAAAACAAAGATCATTTTCTTGCCCCTCCCCACACTTCAGAGGCAACCATGATGCCCAAAGATCTGTTTCTTCTGGTATTTACCTCCATGTTTCTAAATAGTCTTCTAATATTTCTACTTCTTAAAAATTTAAGGTATTGTCTATTGATTATTTGTGGTACAGCTACTTATAATCATGAGGATAAGACATCTCAGTGTTACCAAGGACTCAGACTTCCTCCCACTCCTCCTCCTGCATCCTTAGTGGGTGGGCTGTACCTTCACGGTCATGACTAGCTGCTTTCCAGAAGCTCTACTCAACAGGTTCTACCCATGTCTCATGGGACAGAATTAAGTCACACTAAGCCCACACTTCGGTGTTGAAAAGACGTCCTGAATTATTTTTCTAATTTTCTATATTTTCCATTATTTTTCCATGTTTTTTTCTTTTTGACTCATTTTCTGGTAGAATTTCTCATCATTATCTTTCAAATTTTTATAGAGTTTTTAAAATTATTGTTTTCTGATAGATCATTTTTATAGTGCCCTGTTCTTGTTGCATGGACCCAGTATCTATTCTTAATTCTCTGAGAATATTTATTATACATTTTCTCTAAAGTGTTTTTCTGCCATCTAATGCAGATGTATCTCGAGATCATTAGAGATAACACAATGCTAATTCCTGAGGGTTCTTTTTTTCTATTCCTCTCTTTTTTGATTTCTCTCATTCATGTTAGAAATTTGCCTCAAGCATCTAGGCCATCTAGGTGATTCTAGGCTATCTATTCCTATTTAAATCCAACTCACTAATTAAAAGATCTTTGGAAGGTGTGTGCTTGTGGGTATTTGTGGGGAGGGGGTAGGCTATCAAATAGAGAGTTTCATTTGAGCTGGAACTCGTGTTGGAAGACTTCTAAATTTTAGTAATAGAGGCTCTTGTCTCTAGGGCTGTTTACTTTCTCCAGAAAAGAATCTCCCACTTGGAGTGTAAATGATTGGCAGGTGGCATTCTAAGGACAGGAGGAGCAGGCACTCGTTTCTTCTCTTGTTTTCAGTTCCATCACTGACTCTCAACTTGGAGTGTTCCTACTTGAGTTATCTTTAGAGAATAAACCTATGTCCTGTGAAGGAGGTTAATTGTGGACTCAGGAACTTCCAACTTTCCACTAATCTTCCTCCCAACATAGCTGGTGCTTCTGAATCCTGAGTCTTTTCTTGAGTTCTGTTGGGTGAATCCCCTCTTTCTAAGATTCTCTTTTGTAGGCACTTGGGTTATAACCTCCATCTACTCTTTCACTTGTTTTGTATTTTCCAAATTGCTGAGGTCTCTCAGTATTATTGTCTTCTCTCTCATTTCTTTTGTCTTTGTGGGCCTATACTTTTAAAAAATACCTTTACTGTCATTTTTGTGGGGTTTCAGAAGATTCTGACATGTCTAACAATCTGCCATATGTAACAAACAGTTCTCAATGAGCTTTAAATTTTTTTTAAATAAAGGCAAGTGTATGTATGTGCTTTTTTCTTTTAAAGCTGTATAAACCTACTGAGGTCAGTGAAACATGTAGGAAGCACAGACAAGGAGCTAGGCTAGGCACTGTGCATGCATATCAACTCATCCTCACTTCCTTACTAATATTTCCATTGTTATATGCAACAGAAGAGATTACTGTTTTATTCTTTTTTTTAAAAAAAATACACATGCTCTTCAGAAACGTTTTACTCTTTTTTGAATTATCTTATATATTAATAGTTGCAAGTTCCAAATAGATAGTGATGTCACATAGCCACAGGTGTTCAGAAGAAAGTGATGATGAGATAGAAAATAGGCCAATACAATTTTTTGACTGTTTCCCTACAGAAATAAAGCTAGGAAAGAATATGTTTCTTCTCTTCACCCTGTAGTAAATTTTTCTATGAAAAATTCTCAATTTTTTTCCATTCAGGGTGTTGTAGTAAATGGGAGAAGACTGCATAATTTTTCTTTCTTTAAAAGGGAGAAGCATTTTTTCTTTAACATAAAAAAGTCATAACATTAATTTGTGCCATGTGTGCCTCAGTACCACCTCAAGATATATCCTGGTGTTGAATGAAATTGTTCCATATAGGCTCGTTTCTTCAGAATAACTTTATATAGACAGCATAGTGGTATGTCCTCAAATACCCATCACGGTAAATCAGAACACTTGTGTTTGCAGAGGTATTTTCACATCTTCCCTATTTCGGTAATAGTCTGAAATATGGCATCCTGTTTATTAGGAGAGTGTTTTCTTTTAAAAGTTAATCAAACAATTAAGAAAACCATTTGTATGACTTGCTTTTTGTAGTTTGCTAGGTACATGAGGAAGCAAGCAGAAAGGCTGAAGGTAATAATGGAATTATTGTTTTAATCTATCTGGAAACTTGCTTTGCTATGCAATTCTGAAAATTTTTGCTCACTTTTGGTTTGTATTTTTGGTTTAAATATTGAAGATATTAATATTCTAATCATTACCTATATGGATGAATGTTCAAAGAGCTAAAGAATTTTTATCATGACACTATTTAGGCAAAATATTAGAGACTGGGTAAATGTACAATTATAGATTATTCATGTAATATATTTTGGGACATCCATTCCATGAAATAATTTGTAGCCATTTAACATGATATTGTAGAACATCAGATTTCAGATGGTTATGATAAACTCATTTATCTGATTAGAGTTATAGCTAATATGGTGGGAACTGTGTGTATCTGGAAGCCTATCTTATCTATACTACAGCATGATTGTCAAAATTTGAGCACATCCTTTGAATTTTTTGCAAGTGAACACGTGAGTTGCTTTGGGGAAGAAAATAGAGCACATTATGAAAACAATATTTAATGATATGACAAGTAGTAAAAAATAACTAAAGACAGAAGAAAATGAACTGGACCACCACCTCCTGGTAGCTACATAGAATTGCAGGCATTCACTTAATATATTAAGTATTATACAAATGGTCAATGAAACTTAGCACTAGGACAAATATTAGAGAGTATAAATTGTCTGCTTTGAAAGCAGAAAACTGGCTAACTTGAGGTGCAGTTACATTTTACATATATCTTTCTGAGGCTATATTTTCTTTCTCAAGTGTAATTTCAGTTGTTGGCCATGGAATTGGTTTCTCTTTTCTCCTTTTGTTACCTTAAGAGAATTAAGGTCAGATGATGTATTTTTACTCTCCCCATTTGAATCTGATGCAGAACAATTCCCATGGAGCGTTCTTGTGGAACTTCATTTTAGTTATGTTTTAATAAAGTCTTATTTGTATTGACTTCTGGGGCAGCATGGCATTCCCTAACTGATAAACTACTTGGGTTTACTTTTTTATGAAGAGATTTTAATTTAATATGATAGATTCAATTGCTGTTTTTCAGGTTTTATATGCATGCCTGGAAGCCTTTTAATAACTTGCAATAACAAACAAAATGAATGTGACTTTTAGGGTAGACACTCTTGTAATTGATATTTTTTACCAACTCAGGGTGTTTATTTGTTTTGCCAAAATATGAAGTGCATTCTTTCCTTCCTTGGGGAATAAAAAGTAATGGAATTACAACTTACTAAAAAGTTGTGAGAAAGATTCCATAGCTGAAATGAAAAAAAATTCATACAGATATATTTCCTGCTCTCTTAGACATATGAGTTTTGCATAACTCACAAAAAAAATATAAGATTTTTTCCCTATCTTAATAAATTTATTTGCCTTTCTGCTTAAAGTAGTTAGGGATCAAGGAGTGATAGAATACTTTAAAAATATATTATCAAATAGTAGTTAAGGTATACATGAACAAAAATATTATTACATAGGAAATGATATTATTTTAACTTTCAAAATTGTATATTTTCAATACTAAAGAATGGGATTTTGGAGACAGAAATGATTTTGATAAATGACAGAATTCTGCCTATGGCCACAGAAGAGGCAAGAACAAGTAACATAAAAAAATAGGGAATCTACAAATTAGTATGTTATGATTATTCTCTTGCATAGCATTTAAGAACAGCTTTGAAAAGATCTAATGTCCTCAGAAACTATGTCTAAGTAGTATATATTGTAACTCAAATTGACATGGTTCCTTAAGAGAAATATCAGGACAACTCTTGTATAGTGATGAGGCATTACTGAACAATGTTTTTGGCTGATAAACAGTAATAGAAATTTGAGATTGAAATGCCCTTTTCAAAAGAGTAGGTCACTCCTATGATAATACAAGATAGGTATTTAAGTTTGTCTCTCATTCACTGATTTTGAGCCTCTTCATGTTTGTGCATTAGTTAACATGACACCTTCAAGGATCCTCAATTTTTATGAAGATGTCAGCATGCTGGTGACATTTTTGAAAGACCTATTTTTTAAAGAAAAGTCTATACCTTATTTTGCCCCAAGACTCAATATAATTTTTCACGATAGTTACAAGGCTGATGAAATACTGAATGAGTTGTGGAAGGAGTGGTTGTAGCACGGGTAGGGTGGTGAAGAGATGGAGGAATATGAGGATTTCAACAAGTTGCTGCAGTGATTAATGTTTAATCTCAACCTTCCAGTAATGAAAGTAATACCTAGTATTTATTAAGCTGTGCTAAGAACTTGGAGAAATAAAATCACTAAGCCTCAGTTATAGGTTCTTCATATTACTGAGGCTCAGTGGTTTTATTTTTCTGAGTTCTCTACTCTCTCTCTATACAGACATACCTCATTTTCTTGCACTTCACAGATACTGCGTTTTTTTACAAATGAAAGGTTTATGGCAACCTTGCACCAAGCAAGTTTATCCACACCATTTTTCCAACAGCACGTGTTCACTTTGTGTCTCTGTATCACATTTTGATAATTCTTGCAATGTTTCAAATGTTCTTCTTCTTATTATAATATTTGTTATAGTGATTTATGATCAGTGGTCTTTGATGTTACTACTATAATTGTTTTGGGGTGCCACGAACTGCAGCCACAGAAGACAGTGGACTTGATAAATGTTTGTGTGTTCTGACTGCTCCAGCCACCAGTCTTCCACCCAACCCCCATGTTCTCTCCCTCTCTTGGGGGCCTTCCTATTCCCTGAGACACAACAATATTAAGATTAGGCCAATTAATAACTCTACAGTGTCCTCTAAGTGTTCAAGTACATGGAAGAATCCCATGTTTCTCACTTTAAATCAAAAGCTAGAAATGATTAAGCTCAGTGAAGAAGGCATGTCAAAAGCCAACATGGCCTGAATGGTAGCTCTCTTGTGCCAGATAGTTAGGCAAGTTGGTAATGCAAAGGAAAAGTTCTTGAAGGAAATTAAAAGTGCTAACTCCAGTGAACACATGAATGATAAGAAAGCAAAACAGCCTTATTGCTGAGATGGAGAAAATTTGAGAGGGCTGATGGAATATCAAATCAGCCACAACATTCCCTTAGGCAAAGCCTAGCCCAGAGCAAGTCTCTAACTCTCTTCAGTTCTATGAAGGCTGAGAGACATGAAGAAGCTGCAGAAGAGTTTGAAGTTAGCAGAGATTGGTTCATGAGGTTTAAGGAAAGAAGTTATCTCCAAAATGTAAGAGTGGAAGGGGACACAGCAAGTGCTGATGGGGATGCTGCTGCAGCAAGTTATCCAGAAGATCTAGCTTAGATCACTGATGAAGGTTGCAACACTAAATAACAGATTTTCAATGTAGATGAAACAGTCTTCTCTTGGAAGAAGATGCCATGTAGGTCTTTCACAACTATAGAGAAGTCAATACCTGGCTTCAAAGCTTCAAAGGACAGGCTGACTCTAATGTTAAGGGGTAATGCAGATATGACTTTAAGTTGAAACCAATGCTCATTTACCATTCTGAAAATCCTAGAGCCCTTAGGAATTATGTTAAATCTACTCTGCCTGTGCTCTATAAACAGAACAATAAAGCCTGGATGAAAGTGTTAATACATCTACTCACAGCATGGTTTACTGAGTATTTTAAGACCACTATTGAGACCTACTGCTCAGAAAAAAAGATTTCTTTCAAAATATTATCACTCATTGACAATATACCTGGTTACCCAAGAGCTCTGATGGAAATGTACAGGGGATTTATGTTTTGTTCATGCCTGCTAAAACAACATCCATTCTGTAGCCCATGGATCAGGAGTAATTTCAACTTTCAAATTTTATTATTTAAGAAACACATTTTGTAAGGCTATAGCTGCCATAGATAGTGATTCTTCTGATGGATCTGGGCAAAGACAATTGAAAACCTTCTGGAAAGGATTCACCATTCTAGATGTCGTTAAGAACATTCATGATTTGTGGGAGGAGGTCAAAATATCAACATGAATAGGAGTTTAGAAGAAGTTGATTCCAACCCACATGGATAACTTTGAGGGGTTCAAACTTCAGAAGAACTTACTTCAGACATGGTGTAAACAGTAAGAGAATTAGAATCATAATTGGAGCCTGAAGATGTGACTGCAATCTCATGATAAAATTTGAATGGATAAGGAGTTGATTTTTATAGATGAGCAAAGAAAGTGGTCTCTTGAGATGGAATCTACTCCTCATGAATATGCTGTGAATACTGTTGAAATGACAACAAAGGATTTAGAATATTTCATAAACTTAAACTTAGTGGATAAAGCAGCTGCATGGTTTGAGAGATTGACTCCAATCTTGAAAGAAGTTCTACTGTTTGATCTACTATCAAACAGCAACTCATGCTACAGATAAATCATTTGTGAAAAGAAAAGTCAATCAGTGCAGGAAACTTCACTGTTGTCTTATTTTAAGAAATTGCCACAACTACTCCAGCCTTCATCAACCACCACCCTGATCAGTCAGTAGCTGTCAACATCAGGGCAAGACCCTCCACCAACAAAAAGATTACAACTCACTAAAGGCTCAGATGATTGTTAGCATTTTCTAGCAATATAATATCTTAAAATTTTTTTTTTTTTTAGAGACGGGGTCTCGCTCTTGGTCAGGCTGGTTTCGAACTCCTGACCTTGAGCTATCCACCCGCCTCGGCCTCCCAGAGTGCTAGGATTACAGGCGTGAGCCACCGCGCCCGGCCCTATAATATCTTAAAATTAAGGTATGTATATTTTTAGACATAATGCTATGGCACACCTAATAGACTACAATATGGTGTAAACACAACTTTTATATGCAGTGAAAAACAAAAAAAAAATTGTGTGAATTGCTTTATTGCAATACTGACTTTATAGTGGTGGTCTGGGACTGAACCTGTAATATCTCTGAGGTATGCTTGTATAAGATTTATATATATATGTATGTATATAAATATATATGTATATATATAGAGAGAGAGAGGGAGGGAGGGAGAGGGAGAGAAGCAATGCTTATCTCACAGATAGATTACTATGAGGATAAAATTATATAATATATTCAAAAGCCATTCCAGGTGCAAATATAGAAAAGTAATCAAGGCTTAAAATTCATAGGTGTACTTTCATGTACTGAAGTACACTGAACAATCTTGCAGGAATTAGCCTGTTGATGTGTTCCTGATGTGATGGACACACTAAAGAGAAAATGCTGTATCATAAACATGGAGTACAGATGGAAAGAAACACTGCCTAATGTAGAAGTCATTGACATCATTTAAGACTCTTGGGATCTCATACATTGCAAACTAGGCAAAGCAGGGAGTAAGTGTAAAGGCTGCAGTTGGGATACAAGCTCAGTGTGCTTGAGGAAAAGAAAGAAAGCCAGCCTAGCACTCTGGGAGGCTGAGGTGGGTGGATCATTTGAGCTCAGGAGACCAGCCTGAGCAAGAGCAAGACCCCATCTCTACTAAAAA
>VBSM01002608.1:35833855-35851660 GCA_008086735.1 Cheirogaleus medius
TTTTTTTTTTTTTTTAAGTGGGAAGTGAGGCAGTTAAAAGTTTCTATGCCTCATAGGTAGCTGTTAAGATCAACTAAAAGTAAAATGCTTAGCAGAGGGCCTGGCCCATAGCAAGACCTCCATAAATGTAACTTGTCATTACACTAGAGGAGATCTAAAATGCTCTTTCATCTAATTCTAGGTGGTGAGAAAGAACTACTAAAATGAATGCATAATTCCCTGAATTATTGTCACATCCTTCTAAAAGGCTTTCCTGAGTAACATTTATCCCAACCCCAGTCTAGCTTACATCTGCCAGACTGACGAAAAACTCCCAAGTAATGCTTTGCATTATATCACTCTCCAAACAGAGGGGCCACATTTTTCCACCCACCTGGACATCATCAACCCCTCTTCCAGCTTGCAGAGTGCTTCCTAATGGTTTTCCCTCTCCTGAAATGTTTTGCCTCATTTTCTCCCTAAATGTATCATTTATCTACTGACACTGTACTGTCCTCCTACGTAGATAAACTCTCAAAGAGAGTTTTTCAAAGAAGTCATGCTCTTTTTCTGGACTTGCATCTTTCCTTATATAGCTCAATCCACTCCCTGACCTACACATCTAGAAGCATCCTCCCTGTTTGCATCCTTCTTTCCGAGTTTAAGAAGCTTGTCCCTACCGCAGGCTTTCTCCCTAACCTAGCCCTTCACGATCTCTCTATCATCTAAATGCCTGAAGCATTTAGAGATTTTACCACGCAATTTGGCTGTTAATTATAAATTGTCTTGCAGCGTATTTGCTATGTGTTTGTTTTGCCTCTCCAGAGATATTTCACTATCTTTTTGCTTCTTAGCTGTCTTTCTTTATTCGCTAATCCACAAAGCTCTCTGGATAATTTTCCTGGCCTGTCATGGTGACTGTGCCACTTGTTCCCTAGGTATTAGCATAAGGTCTCATTCCAACCAGGCTTCTGGGCTTGACTTGCCTTTAACCTGACTATACAGAAACGATCTCTCATGAGATAGGCCCCTTGCTATTGGCCAAGTCTGTTTTTATACACCAGAAAGAATTTTCCTTCCTTCCAAACTGTATTTTTCCCACTTCTTAGAATAAATAATATCTGTATCTATAGCCAGCCTTACCTGATTGAAGCAGCACTAGGTTGTGCAAAAGAAGCATGGACTTTGAAGTATTAGAGTTTGGGTCTGAATCTTGATTTTGCCACTTACTAACTGTATGACATTGGGCAAGTCACTTCTCTGAGCTTCAGGTTTGTTCAGGTATTAAAATATCAATACCTAGCCCCACAAAACAGATATAAGAATTATGTGAGATAAATAACAGAAAGTGCCTGATAAATAGTGGGGAGTAAACTTAAGGTACCTCACCCCTCCAGCTAGTATGAAACATATTAATAACATCTACAGTCTATCCTTATTATATATGGTACGCATTGACACAATCATAATTATTCTACCTATAGATTCATATTTACATTGGGTACATATGCTTGCATTTATCATTCCTCATTAAATAATTCTTTAAGAGTAGTGTACATAGTACTAATCTTAGTATTTGCAAACTCAACTAAGTGCATTGCTATGAAACCTGTAGAATCTAAAACTTACTAGTTGTTCACAGTTGATTAATATTGGAAATTATCTTTAAGGTGAAATACTGGTTTCTCCTCTCCCTCACATTTGAGGAAATTGAAGGCCAAAGTCTAATAAGTCCCCTGGTTAAGGATAAAAATGCAGAGTAGTGGAACCACCATGCTCATTGCTTGCCTTCCAATTTTTAAATTCTAGATACGTATTTCAAGATAGTGAGGCAGTTTTGCAAGATGGCTAATGAAACTTTCCTCTGTGGCAGTCACAATTTTCATGCCAAAATGAGTCTCATAACAGAAATTACCTGTACATTTTTAATAAATCCCTCAGCAAACACTTGTTCTGATTGGGTATATCCAGACTTTGGTGAAGAAATGAGAGATAAATGGTTTAAAATTGAAGCCTCAGTTTAAGCAGAGTTTCTGAGTAGAGAAATCACAATAAAATATCTAATTCCTAGGTTCAAATGCGAAGCCGATTTGAACCTACCTGCTTGCTTGCTTTCTCCTTTCTACCTCCCACACCCTTTCTTTTTTTTTTTCTTTCCCTCTTGGCAGTCTGAATTGACCAAGCTCGATGCCATTCATTGACAAGTCTGTTTCTAGGTACAGATATTTTCATCTACCCAGGGAACAATCGAACCTGTTGAATCAGAGTTAACATGCAGGGGTTAAATGATCTTTGTGAACATGATACAAAGACAGGAAATTCAAGACTTAATATGACTGATACATGACTGAAACGACAGCCTGGATACTCTATCACATATGGTCATGGAGATAGTTTCTACCCTCATGGAGTTATCTTTGACTATACAAGAGGTCTTGAGAAACCACAATTCTTCCCACTGGCTTTTGGGAGGTGGGGAGGTGTGAGGTATTTCACTGCTTCCTCTTTAAACTCTTAATAGAAGGCTGTTGAGAGGTTCTGACTCAGCAACTTCCCGAATTACTCAGCCCTTTAAAAAGGTTTAAATGTGACCTCAACTCTGCACAACACAGATTTATAATCAGCCTTCAGTTTAGAAAGCCTAATCTTTAGAGAAACTGAGCAAATAATATCACAATAATGGCATTTCAGTTCAACAATGAGATTTTCTTCCATATATATAAAGACAGATCCTGGGAACAATCTTTGGGAGCATTTTATTGTTTTGATGGGACAATAAAATATGAAGTTATCGTAATAACAGTGAGCTACCTTTTGTTTTCCTGGCAGGAAGAGGTAAAGCAAAATATTTTCCAAAGTGGCAAAGTGGACAAGAGCTTCTCTCTGCCCTGTGTACAAAGCATCTAGCTTTAGAAGTGGGATTCCCAAAATGATCGTTTCTACTGCATATTGTAAAGAAAGTTAATCTATCTTTTGTCTCAGAGTATGAGTACTGCCAAGATTATTATAGCAAACCAGACCTCCTCCTTCACTCCTTTTCCCTACTCTCTTTAACTTACTGAACCTAAATTGGATAGGGTGTCTGTGTGCTGGGGGAGTGGGTGGGTCAGGTGCAATGGCGTATACTAAATAAGCAAAGAAAGCTCCATGGGAATTCTTTCAAAGATGAAAACTATTCCATACTTATTACCTTGTTAAGTTTTACATCTAGTAGAACTTTGCCATTATGACAACAAAGCTGTAACACATACATACAGCAGATGGTAGTTATTTCATATAATCCTCACATTTCTTCCGTGAGATGTTTTTTATATCTGAGCAAAAGTGAGGCTCAGAGAGGTTAAGTGAATTAATTGCCCAAGGTCATGAAGTTAGGAAGTAGCAAAACCAAGATTCAAACCCAAAACTTTACTACTGCAAAGTCCATGCTCCTTCCATACAACGTCATACTGCCTCGGTGGGTAAGGCTGGCTGTAAAATACAGACGTTATTTATCCTAAGCAGCGACAGAAATACAGTTTGGAAAGAAAGTAGAAGGGATTTGGTCATTCCCTCTTGCTCATATTTCCATTTCTCTCCCCTATCTCTTTTATTGCCCTTACCTTTTTCATTCTCCTTCTTAATTTTTTTCCCATTTTCATAATTAGGATAAATAAGAAATAAGAAAATTAGTTCTTGAGGTAGAAAGGTGGCAAAGGTATACAATTGCCCGCTTAGTGAAACTTGGGGGAAGCTCCTCAACGGTCTCTGACTTGAAACAATACTTGCCGTTCACCTGCCTAGCAGCTGAAATTCCCACCATCCGCTCCTTTGGGTTAGATGTACTTTGTCTCTAAAAGTTGTCTCTGAATGTGGCAGTTTATGAGGTAATTGACAACTTTCCCCAAGATTTTTGTGCCCAGGGTAATCAATTACAGAACACACGACTTTTGGTTGGTAATAAAGCACAGAATGTTTAAACAAGCCCTTTGTAGCCCCAAAACAGAGCAAGTTCTTTGGAAAAGAAAAACTGAAAAGGTACGGTGCTCGTCAAGTTTAGCCTTTTATTCAGGATTGCATGGACCTAGGAAAAATAAGAGCTCTGCAGACTCTAAAATAGGTTTAGTTTCAGCTTGGATGTCAGGAAACCTTCCCCGACTCTCCACAACCGGGTTGTGAGACCTGCTCTGAGCTTTTGTAAATACCTGCATGTCCTCTTATCCCGGCATATCTTATTTTGCTGTCATTGCCTAACTCCATCACTAGACCATAAGTTCCTTGAAAGTATTAATTCGGTCATTCATTCAGTTGAGGACTATTTCTAGTGCTAGTGCAAAGTTCAGGAGGAAAACTACACAGATTAAAATATCCAAAATGGCTGGATTTTTTCAGTTTTAATTTGAAGGTCCTTTTGTAGCTTGAGTATTGGAAAAAGTCAAACACGGGCTTCTGCCTCAGACTCTAGAGTTGAGTAGATGATGTGTGGGAAAATATAAAGGATGATAGTGAATATATTTTTAAATGTTTTTGAGGGAAGACTAAAACTTCTTAGGAGTTTTTTATTTTTGCTAGGTTATTAAGAATGAAATTCATAATCCCACTACTGGCTCAAAATATATACATAGGTATGTGGTTCAAAGCATGTAAGATTTGGGGGAAAGCAATAAAATGTAAGAAAATGGAACATCTAAATAGAAGAATCATAAACTAGTCGATTTTAGAGTATTGCTAAAATACAAAAGTACCAGAAAAGAAGCAAATTGACAATAATCATTTAGAACCCACAAACTTTCCAAAAGAAAAATTAAGAAGCAAACAACAAAAGCCTCTCTTACAGATTTTTTTGAGAATGAGTCAGCTCAATACCTGTCTTGAATGACAAAAAAAAATCACTTCTTTGTCCTGATCAGAGAAATTGTGTCCTGATTTGACAAAATAAAACCTCTGCTGGCCAGATTCTGTCACATGACTGCATAATTCATTGTTCTTGGCAATCACTGGGCAAATAATCATGGTCATCACGAATGGAAATAGATTCGCCTGGAGGAAAGGTCACCAGTGAAAAATGGCTTGTGGACCAAGCCCTGTAACCTGCTGCAACTCTGAACTATGGCGTGGACTGGGGCCACTTACACAGTCATTCCTGGCAACTTACCACTTGCTATAAGGCAGAATATAGTAGAAAGTGGGTATCAGTCCATAGATCTCATTATTGTGGGGGAGGGAGAGGGAGGAGTAGTTGCTGACTGGCAGAAAGGCCTCCCTGGAATGTGGATTTACCTCTAAGGAGACCCGTCAGCGTGAACCTGACAGCCCTGTGTACTGTGGCACTCTAATGAACAACCCTGAACTACTTCCCCCCCCCTCTGTTAAGTAATCCTGCAGGGATTACAAAGATGCTTATAAGATTTCTATTTTACTTCCTAAATAAACCTGCAATTTCAACCTGCTATGAACCACTGCAATTGCCATTTTCTAGGTAACAAATGGTTGATATAGGCAATTTCATATGATTCAACCTAATTGTTAAATGGTCACGCAGATTTGGTACTATAATATAACTGTGGGAAGAAAGCAAGAATTAAAATGTGAACACTAAATGTCTTATTTTTTTTTTCCCAAGGAAGCCCTATTGGGTTAAAAGAGAAGGCAAATTCCTTTTAGCTGCAATTAGTATTTGTGGAATATCTAATCACATGGTGCTGTGAAGAGTACACAATACATAGAAGAGACCAACATTATCCTGGAGGAATTTATCATCTGTATGTGAGGATCTGGCTAAATATAGAACAAAAATAATGTTTTCATTTTCTACATAGCAGACAAAAATGGCTGTATTGTAAAGTGCAACTAATCTTTCATGAAGTATATCGATGCCGATGCTACCCAGATCCACCCAGAGATATCACTTGCTGGCATTTTAATGCCCCCCGTCCCCTACCACCTCATTACACTCTAGATAATTAGCCTTCTTTTCTGGACTGGCTAGATAGTTCACAGGACCAGTGTGAGGCCTCTTGTTTAAAAATTAAGAATTTCAAGATGATGACAGCAGAGCATTAGACTGGGACCGTTCTAAGCATGGGACCATGTGTGACCACCCAGGTTGCATGTCCATAAAGCCAGTTCGGCTTCTTTCCGTTGCTCATATATGCCAAGTTCATTCCCACCCCAGGCTCTGGCACCTGCTATTCTCTCTGTTTGGAATGCTCTTCTCATGGCTAAGGTCTCAGATCAAATGCCTGCTCCTCAGAGAGGCCTTCCTTGACAACCCTGTGTAAAGAGGCCCTTATTTTGTCGCTCGCTGTGTGACATCATCCTAGTTTGCTTTTTTCCCAATATTTTGTGCTTTTGTTTTATTGCTAATTTAGCCATAGACTTATTTGTTGTCTAGTTCCCTTCCATTGGAATATTAACTCTGCAATAGAAGGGACTTTCCTTTTTTCACTTCCTCTTGTTCACATGGCTCCTAAAACAGTACTTGGTACAAGTAGTTGTCCAGTAAATATGTTTTTGAACTAGATTACTTATAATCTAGTTATATGTTTTCGAACTAGATTATTTATAAAATTTTTCTAATTTATAAAAAGTCTTCACTGGTCTTAAGTTTTTATGTCTTCCAACTGACTCAGCTAATATACACACATGCATACACACACATGAACGAACCAATGGATGAAATTAAAAACTTGAGTTAATGCAATATATCAAATATTGAACCCTCATTCAGCTGTGATTACTCAGTGATTTATCTTTAGAAATCGTACTACATTCTAAAGATCAGTCAGCTTTTAAAGTTGTTCTGCTATGGCTCTCATAGCTCAAAATTTTAAAAGTAAAAGTACAAAGTAGGCATATATTAAAATGTTGATAGAAAACATCTCATAAAATAATTTCTAAGAAAATGTGGTAAATGTTTTTATTGTGACTATGCTTATTGTTGATAATAGAATTATTAAGATATTATTAAACACTATAAGAAATTGATAAAGTCCTTTAAATGGCCTATAATATTATTTTAATATAAAGAAAGTTTGATGCAGCTATAATTTTGCACAAAGTTAATATTCACTTTTGAATAGTTAAATGAAAAAATCAAAATAATTATATGCGGTCACAAAAATTAGGACTTTGACCCCTTACAGGAATTGCTATCATGAAAATAACCTTGGTTGAATTAACCTGAAGCTCGTGTTAGATTACAAAGCCTCCTGCAACATACTTATTTAATTATATCTTTTGAATTTAAGAGTCAAAGATAATGGCCCCATAAGACTTGACTTTGCTCAACTGGTTCTGTCTAGAGAGTTGGTACCGCATGCAAATCATCCATTTTGGTGGTTTCATAGTTTCCAGCCACAATTAGAAATTAACAAAACAAGTTATAAGCACTGACTGTTGAAGACATTTCTACATATCCAATGAGATATGCAATGCAAGCTAAATAGAAGAACATTTGCAATTTAAAATATAATTCTCCATAATGAAAATGTAAAGCAGTCGTTCTGTTTTATTCGGCATGGCAGGTTAGGAATCCCCGTGAAGCTACACTGAAGCAAAGAGTAGATTAATAATTTAATTTGGTTCAGAACTGTGCAATGGGGCACCACAACCTTTTATTCTGTAACCAGCTGCTGACCCTAATATGGATGAACCAATTAGACATCTCTATTTAATTGTTGGGTGACCCATCCAAAACTCACTAGGAATTTTCATTTTAAACAACATTCAACAGTCTGAAAGAATCCTAGTTATCCCCTTGGTGGAGGTGGTTGATTTGATAGAAGCACACAAAGGAGTTCAGCAAACAGGGGGGAAAACTGCAAGATCATTTTAGACTGCGTTCTGTAAAAGAACATCTTAATATAATGAGCCTTTTTTCAGTCTCCCTAGGCGGAGCATCAGCCCTCTCAGATAACCCCACACAAAGCAAATACTATTCGTCTGAAGTTACATTTGCTCCTTGTTATCACAACTTATGCCACTTAATTCATTATTCAACGAATTCACTTTCTTGTTTATTAGATGCAAGGTAGCCGCTTATCCCTAAAGGCCATGTATGCAAAAGACTGCTTGTAATCCTGTCACTTCAAACCTCGCTAGACTTTTACATTGCTTCAGGAATTAGGAGGAAAGAAGCAAACAATTTAGATTTATTCCTGATGATATTAAATCTGTACATGATGAAAGGAAGAAGAAAGAAATGCTAACCTGAAATTTGTTGATTTGGAGAGTGGCTTCAGATGCTATCTTTACATGTAAAAGTTAGTAATTCACTTGCTTCCTATAATAAACACCTTGAATTATTCTTCCTACGTTAAAGAGGAATAAATTAAATGTATTTGTTTTTTCATACAGGTTGCCTGCAAAAAAATGTAACCCTGCTCATCAGCTGTATGCCAAAGATGCAGGCCACCTTGACAGTTCATGTGCTGAAGACAGACATTAAATATACTTTAGAATCTGATATCTGATATGTCACTGCTTTGGGGCACCGCTCTCTAAGTATATTTAATGTTGGACTAAAAAAATGCATTGAAAATGTTTAAAAATTTTTTCAACATGGGTATTTTAAGATTCCGTTTGGTTGTCAGTAACAAGATGTGATAAATATATTCTGTATGATATAAAACAATATAACTATTTGAACTCTTAACACAACATACCACAATGGTCAGAGAAATTTCAATTGGATTCGGTAATGTTATGCTATTAAAATCATTAAAATGTAAATGAATTACTGATTTAAACGCACTCATTGCACTCTTAGCACAATTAATATTGTATAAAATTATCTACATAATTATACACAGAATGTTTACATAAAACAGCCAGGAAAGAGCTACAAATCAGAGGCTGAGTGTAAAATATTTTAAGCTGTGTGGTGAAGTCTTCTAAATATGGAAATCTAAGTGGTTGTTTTAGTATTGATGCTTTACGTAACTGCAGACTGTTCTAAATTTCATGCTTTACTTATTTAAATGCTAAATAACTCTATACTTATTTTTAAAATTCTCATAAATATATATACATGTGCATATATATATAGAGAGAGAGAGAGAGAGAGAGAGACTGAATATGTTTTAAACCTGTGTGCATTATTCACAAAACTAAGAGGAAATTATTTTCTTCAATTAATTGACATTATGAGCCGTTTGAGATTTTGCATTAGTCCACCAACAAAAGCCACAGGAAACATATTAATGCAGCACAGCATATACAGATATGCCTAGGACAAAAGACTCAACATCTCTAGAAAAGAGGAACGATTTACAGGAAACCTCATTTTGTGAATAGAGTTGTGACTAATAAAATAATGTGTACAAAATTACTGGCAACTATTCTAAGGAAGGAAATACACTTGAAAACTCACTTACCCGGTGACTATGGATATTACTGTAATTATCGTCATTCTTTCCAAGCATCACTCATATTAATATAGTGATGAACAAATTGATTCACCTGAATAATTAACCTTTACTACAGTATAACTACCTTAGGTACAGATTAATGTTTTCTATTCAGCTTAAGCTATAACCTACCAGAAAAATCACACTCATTAAAAATAACTGCAAAAGTCAATTGTTTCCTTCCACTCTGAGGAATTAGTATCAACGATTAATTTATGCAGTATTTTTAAAAGCTTATATTCATATGCCTGGACCCATTAAACAAAAACAGCAGAATAGAGCAAAAATGAAATTAACAAAGAGTGCTAATAAAATACAACTTTTCTGTTGATATCTTAGATATATAACTTTTTTCATTATTGTACAACTCTTGGTTTTTACATGTGGGAGATTTAAAAAGTCACCCAGTGATTTTTATAGTGCAACCGTATGCTAGATAAAGATATTTAAGCTGTCAGTATAAACTGCTTCTGTTTTCATTTTGCATTTAATTTCAATGCCAGACTCAAGGCATAAATTTTTCATCACCTGCAATGCTATGAATAAAAGATTAAAAAAAGAACTGAGAAGAAATTCTAACACATGCGGTGCATGCAGCATTGTGCAGACGCAGTATTCATAACTAGATGTTTAATTTCCATCTTTTTTTTCCTACGTCAGGAACATTATTATTTGGGTTAATACATCATGGAGCTAATTTCTAGTATTTTAGCTTTGCAGAATTCAAGTTTACCTAGCCTGGGCCAAAGAGGCCATTCATTCCACTTGAAATCTGAAGTATACGCCCTAAGATTTACATGCTACTTTGTTAGCACTGCAGGGTTCTATTACTCTCGTATTTCTAGAAAGGGAATATTTCGACATCATATATTTTTGTTTTGTTCCATGAAATAGCAGGTACATTAACCTTGCCTGAAAGTTCAAAGAACTAAGAATTACTGAAATGGTCCCACCTAATATCAGTTCCTCATTAAGGCTTGCTTCGTGTTCTCAGCCGAAAGATATAATCAATCCCAAGAGGTAAAGTTATGAGCTCAGTGTTAAGGCATTTTTTATTTAGTACTTAGGACTGTTTTCTGTAGCACAATGTATCTTCATTGTCACTTTATTAGCCTCCACAGGACTCACAGACTAGAACAA
Source organism: Cheirogaleus medius (assembly GCA_008086735.1). Taxonomy (NCBI): domain Eukaryota; kingdom Metazoa; phylum Chordata; class Mammalia; order Primates; family Cheirogaleidae; genus Cheirogaleus; species Cheirogaleus medius. The sequence continues at coordinate 35,844,364 of VBSM01002608.1, forward strand.
TTTCTAATTCTTGCCAATAGACTCAGTGAGCAAGAGACACGTAAGAGTCTTTCCTAATCTCATCAGCAAGGGCCTTGGGTTTATTAGCCTTGTCATTGTGAAACTTCACTTTCTCAGGGCAGTCAAGAGCCTGCTGGGGACCACAGGCCTGTCGGGGACAGCAAGAGTTATTCCCTTGGAGGTTAGTGGCATCTAATAATGTCTAGCTTATTGTCTTAGGTTCTAATTACTCAAACTAATTTTTATAGCTATTGAAATTAAATCTAGGGAAAGCTTTGGAAAAAAATAAACCAAACCATGCTCTGATACACTGTTATCAATGTGATACCCAATTAGCTCAGTTGGTTAGCAGATAGTGCTAATGAGTCCTAGGTCATGGTTCAATTCCAGGGAGGCCCGTTAGCTTCACTTTGTTCTATGGTCACAGACACATACCTCATCCTCTCCACCTATCTTAAGTGCTACTGGTCACCAAAATAACCAGTGTGAGCATATGGGTGGATCAGTGTAAATCCATCTCTACAACTAGGCTCTAGAGGGCATCAGTATCATCTTTTGTGATAACTATATAAAAATTAGTATTTTTAAATAAGACTTTTTTTTTTGCTTATTGTTTATGACTGTAAAGCAAGTACTTTATATCTTCAAAACATTTAATGTGATTTAATTAGACTAGACTTCATAGCATCTCTATGATGTCGGCAAGTTTAATTAAACTTCCTTTCCAGATGAAAAAGCTCAAAACTGAGAGGTTAAGTCACTTGTCTGAGGTCACATAAAATGTCAGGGGCATTTCTCAGATTGGAATGCCTGTCTTGTGTATCTCATTCCATTGTGGTACCCATGAGACTGCTCTGCCTCTATGGAAACAGCCTGAAGTCACAGTAATATGTCACTATATTATCACATTATTTTTCATTATGCTAGAAGACACAGCTTAGTGAAAAGGCATGGTGAGTCAAGAATTACAGATGTATCTCCCTTTAAGCAACATAAATGTATGGAAATTTGGATTTGCTGAACAGATAAATTAGAGAGTGTCATGTATCACTTAGTCTACGCTATCTCATATTGCTATTAATCACGTTTTTGCATGCCCTAACTTCTCAACTAGCTAGTACACACAGGGACCATGTCTTATATCTCTTTGAATCCATAGTAGGTATTAATAAATATTTATTTATGACAATGGCATTTGACTGGAGTGGGATGGGGAATATGAGACTATATATCCTATAGAAGTGACAAAATAGGGGTTGAGATACACATCATGATATTGGGCAGGAGTGGATTTTTCCTATCGGGTCTGTGTAATTACAGCAATTCTAGTTTGATATATTATATGAAAAAGCACCTAAAACCTACCCTGGATACTAGGCATGAAGAGGACCTAGGGAGATGATGCACTTAAGGAAAATACTTGCAAACAATAGAATGCTTAAACAGCAGGGTAGGAGAGGCAGCTTGGCCCAGCTATGGAAGGTAGAGACTTCATTGTGTAACCCAGAATCTCTCTGTCAATGGGGATATGGTGTTGAGTGAAAATTAGTGGCTTAGTATAATAGATGAGAAAGATACATAATTGTGGGGTGGGGGAGTCAAGAAACATTTTTATTTTATAAAATTATTATTCATAAGATATTTTTAAGTTGTTTGTTTTTCCAGTGCCTAAAGTGATCTTATTTAGGATAAAATTGATTTACTTAGAACTTTTCAGAAATATGGTAATTTTGTGAGTTAAAGTATGCCTGTAAAGCGTTGTACCCCTCAGGTAATTGACTTGAATTTGATTCTCATAGTGAAGGAGGAAGTCAAGACTACTCAACTTGCTTTGTAAAATGAGGAGCTGTTTTGGAAACAGATCTTAACACCAATGTGATTCAGGAAGGAAATGACAGACTTAGCAGCGAACTCTAGATATAATATGCATGTTCCCCAGAGATGGGCCATTGCAAGTTTTTCATTTTAATACAGTCATCTACTTCCTGTTCACATCTCTCTACCATTAAATCTCTGAGTTTTGGGGTTCCTCAAAGAATAACCTTCTGAAGTCTACAGGCTGATCTCATCACTAACTCCTATAGCAGTTAAGGATAAGCTCTGTTGTTTCTTATATATGAATATTCTGCACAAGATTATTAGACAATGTAAATTCATTGCTCAACTTTATTTGTTCAAAGCTAGAAAAAATTAAAATCACTTAGTGCTTATTATTCTCAGGTGAAATAGAGCACTCACTTTCACACTGCACAGACTTATAGTATAATTACATGGGCAACATAGTTCAATTTTCATCTTCTGATTTTTAAAGTAATATTAATAAATTAGTGCTTTATAATTATTTGGGCTTTGATGATAATTTGCCTTCTTCAACATATGAGAAAACGCACTGAGCACCAGTATTTCAGGGGTGGCTTATTCCCACCAGATTAGTGATTATTAACCTAGGAAGCTTCTAAGGTCCATGAACATCCTGAAAAGTATGTGCAAATTATGGAAGTATATACATATGTTGCATATTTTTAGCTAGAGGTCTTCTTAGAGCTTCAAAGGGGTTCCTGTTTCAAAAGAGGGGTAAGAACTACTACTATAAATCTTCACCTTGTGTTCATTTGTAAGTTCATATTCTCTGTCTGTCTAGCTCAATTTAATTGCTTTATGAATTTGTGAAATACTCAAATGAAAAATGCCATATTTTCTTTTTAAAAAGGAAAAAGAAAAGGGCATACATGACAACTAAAAAATGTACACTAAAAAAATACACACTAATTATAATATTTCCATGTGGAACACTGGGAGAGACTAATGGGTAGTTAAGGAAATGCCTTTCTTTCCTTGAGATATTCAAGATAAAAATATATCCTCTCTCTAAGAGACTGTATATGTAGTTCTTCCTAGGAAGTAGTCTGCTAGACTAGAACTCTTAGGGTTCTTTTCAGGCTTATGGTCTCTTCATTATGTGCTTCTAGGAGATGTCAGATAATTACTTTTATTCATTGTCAATCAAACACATCACTTCAGACACAGACCATGCATAGTTAACCTGTCTTTTAAAAAAGGAAACCTGTTTGAACAAAAATACCCCAAACAAGCACATACACAGAGGATGAGATGTTAGAAAATTGAGTTCTGTTTAGACTTGTGCTATCAACTCATTGAGTTCTCAAAAGCAAGTTAGTCTTGCCAAACATGCTTAAAATGTATTTTTTTTAACTCTCTATTGCTCTCAATTGCTTAAATGCAAAAAGTTGAATTTGAGGTAAGTCAAATGTTTCTCAACACATCCAAGATGATTTTAAAAATTAAAGATTCTTATATATTCCAGATCTATGCAAACTGAATTGCTAGGGAACGACTCCAGGAATCTACAGTGTAACAAGTGACTAAAGTGACTTATGATCATACAAGTTTGGGAAATTGGAAAGGATGTGATATTCTTAGTCCCTTAAGATTTTGGATTTTAGCTAGTTGGTATGTGGTTCCTTTCTTTTGAAGATTTTCGGTATACAATATTATATAATTCCCTCCAATCAATTTCACCTAAATACTGGGAGAATACATTTCCAGTGATGAAATGAATAGTTGGTGAGTATGAAGCACAGCATTCAAAGAGTTAATTCAAAATTCTATTGTCAAGAAATCTCAGGAATGGGAGCATGTGTATGATATTAAAAATAAAAGCTTTCTTTATTGTCCTTTAAAAGTCAGTACTGATTTCAAAAGGCCTTGATAAGCACAGGGTCAGCATATTTTTTCAGTAACGCTCTTGGGGAAACATTAATTTCATATGCTCTTCTGGACAATTGTTTCTATTCGGATCTTACAAAAAAGCTTTTAATTCAAAAGGGAAAGGTATTGGTGGAAATTTATAAAAGGTTTATGAGGTTTTTTTTTTTTTTTGATTAACAAAACTGAGAGCCAAGACACCTTCTGTTTCTAATCATTTTTCTATTAACTTGGACTTCTTTTCCTCCAACCTGAAAGTGAGAGGTAAAATCTTATACTCAATTCTATGAAGGCATTTGCCAATATAATAATGTAATTACATTTGGCCACTTGGAAAATAGATTTATGACCAAAAACATTGTTAACAATGGATATTTTTGCCTTGGGTTCTGTTTTCTCCTAGCAACATCAATAGTATATTTAAAATAATATACACTTATATATAAAGTAGTAAATATAAATATAGGAGTTAATGCAAAGAAAGTGACACATAAATAACTCTTTCTATTGACAAATACCAATGTTTCAGAAACAACAGCATATGATTTCAGGTCTAGATCACTGAAAAGTGATTACAACTAATCTACAGAACAATACCAAAAGTTTTAGATATGACCTAATGTTAAGACAACCTTCTTCGGTTTCTAACAGGTAATGACCAGACAGAATGATATATTTCCAGATTTTTCTATATGCTAGAAATTCTACAAAATGGTTGTTATTGCCTAACAACGCACCACTTTATTATAAACAGAAGGTTGTTCAGCCATTTTGGTGTAATCTCTCACTACTCAATGGTAGCTCCATGCTGGCTGGTGTGTAATATAGTTCATTCAATTATTATTTAAGGTAAAATGCTGCATTGCTAATGTAAATCCAGCTGTCCCTTTTTGTAAAGTATGCAGATTAACTTTTCCCATTTGGTCCACTCCAGGGAATATCTTTCAATTTCGTTAGGTAGTTAAGTGATTTTCATTTCGGGTTATATGTGAATATTTTTAAAAGAGAATTTCCGTAGATATAGAACTCATACTTTGGAGTTTCTTCTAAATTTTGTGTGACAACTTATTTAAATTATTAAGATTGAAATAGCTTTTGATCTCATACCATCATTTTATAATCATTTTATCTATAACAGAGAAGCTTGGCTCTACTATTTCTTTATAATAATTTTGTTATGCCACAAATTCAAGATTCATACTTTCAGTGAATCTAAAGTGATCATCTTCCCAATTTATTTGTAAGCCTGTAGGCAACTCATATTAGTATGGTGAATTTTAGAATACCCTCAGTAAGACTGTAAAATAACTCATGAAACATGTAGCATATCATGTAACAATACTGTTAAACAATCACCTAAGTTTCAGGGTGACTTAAAATGTTTTCCAGTGCCTTCCATGTTGATTCCTAGAAGTATTCCTATCCATAGTATATTAGCAAACTGATGACTCAATGTTTTAGATTCCTAAAGATGACATTTTTTGAAGTTTCTAATATATAATAAATTATTTTTAAACATACTTTTTTGGGTAGTTCATTTATTTAAATGACCTCTAAGCCTAGGGAAAGATTAAATTAAGAATAAAGTTTTATGTCTGCTTCATTTTTAATAGTTTTCTGGTGCCTTTCTCCTATGGTAATATAATTTATATTATCTTTAAAATATATCATATAAATATATTACCATGTATAATTATTCTAAGTGATAGCATTATTATTATTTTTATATTTATTTATTCCTTTCAAGTCACTCAGCATGCTATTAATGGGCCATGTGGCTAGATATTCTAATTTGTCCTTGTGACTTATAATTAGTTTAAGTAGAAGTTCAATAAAAAAGTATTTTGAAGTTTATAAGAATAATTTTTTCTGTTACATGCATGTCCATAGATATAAAACTCAAAGATTTTCTTTCTTTCATAATATACTACAATATGGTTACAAGTGCATTGAAATTCATCTTGTTAGAATGGTAGTAATATATCCCACCAGGACTACTGTTCCTAGTAGCAATTTAAAATAATTATTGTGAGACTTGATGCTAGACATCAGGTTTGCAATAGAATTACAATGAGGGAAGTGTATTAGAGACAAAACATTGCTGGAAGAAAACTTCATAATGGCGCAATTTGGAACTAAGCCTCAATTTTACAGTAATAGATTCTCTTTATGATGGCACAAAGGACTGAATGCACTTAGCAAATTTAAATCTATTATTAGTCACACTTTGTGGATTGCAGTGCAAAAAGGAGAAAAGAAATTAGCTTTTTAAGTATGTTCTTATATAAAACAGGTTCTAGTAAGAACAGTCTTATATAAAATCTCCTTGTTACAGTTCAGAAACACCGTCAGTCTTCGTAACAGCAGGGAGTTGTCCAAGTTTAAAAGTCTTTCCAAAAATAGTTCTGGAGGTCTCTAATTTCAAATGATAAGTTTCTAAAGCCAGGATATGTTCAACATCAGTATATTTCTTATTTACAGAAATAGAGTAGAGAATAAGAAAGACAGAGTTAATTTGGTCTTTGCAGCTTATCATGATCTCTCTTGAATGAAGAGGTATTTGTAGTTCATATTAGGACTACACCTGCCTTTAACGTGATTTCAATTACAATTAAGAGCACTCAGCAGCGTTAAGTCAGTATGATGTGGCACTCATCTAAAGTAAAAGGAGTTGCAATTGGCAATTTTGCAAAGGAAATCAACAGCAAGAATTCAGTGGGCATTTTTAGTATAAAACCAAAACACCAAAAATCCAAGCTTCCATGTTCAAGTTAACTAAAATGTTATACCTTTGTTTTAATTATGATCCATTTTTCCTATCTCATCTGAAAATAATACAGGGTAGAATATTTGATAACAGCATAATTCAGTTTTAAACTAACACATGATATTTCCATAATGTTATTGATTGGATATATAGACATGCAGTTGTAATTCTTAAGAAATTTTAAATAAAATTCTTATCTGAGATGTTTCACTTATTTACCTGTGAAAAAGAATGGAAACACCCAGTTGCATTGAGAAAAGTTAACCTTATATAAAAATTGGTGTTGGTAGATCGAGAGATAAGAAAGCAGGGATAGCTAGATAATGGTCATCTTTAAAGTTCTATGCAGCCTAAATAGAGTAGTTATAAATAAATAGTCCAAGAGAATTACTACAAAAAGCATTTTTCTCATAAATTATCCAAATTCACTGCCAATATTAACATTTGATATTTCTTTCCTATGATTTTGTTTTGCTTCCGTACGGAACTGTAGCCACCTTTGTTTAATAATTTGAGTACACTTGTATCTTGCTGGTCTACAATCAGTAGTTTATACATACGGTATACATGGACTCAGCTCTGCTAACCTCCAATTAATTTAAAATATATGCTCTCTTTCCTTCACTTCGAAGACATCACCATCCTGGTTTTTCTCCCATTTCTCAGTCTTGAGTATGTAGTTATACTTCAGCACCGTGGCTTGTCTCTCCCTCTACCTACTGGGTGGTCCCATCCATTCCCAAAGCTTCAGTTAGTGTCTATGTGCTGAATCCTCAAATCTACTCTTTTTTTTTTTACAGTATA
>VBSM01002608.1:35868439-35882517 GCA_008086735.1 Cheirogaleus medius
AAAAAAAAAAACCAAGTGATACCCCAGGCCATGTCTGGAGGTGAGGCCTACATGTTGGTAGCTTTTCAACTTTCCCAGTGATTCCGATGTGCAGCCAGGGCTGAAAGTTCCTTCCAGGGCAGGGATTCTCAACCTCAGCACTGTGGACACTTTGGGCTGGATAACTGTTAAGGGAGCTGCCCTGTGCATTGCAGGATATTTGGCAGCTTTCCTGGCCTTACCACACTATATAGCAGAAGCAAACCCTCCTCTCTTAGTTGTGACAACAAAAAAATGTCTCCACACATTAACAAGCGTACCTTGGGGGTGCAAAATAGGCCTAATTGAGAACCACTGTTGTAGGGGACTAAACCCCTTCTGTCCCTCCTTGCTGATTCTCAGCAGCAGCTGCTATGCAGAAGCCTGTATGTGGTTTTCCTGTTCTGCTATTTTGCTCTCTTCAAAACTGCCCATCCCTTATCTTGTTCCACATTCTCCCTACCTTCCAAATCTGACTTAGTCAAGTATTCTGCCAAGAAGTTTCCTTCATGATCACATCCCATCCCATGTGACCTCTTCTTCTTTCTGTCATCCCAGCATACCTGCCACCAGAACGTCAGCAAGTTGCTTTGTAAATATTCTTGTCTCGTCTTTTGGAAAATGTTCTCAATTAGACTGTAAACCCATTGATGGAATGAAGGAACTGTGTTCTTTGCTTATTTTAGAATCATAGAATTTTTAAAATGAAAGGTTCGATTTCCACTGAAGATGATTTAAAATATCTTATTGAACTTCACTTCACCAGGCAGTATATATAATAACATAGTGTCAGATACAACTTAATGCAATATCAGTTCTCCCAACCAAACTTCCAGTTGGAATTTTTGAGGAATTCAAACTTACTTTAAAATTTGTATGTAGGAATATAGCCACATACAATTAAGTATACCTTAAAAAAGAAGGACTTGCCCTCCTAGATATTAAGACATACGATAAAGCCATAATATTGAAAATCATATTGGATTGGCACAAAAACAGACAAACTGATGAATGGAACAGAATACAGAACTCAGACCTACAAATATATATGAATTTAATGAATGAGTAAAGTAGCACCCCAAATCAATTTTAGCAGAAGAAAGAGAATGATCAACTAGGAAATCTTATAGCTAATCTTCTTGATATGAAACATTGAAATTCAAAGTTACTGTTTGATTTTTTTCAAATTTCAACTCTTAATTTTTGTTTTTTAGTTTCATCCTCAAGAACAAGTTGTTTTTTAACTGGTTACCTAACAAAATGCAAACTGCCTCTTTAACATAAGAAATGTCTGTAGGAATGACCAGTGACAGGCAAATATATTTGACTTTAATTTCAATTGTACAGAAAGCCAATTTCAAGGTACACAATCGTCTAAAGGAAAAGCACATCATAAAGGAATATTGTCAAATTAAAATATAAAAAGTACAAAGTAGAAAAGAAACACAAGGTGCAAAAATTCTGGGGGTGGAGAGAGGGCGTGTAAAATGAAGAAGAAAGCACCTAAAATAGAAGCTAAGGGAAGCCATAAAATAAAATAATTCTCAACAAAGCAGAAGAATGCAATAATTACCTTCAGAGGATTGAAGCTTGAAGGAAATAATGTAAACATTCAAGACTAAAAGGCAGGAGTAGGAAGGAATTCTAAATTCAGAGAATTTATCTTTAAATCTGAGCTGAATGGTTACTACATTAAAAAAAATCTTTTATTACATTTTGGATGAGTAATAATAATACTACTCTTGATTTATTGAACTTCTTTGTGCCAGTGATTCCAAAGAGCTGTGAAAATATCTTGTGACAGATATTATTTCCTTTTAACAGATGAAGAAATTGAGCTATGTAGAGCTTAAGTGACTTGTTCATTGTCACAATTAATCAGTGGTAATGCTGGAAATAAAATTTAAAGTTCTCTGCTATTCAGTGTATGGACTGTTTTCTGTCTCATGTTAAATGATCCATAATTAACTTACTACAGGAATAAAGTAGATTCTTAAGGAATAATTATGAAAATCATGCCTTGGTTAAGATTCATGTTCCTGTTAAATCACTAATAAAATCATAAAAAATACAAAAATCCTTAAATACTTTCAGAAAAACCCAACTTATTGAAATAAGATCAACGTAGAGATAGCAAAATTTCAGCAGCAATCAGCTGAAATTAGGAGATAAATTTTAACTTACAAACTTTTAAATCTATTTGTTATTTCCTAATAATTTAACTGTTTTCTTAATGAGTTCTTAGTGAATCCAATTAGTATTTTAAAAACAATTACTTCTAAACTAAAAAATAACCTTATGTATAGCTTAGGACTTTTCAAGCTCAACACATTTTTTTTGATGTGTAAGCACTTGTAAGAAGAGAATGGTTACCAATCAAGCACAAACATGATTACCAAATGCCTGAAATTAGCACCACAGGAATAATCCACTGATTTTCTAAGTGTTGATGAAATATAATGTTGATATATTATAAAGTGAGGAATCCAAGTGGTTATTCCATTACATACTGAATACAAAGTAGTGATCATTTATTGATTGCAAAGTCTACTGATGCATAGTTACTCACCTGGATCGGACCTAAACAGAAAATGGGGACATTTAAAACTATCCTCCCAGGCCTGGTGCAGTGGCTTATGCCTGTAAGCCCAGCACTTTGGGAGGCCAAGGCGGGAGGATAACTTGAGGCCAGGAGTTCAAGACCAGCCTGGGCAACATAGCTAGACCCTGTCTGTACAAAAATATAAAAAAATTAGCCAGGCATGGGGGTGTGTACCTATAGTCCCAGCTACTCTGGGAGGCTGAGGCAGGAGGATCTCTTGAGTCCAGGGGTTTGAGGCTACAGTGAGCTAAGGATGATGCCACTGCACTCCAGCCTGGGCAACAGAGAAAGACCCTGTTTCTAAAAACAAACAAACAAACAAACAAAAAACATTATCCTTCCAAATAAACTTATATCATAAAAATTATATATATTTGGGCAGAATTGCATAACCATGTGAATTAATGTGACATGAATCCCCAGGCACTTTCCCATTTGATATTTTTCTCTTCTTAGAACTTTCAATACCTAAGGATAACTGCTTTTTCTTTGTTTAAGGTATCACTTGGACAGTATTATGTTATGAAAGTATAGGAAGAGGGTGGTATTCTTGAGAAAGTTCACAGACATCCTTGTCTCTATCACCCACTGTGAATTGGTCCAAATAATGATTATATGTTAAGACACTGTGCAAGAAAGCTGCCACCAAACAGCAATCCTTTCCATTCTAACTGCCCCAGGACACTGTCATCGCATGCACCAATCGTCCTGCAGACAAGTTACTAACTTACTCTTTTAGACATGATATGTTTAGTGCCATTTCTATAGCAGAAATTCATCCATGCCCTCCCTCCCTTCATTTCTACTGAATTAGTACAAACTTGGAGCTTATCATTCAATTCTCTCCACAATCTGGATTTGATACAACTTTCCACTACTATTATCCACCAGTCAAATTGTGCTATTTTGCTACTTCTTAAGTACATCTTGCCCCTTTTTCCCTTTACCCCTTGCTTTCGAAACTGTCTGCCAATAATGCTTTCCAATCTGAAACGGTCCCTTAAATGTTAGACTCTCTGTGTAGGATCTCTTGATCACCCCATTCATCTCTCCACCTCTCCCATCGTCCCCTCTTAATCATGCAGAAAATTGTATCACTTTTACTAAATGTATCATGTACTAATTTCTAAATTGCTATTTGTGTGCAAGTCTCAGTTTCTTACACTGGACTAAGCTTCCTGAGGGTAGGTTTCTATCCTGTACATACAACATACTGGTGTTTCACATTCAGTGGCTGCTCAATACACATTTGTTACATAAATGAATAAATACAGAAGAAGAAAAGCAATTATATGTATTATATAAGATTGTCAGATTGATTAAATAAATAAAATCAAAAGCTGTACATATAATTTATATGAACTTATAGCTCAGTCTGGGTATTGAAGTAATTATTGACTTCTCCAAAGAAAACAAAATAATCTGGAATGTAAGTATATTAAAGACAAATAAGTGTGTCTATTTGGTTCACTGATGTATTTCATGTACCTAAAACAATGTCAGGCATACAGTAGCCATTTAATAAATATTTGTTGAATGAACAAATAAATACTTAAAAAACAATTACTTTAAAACATGTTTTGGTTTTTCATATGTTCTTTAGATTTTTATCTGACCCTCAATTTTCTAATATTCTAGTTGAAGAAATCTAGCCCAATCTCATTTTATTAGATACATCTGATAATGTCTCTAAACAGATATTAAGAAAAATACAAAACTACTCATATTGAACATAACTTTTACATACTGAAATATTTTATTACAGATAGAGAGGCAGTTGAACTTTCTTGAAAAGATAATATGGTTTTAGCTTGTCAATGATGCAGAGATATATTGTCTATATCAGGCGTCCTCAAACTACGGCCCATGGGCCACAAGCGGGTGTTTTTGCCCGTTTGTTTTTTTACTTCAAAATAAGATATGTGCAGTGTGCATAGGAATTTGTTCATAGTTTTTTTTAAACTATAGTCCGGCCCTCCAACGGTCTAAGGGACAGTGAACTGGCCCCCTGTTTAAAAAGTTTGAGGACCCCTGGTCTATATCTTGGCCTTGCAAAAGAATTTAAATAAAGTTTGTCAGAAGGTTTAGACTTCTTTGAGTATTGCTTAAGTTTAACAGGGCCAAGAAAGTTAGGAAGACAGAAGGGTCTATTAGGTAATGACTAGTAATGTCAAAGCTGATGGTATCACTTTTGAGCCACTCTTTTAGCTCTTAGATAAAACAGCCCTGTAATCATAGGCTTAACCTTCTTAAACACAGCACATATAGCCACGGCCAGAAAAATATAAAACCAGAAGCTGGGGCCAAGGTGGGGGTTAGTCTATCCTGCTAGTTCTTAAAGAAACTTTTCCAGATCAAAAACTGCAAAGGTCACATACCAGCCAACACCAGAGAAAACTCACAGCAATTCAGAAAGCAAAGATGAAAACTATAATCAAATTCTGCTACCTGAGTGGCACATTGCCTAATGCACTGATAACAAAACAGAAACCCCTAATCAAGAAGTCAGCATGTCGTTCAGGACAAGAGCAGATCAAGCGTAGTGTCAACATGGCTACAAAGTCAAACCCAGCAAAATGTTGAGTGCCCACAACATTCATCTGTTTCTTATCTTTCTTTCTGATTAACAGACTTGCACAAGGTGTCATATCAAAGTTCATGAACAGTGTGTGTGTGTGTATGTGTGTGTGGGTGTGTGTATTTAACTACTATTTGTTATTCAAAATTCAGCTAGGTCCTCCAATAAAACTTCACTGATTGCCACCTCCAGCTTCTATCCATCCTTGCTCCTTGGCAATCTCATATACGCCTATAATGACCAAATATTATGAAGGATTAAGATCTGTTTCTATGTCAGTCTCCCCTTTTGGACTACAGGCTTTCTGAGAGCAGGGGCCTGTGCTGATCTCTGTATCTTGTGTTACCAGCCACCTAGTGGATGCTCCGCAAATCACAGAGGGAGTAACAGATTTCAAGCCAGATAGAACTGGCTTGAAATCCTGGCTCCATCTATCCATGCCTGTGGCCCAGTGCTATGGCTGGTACTCACTGAATACGCCCCTCCACCTTCTGCTCCTCTTCTGGGGTCATCCTGGGTTCTGAATCCTGTAACCCATAGGCCAGTCCTACACATCCCTGTGTTCATCTCAGATCCAAAGTTCCAGTCTTTCATTGTCCAGAATGGGAGTTGGCACAGGCTCCATGTTTAGTAGCCTTGCATGCTCTAGAAAACAGTTTCTTTTCCCTGAGCCTCATTGTCCTTGTATGCTATTATATATGGGGATAATAACACTTATACCTTGAATGGTCATCATGAAGGTGAAGTGAAATATCGTATATAAAGCCTCTACCACCAGTGCCGGGTAAACACAGGTCTGCAATGTCATCTTAAAATATGGTGACAATTGGCACTTTACTGAATGCTTAAAACCAAGCAAGCATTCTTTCCTGAATCTTGACTTGCCAGACCTTATACCTTTACTAATTATCATTTTTATAAATAAAAATGGGCAACTACTTCAGCCACTATATTTTCCTTCTGTTTGGAAAACAAGTATAATTATTCTGAGGAACCGAAATACCTTATTTTTCAAATCAACACTTTCAAAAAAATCACTATATATTCAGGCAAGAGTCCTCTATATTTTTCATGTTAAAATCTCAAGTGCCTGAGAAATGATGAACTAAAATTAGGCTTTTTCCTCTCAAAATATATTTAGAAGCTGAAGAAAATTATTATATTAAGGACAGCTTCCCTCTGAACATCTTAATAAATGAATTTGTGAAATGTCAGTTTCCCATTCACTGAATTTCTAGAAATGTGTTCTAAATTTAAATATTTAGTAGTCATCACTAAATGATGAACTTCTAAAATTATCTTACTAGTAGCGCCAGGCTGTGTCATGAGGCCAATTGGTAACTCAGCTTGTCATGGTGCTCCTGGGGCCACTACTGCAGGAATCCTCAGATATCCTTGAGAAGGTCTTGCTCTTGGGGACTCCAACCCCCACTGAGCCTCCAAAGGAGGGGTCTAATGACTCAAAAGTTCAGTCTCAACAACCCGAATCAATGTTACAAAGACACAAGCCATGTCTATTCCTTCTGCTCCCTTGTAGAAATTATCTTCTGGGGAAAATGGTTAAAGGCCCTTGGGTCAGATCAACCCTGTCTTCAAACCAAAGTTTCTGGAAAGAGGTACCTCAAATGATGGAAATTGAGGGAGCTTTAGCTGGAAGCAGGAAATGAAGCAATGAGCCTGTAGGTGAGTGGATTTATCTTACAACAGTCCATAGTATCCCTCTAAGCCCTTAGTTGTCTACCATCTCAGGGATATGAAACATCAGCCCAGATTCTCCCCCATCTCTGATTTGCATTAATTTCCTAATTAAAGGGAAAAGTATTTAAAAAATAATATTGGCACTGTTTTCAAGGAAAAAGTTATAAAATAAGCATAAAACTCTTATCAAGTTCAATTTCAAATAGAGATTCAGCTGTACTTACAAGACGGCTGCAATGAGGGAAATAGGCTGAACAATATAGACACAAGAAAATTTTGAGTTAGAGAAATCGGAGGTCTGTTTAGCTAATTTGAACAGAGATATTTATCTAAAGCTCTAATTGTAAGTCTTTAATGCACACCTATTTGGGTAGAAATTTAGCACAAAACCTACGATGCCTTCTTATTTTTCCTTTGGTTTTATCTGTCCATAAACAAACACACATACGTTTGAAATGTGAAAAAAACTTAAATTCTGTAGCAGCTTTTGTAAAAATAATGGAAACTTTCGTAAAAACAGCTTTAAACACCCTGTTTGCCAAGTCAAGCAACGTGCCAATTCTGTGAAAGCTGCTACAGGTTTTGTGCTTGTCAAGAGTTGTGGAACCTGGACTGTTCTGACAGTTACCAGATTATTTAAATATATGAATAATTAGAATTCTATCAGCCACTTCTTAAAATTGTATTAAAACACCTACCTCAAACACGAGCTACATTTGGCAATAAATCACTCTTATTGTGATGGCCCCCAACGTATGGGTGTTATGCTAATCAAAACCCCCTTTCTTGACCTACTGATACTAGGACACTTGCGTTATTGTGGATGGAATTTAAGGACCATGTCCCTGTCCTCTACCCTTCTGTGTAATAGCATGTTAGAAAAGGGAATTGGCTGAGAATGGGATTACTCATAGCAGAGTTATTTTCTATAACTAACTTTTCAGATGCTTTGAGTTGTTTGCTAAAAACAATACTACAGATGACAGAAGAGTTTTCATTATTTCTTAGATAACTCTAATAATGTAAACATGCTTTCAGAAAAAGATAATAAAAATGAGCATTGTCCTAAAGAAAGAAAGAATGGCTGTCTTTGAAGTTTGGTAGTGGTCTTAACATATATAAATGAATGAATGAATAAAATAGCAACCAAAGCAATATAAACATTTGTTGAAAAATATTCAAAGGACAGTCATTTTATATTCACTATTAGTTCACAGAGCCTTGGAACTGAACACTGTAGGATGAGACAAAAGCTACTCTCTTATTTGACTTTGTCATTTTACTGATTGAAAAAAACAACTTAAATCAATGGCATATCAAGAATAGGTAGATGGGATCAACCTGCCTCAGGATCAGGCAGTAAGAGGGGAGCTATATTGTTGGTAGAGAATTTGAATGCATTAATAGCAGCCAAAAAAATTTGGCCTGTATTTTACTATCATCATTCCTGGCAATACTAAACAATACCAGTAATAAGATAATCATCCCTAGAAAAAATATTTTATTGGTCTAAATTCTAAACAACTGTTGTTGTAATAACGTATAGGCAAGCTTCAAATTAGCACATTTTTACTCCGTATCCTTTAATAAGCATTTTATTCTACAGGGAAGTTAATTCAGAGAACTTAATGTTATATGGTCAACGCAGACACGTAGAGATTCAGCTGCATGTGATCAATTCAAGACTAAGTTCCAGAGTGAATTTGTAACCACCCTCCAAATTGTTCAAGCTGGCTTCAAGGGCAATTGGTATCTCCAGCTCCTATACTATGACATATTCCTGTATGTAAATAACAGATTCAAAATAACCAATGACAGCACAGTGAGATAAAGACAAAGAAACACAAGGTGGGTTATTTCAGTCTCTTCTTTTATATGACAACTTGGAGTTTTTCTTTGTGTTCAAAATTTTAAAATTTAAAGGGATTTTTTTCTTCTTCCAAAAAATATATCAATATAATTAAAAGGTATTAATTACAGTTTTTTTCCTTTTCTGGTGCTGAAATATTTGTTTTATTATTTATTATTTTTATTGACATGGTTATATACTCAAAGTTTGATAAAAGAAAATTTTCGATATCTATGTCCCCCTCAAGACACCATCATAATCACTATTATTAGTTTCACTTTATGATTGTTGCTGAAAATAATTCTGTTGTACTGAATGGCAGGTGTTAAGAATGATCTACTCCAGGTGTCCAACGTACTTATTATGCCATTGACTTAAATAGGAGATTTATGCAATCTGCTAATGTCATTAGTTTCTTCTTTTTCTGTAGTGCAGCTATGTTACAAATGTACAACTTAGAAGATTGGTGGAATTGCTGATCTCTTCACGTTGCCATCAGCCAAGAGCAAGCCAGAGCTAAGAATGCCTAGAATTTTGAATAACACTTATTTGTGTGGGACTTAAGCCCTCTTCATTTTGGAATGGAAATAACTAGTTTGAACTACTACGGGGAATTTTTACATTTTATTTTAGAGATTCCAGTTGAACTGTTTGATTCATTTTGTTATTGCCTTTTCTTTTTCACCTCCTTTCTCCCCCATCTCATTCATGTCAATTTCTGTCCCTTGTGTGTTAGAAGAATATTAGGAGGGGTCTGAACCTACAGAGATGCCAAAAATCAGATTCCTCTGAGTATTTTTAGCTTCTGAATTGATGATCTGTCTCCTTCCAAAAAGTATCAGCAGTTGTTGTAAAGATGCAAAAATGTCTCACCACAGAGAAATGTTTAGTATGACCTAAGTTCTCCTTGTTTAACAGCTCTGAGGATGGGTAACAGGGTAAGGTAACCCACCAGCCACACTGTGTGTGTGAGCAATAAGCAGGTAACTCAGTTGCATAAACTCACAACTTTCTCTTCAGCAAATGGCTCATCACCTGCAAAGCCAAGGGCTTTATTTTTGTATGTTTCCATTCAGTTTTAAGTGTACTTCCATTTTTTTCCTACTTAATAAGTGAAATTCCACACAAGCTGAACTGTAAAATTTCTGAAGCATTGGGCACAGGCTGGATAACTATGGATTCAAACTTACATTGTAATGTGAATACATGTAAATCCTTTTTGTTTCAGCTTTATGTGTAGCATTACTTAAATCATGACTATTAAATTGTTAAGGTGAATTCTACTGTGCCTCATAATTTGAAATTCCTAATGTGAATTTTATTTTAACACTTAAAAGTTTAATACTGAAGGCAGAGATATGGTGCTAATAATAATTATAAAAGTTTAAATGGCTTTTGGGAGCTTAAATAAAAGGAGATAATTTATTTTTGAAATGTATTAGAACAAGGAACAGGGTGTCAGCATTCCTGAGTTCCTTTACTAGAGCCGCTATTTCAGTTTGTCTTGGTAAAAATTATTAAATATTTATATTTTGTTTCTCAACTGGAAAATGAGGGTACATACATTAGAAAATTCTTTAATTTTTTTATGGATAATTGACCAAAATTATTAAAAAAACATAATTGTGGGCAAATTCTTATATATATAATTCTTTTTTATATATAATATATAAAATTCTACCAAGACACCTTATAATATTTTGCAAATGAATAATCATATTACTAAAAATTTAAGTGATACAATTGGTATGAAGATATAGTACACATATCTCACCTAATAAAATATTTTAGCCACATTTCTCTCTGAAACAGAAACTTGTTTCTCTCTCTGAACAGAATGGACATAATATAAGATCACGAGAATATTTAATATATAGAGATTTCAAAATAATTTAAGTCAAGGTAAAAGATGTAATACACTAAGGTTGTATAATCTGTTTATTCTTTTGTAAAGGTTAACATTTAATTTCTTTGTAAAGGTGCATATATCTAGCCTCGACTTAAGTCATGTTAAAATTATAACAAAATCTAGTTGTTTATTTTTCTATTATAAGGCATTTCCTAAGAAATGATAAATAGCTCCAAAATTATATAGATTTTTAAATTGTAATTTGACCTTAGTCAATTGTCCCACTATTAATATACTTTATTTAAATTAATTTTATTGAATATCAAAATTCGAAGGATATTAAATTCTTAGGGAGAGGCAAAGTTATACAATGTATCCAAAATGTAAAAAAAAAAAAAAAATCTCTTGTCGGATGGAGGGCAGGCGGGAGGGGGGAGGAAGTGTGGAGTTACATAATGTGTGCCGTACGCGCCACCTGGGGATTGGACTAGCTTGAAGCTCTGGCAAGTGGGGGGGAGGGATGGTAGGGGCAATGTATGTAACCCTAACAATATTTGTACCCCCATCATATGATGAAATAAAAAAGGAAAAATAAATAAAAAAAAAATATTAGGCCTTTACAAAGTTGTGAAAATGAGATGGTAATTGATACATTTCAGTTAATATTTTAAAGGTAATGAGCACACTCATATACTCTTGCAGACATGTTATTCTGCAACAGGAAACAGTAATAATCAATCACATTAAAGTTTATATAAAACCTTCCAAAATCTGAAAAGAATAGCAAGATCTACTTGCATTTTCCAATATTAAAGGATGAAGCTCAAAGGCCATCCATGGCTAAACAAGATTATGTCTATGTATTTCAGGAGAACTCTGGAACTTGCTAAATGTTCTTCCAAAACTTTAGCTAAAGAAGTGACTTGTTTGTTATAGGTGGGCAAATAAGCAATTGCCAGGTAGCCCATTTTAGAGAGATGGGTGAAGGAAAAGGAAGGAGGGGAGGGGAATAGTAAAAGGGAGAGACATCAGTGCTCTCTACCTTGATGGATTCAGTCAGTACAACTCAATGGCATGGAGTGAGCTGAAGTTTACTGGTCTTCTATATGGACAGGTTTTATTCTTCATAGAGGATTAATAGGTGGATGAAAGGAAATGCATAAGAAACGTAGCGTGGCTAGACCTAATACTGAATTACAGAGTTTTTCTGACCATCTTTAGCACTAACAATTTTGCACAGCCTATTCCACTTTTGAACCACTGCCTTAGGAATTTGAGATTGAGTTAATGCTACTTCCTACTGAATTTCCAGTAATTTAGAAAGAGAATTTATGGGTAGAAAGAAAAAGAGTGTCAATTCTATGCAGACATTAGTGGTAACTGTTCATATCTAATTTTATCCCTACATTTACAGTCCCCAGCTTAGTGTCAGACAGACATGTCATAATTGTTTCAACCCAATGTTGATGGATTAGTTGGAAAGAAATGAGTGTGAAAATTCTGAACTATTCTCAAACCTAATAGATACTATGTACATATTATACATACCCATAGACCCAAACTCTCTACTCATCTAACAAACATTGCTGATGACCTGTTACATCAAGTGGTATTCCTAGCACTGTGGTAGATACATAATGTGAACTGTGGCTTGAACCCTTTAGAAGCTTATAGCCTAGTTGAGGAGATAAAACCTGTACATGTGTGATTAAAACAGAAAGCACTGTGAAATACGGAGCTCAACTGTGGGGCTAAATGCTTCAAGTATTCAGAGAAGGGAGTGGATTCTTCTGGCAGAAGTTATCAAGATAAATTTCAAAAAAAAAGGGGGCATGTGAGGGAGTATTAAAGGGCATTTTGCTTAATATAAGCAGAAATGACAAGGATTTTTGTGAAACAGCCAAATAAAATCAAACATAATGAAAACACATTATGATCAAATTATGCTGATTACATCTAATAGGTTTTCACAGGGAAAAGTCTAACATAAAACAGGCTTGGATTCTAAATCCCTAAAATGAGCATCCAAAAAAGCTGGCCCCCTTGAATATCTTAATTATTAGAACACTTCCTAAACTTTGCAATATGAATGACATTTGGAAGCCATAACTCTGAAAATTGCACTCACAGAATGCATTTGTAACTGTAAGGCATAAAAGGTGATTGTTCATTTTATCTTATTAGAAGCTTCCTTGGCCTCCATAGCAGAGCTCATCTGGCCCCCACTTCATGCTCGAGTCATGCAGATTGGAGTTGACTCTCAATTATACCAAGTCTTTCTCCAAAGATGACAGTCCAAATACAGTAGAGATAAAATACATCAAGGTTTAAAATAGGCCCGTTCAGCCCCAGTGCCGCTTCATCATGAAATGATATAATTCACTGATGCCTCTGCCTAGCCTAACATATGTTCTATTCACAGCCCGCGTCACTCTTCATTTGTAATTATTTCCCTTTTTTTTCCCTTACCCTATCTTGTAATACTTTGCTTGGTTGAAGACAAATACTGAGAGGCAAAGAGTATTATCGTATGATGACCTGTTCCAGGGTGTTAAACCCCTGTCAAGGTTTGATTTTAACATGGGGTGTTGATGACAGTACATCAATTCAAGCATCATGTCCTGAATTAGACTATATTAATTATCACTTGAGTGCAATATGCATGAAAATGCTGTTTCATTGACTAAAAGGATCTGACTGGATAAAAATCCATTTCTCATCTCGTTGCTTATGGATAAAGACATTTTTTTCTCGTTGCCTTGGATTGTTCTTTATTAAATATGATTTTTATATGATTGTATGAATAAATTGTCTTACCCAACAACAGAACTGGAGAGTTTTAAACAAAGAAAATTTAATGGGTTGTCTACTCTTGGCATGTCTCTAACAACGTATGTACAGTTAATAATTAAGGCAGATTATTTTGAACAATACTGCCAAAAAATAAAGTTCTTATTTTCAGTTTTCATGAGAAAAAGGTATTTTCAAATTGTTGCCTCCTTCATTTAAAGGAAATGAAATTTAGAAGTTACAATTATTTTCAGATGATAGAACAGCAACAAGGTTTGTCACGTAACAAATATATATAAAGTAAAACTAATATTGTTTTCACTTTCGAAAAAAAGATATTCACATGAAGCGTTTCAACATTAGACAAAATTAAAAATACTCATAAGTCCAACTAACACACAATTGTATGTACACATATTTGCTAGGGAAACTAAAAGGAGAAAGAAGAAAAACAATTGAGGCTTTTTACCACACATAATCTCCAGGTGTTTACAGTTTCTATTTAGTTTTAACAGAAATATAATTTTTTGCTTAAAACAGGAATTTTCTAAATCTTCTCAAGTTGCAATATATCTTAAAACTTTGTTAAACAATGTCTCAAAAGTAACATATAACCCTAAATTTAAAATATGAAATTAGGACTCTGGGAGGCCGAGGTGGGTGGATAGCTCAAGGTCAGGAGTTCGAAACCAGC
>VBSM01002608.1:35882617-35986318 GCA_008086735.1 Cheirogaleus medius
AAAAAAAAAAAAAAAAAAAATGAAATTAGGAATCCTAAACCCAAATTTTATTAAAAAATAAAATATTTACTGAAACATATGTTACTATGCTTTGTCAATATAGTCCATATATTAGAAATAATTTTTAATTGTAATGAAAAAGAAACAAACCACTGCTCTCTTAAAATATAGACAAATAGACTGAAATGTTTCTAGCTCTAATATCGGTTTTTATTATTCAATATGATTCTAGAGTTTCCCCCATAGTGGCCTTTTCAGTAACAATTTCACAATAAGTCAAGTTTAAATTTTGGAGTGGGAGATTTTAAAAATTAGAAATACTTGTTTGTTATTAGAAATATTTGTTTCATTATAAAGAAGAGTTAGGATCCTGTAAAATAGAATGTTCAAATTCAAGTTGGCAAGTTAATGGAGTCATCACAACTCAAACAACTCATTCCTATTGTCCTTTCCACTAGATTTCACAATTCTAATGTAGTTAGTAAAAGGATTATGTAGGCCCTAGGAGAAAGGGGGTAGAGCTGTGGTGATTTGTCCTTGGTGAGGCTTCCCTGAACTCCTATTCAACTTGTCCCTGATAAATAGGACAGGAGTTCCAAGGTGTGCCATACACCCGAGTCGCCACAGTGAAGTCTGGCCGCAGAGAAATTTGTTACAAAGGTTGTAGCCTAATATCACCATGATTTTAGAAAGCATTTGATTTCTCACCATATTCTGGGAATGTGAATCATTATATACTGCATTCAAAATTAGATCCTGTCCAGAAAACAGGGCCCAGATGATATACATCTGTTTGTCCTAGAAAACATTTAATAAACCCCACCTTTGCTTCATGTTATGAATTACTAAGTTTACATAAAAATCTATAGCGTGGGAAGAAATCTGAATATATTTATGGGGCAAATACTTGGTGAGGTGGAAGAAAGACTGGGCTAGAAATGATAGAAGTCATGAGACGTTGCTGGCTCTGCTACCTACTAGTGACATGAGACAAAGACAAGTCATTTATCTGAAATAGAAAGAAAAAATAATGCCTGCCTCTCTGCGGCATGAGTGTGTGGCAGGGGTCGTTGTAAGTGAAGGTGTCCTGTTGATGACAAGATGTTACATAATTGCGGGGTAGTGTTGCTCCTGCTTTTAGCCTGGAAAGAGAGGGAATAATATGGGGTGGGGGAAGCAGGCAGGGGGTGACCCATATCAACTAAAGAAGAGGGAACCCTGCAAGATACTGGCATGGCTGACAAATGCTTCCAATAAAAATGCTTATGGATCTGAAGACTTGCTGAAGACTTGTCACCAAAATTTTGTCCCTAATTTATATTAATAAAATGATAGCCAATCTTTCCTGACTCATATACACAAGCCAAAAGACTTACAGTTAACTTGCAAAACAAAAAGTCTTTCTCTCATTCTCTTCCCTTCTCTCTCTGTCTCTGTCTCTCTCTCACACACACGCACACACATGTACACACACACACACTGTTGTTTAATACCCACTATCGAAAATGCCTTATCATACGACTGTGATACCATCAGAACGCAGTGTTTCACAACCATGACAATGTAGGATTGGCATATGACATTTATAAAATGTCAGAACCCCTCCCCCAATTTTTACAGCCTATTCCCCAGTAGGGTTTCCCGATGTAAAATGAACTAAAGGCAACGGTGTGCTCATTAGCTGTGCCACTTCTGCTACATTACGTCAATTGACAATGAAACACTGTGATATCAAAGTGCAGGTGTAAAAAATAATAAGGCAACTGCTTGTGTAACAAAATCTCACTAACTGGGAATGTGTAATAAATATGCAAGGAGGCAGTTTTTATTCATTGAAAATGTGGCATGGTACATCAAACATAAAACCCAAGAAGGGGTTTTGACATGCCAAACTCAATTAAAATTTGTTTTCATGACTATCATTGGAGAGACTCAGTAATTTATTTGTGAATGTAAAAGGTGATTATGCAAGTACCAAATAGAAGGATCCGAAGATATCAAGAGATTCAGATGGTGCCAGAAACAGAGCTAATGTCTAACTCTGCAATCACTTTTAATTTTAATAAGTGATAGAGAACTTGTCATAATGGAACTGATTGTAGTATACATAAAACCTGTTTAGCTACCTCCTGCCTATGTAGAAGAATATGTACATACTACCTCTCCATGAACCATCCCCCACCTCTCCGATGACCCTAAGATCTTAATGCTTAAAAAATCCCTAAAGGGGAAAACTTAAAATAATGAAGAAAGCAAAATAGTGATAACAAGTTGAATTTTTATGTATGTATGTGTGTGTGTATGTATGCACACACACACATACATACATATAGTAGCTATATGGCCACATAACTGGATTTTACACATGTCGACTTATATTTAGTGATAAAAGGGGGAATGTGTGTGCCGGGCGCGGTGGCTCACGCCTGTAATCCTAGCACTCTGGGAGGCCGAGGCGGGTGGATAGCTCAAGGTCAGGAGTTCGAAACCAGCCTGACCAAGAGCGAGACCCCGTCTCTAAAAAAAAAAAAAAAAAAAAAAAAAAAAAAAAAAAAAAAAAAAAAAAAAGGGGGGGAATGTGAGATCCAATTTGAGAGCTTATTGTCTAGAAAATGAATTATATCACTAATTGCCCAAATTAAAAATATATTTGCATTTTATTACCTTTCACAGTTGTCCAGACCAATAAGTATACCATTATAACTCTAAAATTCTGAACTCAGAAGATGATATATTGGAAAAGGGCTTTTTTAGTTTTGATATGCCCTCATCACTTAAAAATTGACAAAATGATTTAGTGTTAATGAACTACCTGAGAGATTCCAGTACCATATTAAAAAGTTATGGAAGTAACATTCACTTTTTTCATATAGGGGAAATGTCCTATGAAAAGTTTTGATGAATATGAAATATTTAACTTTCACAGGATGTTAGGAATCCTGATAAGATAAGTAGGATTTAGTATTAAAGTCTATCATTGCATTCACTAAGCTCTCAGTTAAACTTGGTAAAGTTACTTAGATAAACTATTTCCTTCTCAGTAGTCCTTAAGGGATCATTTTGAGAAAATATACAAATATTAAAGGGAAATCAAAGATGCCATTAACAATGATGTCATTGTTAATGACCAAAGATGTCATTAACAATAGCGATATCAATTGTTAAGTGTGGATGTTGTAGCCATCGCTCCTTCCCATAGTTTGTTCATGTGATTAATTGCAATAAATGAAGAAAGCACAATAGAGTTAATACATCATAGTGATAGTTTTCAAACTTTAGCATGTATTCAAATCATCTATACAGCTGATTATAAATAGAGGTAACCTGGCCTCAATTCTTGGGCATTCTGAATTAGGTACATCATGGGTGGGCCTTGGGTTTATTTGATAAACTCAGCAGGTGATTCTGACAAATGCCAGCACATGTTACTCATTCCCTCAAGATTTTGATAAAGAACTTAACATGGTATCTTGTTATCCACATCTTAGGTGGATTATCTACAAACTTCTTTAAGCCAACTCTTCCTTCTTTTCATAAAATATAAGGGAGGGATGGAGGGTGTGGATTTTGAAGGTGAAGAGAATTATTTTAAAAAATCTTCATTTAAAATATTGCGTATTTCTAACCACATTATTTCTTCTCTTGTGCCTGACAGACTGCAATGATCTCATTACTCTTCTCCTCACTTTAGTTGTGGCTCCCTATATAATACCTAACTAAGCTCCTGGCACCCTCTGACACGTGATGTTTCTTCAACTGTTACAGTTTTATAACTCAAATTTCAGAAAAGTTGTTTACCCTGTCACTGTTCCCAAAGCCCAAGGAGTCAAGAGAATATTTCTTTCTTGTGGAACATAAGGTCCACTGTGACCTGGCTCTAATCCATCTTTCCAGCCTTGTTTTCTTCTATTTTAGCCAAAGGGTTTGCTCATGGTCTCCCAAAATGCCATATACTTTTTTTTAGATTTTGGATCTTTGCTTGCATCATTTACTATATGCTAGCAACCATCCCTTCAACCATTTGAATGAAGTTTCATCCTCCAAATTCCAGGTCAAGTACCACTTCTTCCCAGATTAGACTATAACTACTCCATCCCAAAAAGAGAGATTGCCTTCCTCTGGATCCTTATAGAATCCTCTGCCATTTGGCATTTACTATAGTATATTTTCATTATCTTAAAAATTTTTCTCTGCCAAAGATGGTAATATGGAAGGCGACTATTCCTTACCCCATCCTTTTTAGTTCCTATATGCTGTTTGGAAATCACACTTTCAGGAAATATTTATTGATTGGTTGTATACAGTCACATCGTTATAAGCTGCTAAGAATAAAATCACTGTTGGTAGACCAAAAGAGCTATTGGCACATCAAAGAGCATGAGTCTTTTTCACTGAAGATAAACAAGGGTTTAATTATTTGAGGGTGCAGTGAATGGAGATTTTAAGAATTTTTTCTATACTAAATCTTTCAGCATCACTGCAACACAGACATTCAGGTGTTAGTCCTGGGAAAATGAAATTAAATTCAACAAACATTTATCAAGTGTCTCTGCCAAGGGCAAGATACTCTGACCTCTGGTAATGCAGAAGCAGTCACTCCATGACCTCTTAGAACCCAACACAGTGCTTTATACCTATCCTAGTTGAAAATTCTATTCTAATCCAAAACAAATTTAAATTAGAATTTAAGCACTTGTAGGAGACAGAACGATTAGATGTAGCCTCTTCTCTCAAGGAGCTTTGAATCCAGTATTGATTTAAAAGATCAAGCAGCCACTCAATTACTGGGCTGAAAGTAAAGGAAAAATAGTAAAATTCCAGAAGGAAATGAAATTTATTGTGATAATGTTTAAAGCATAATGGTACATGTATTCATGCAGAGAAATTTAAACATAAATTGCAGGGACTTTAGAAACAGGATTTTCTACATATGAAGCCTAAAGGTCCCTGCTGAATACAAAAGATACTTGTGTTTTAAGACAGGATTTTTGATTATTTGATTTGTTCAGCCAACAAATATCAGAGTGAGTACCTGCATTTATTCTTTCATTCAACAAATATATGAGAGCTGGCTCAGGGCAGTGTTTTCTTCCATTTGGCCTGAGAAACAGTCTGGCGCTCAAGCTCAAGAGGTCTTGCAGCTATTGCTCCTTTTGGTGGGATGAGATTGAATGAAAAATCATTTATATGCAGGCTCTTTTCCTACCTCCAGAGGGGAAACTCTTGGTCATAGACCATACCATTGAAACTGTATATAAAGGTGACATATACTACATTGCCAAATTTCCAATTGGAAGCTTGAAACTGGCTACTTCCATTCTCAGTTACAACTTGGTGGTCTCTCCATTCATTCTGCTCTGGTCATGTTCTGGTATTATTCATATCCATTTTTCTCTCATCCACCCTATTGTGTGCTTCCTTACGGTATAAACAATGATACTTTGTGTTGTAACATCTTTGGACCCAGTACAGTGCTTTGCATCAAGACATTCGATAAATGCTAGTTAAATTGCTAAAAAATTTAACTGAAAACATGGTGCTAAGTACAGTTGTGGTGGTGATGATGGTGTGGGATATAAAGATGCGTAAGATGTAGTTTTGCTCCCAAGGAATTTTCATTTTAGCTAAGGAGATAAAACACATTCTCAAATAACTGTAATACAAAGTATGAAGTGATAAGCGTCACAGAAGTGGTACAAAGGAGGTGCTATGAGAGGAAGGAGAGATTACTTCCAGCTGCTTAGTGTCCAGTGTTCTGCTCAGGGCAGTGAGGATTATAGGATAAAAGAGACAGTACTTGCAGCAATTGGATACACAAACTCACTGGCTGATGAAAAAGCCAAACGCACACTTTCTGGTTTAAAACCCAAAGATGCACATATTAAATCCAAAATGAGGGATACACTCAGTGCTATCCTGTTCGGGAAGGAGAGAAATCCACAGGTGCATAAGTGTTTGGGAAAGGCTTCATGGGGACACTCAGCATTGAGCCTTCAACAACAGACAAAGTGACTAAGATTGAAAAGGGGGATTTCAGGCATAGGGTATAACACTGGCAACGTCTCAGAAAGGAACACGAGAAAAGGAGATGCTATGTGGTTGCTTCTCTGTAAAAATCAGCCATCTGGTTCCTATGGTATGGCTCATCAATTCCCTCCAATGAACCCTGAACAGAGAGGGACAAGAACAGTGGATGGAGCCTCACATGGTATAACAGCAGAGGGGGGTTGAGTTGCTCTGTTAGTGGACAAATATCCTTGGATACCTTTAGGCTTCTGTTTAGCTAGGAAATGGGACCATGTGCCCTCTGCTCCCTCTATCTTGCTACCTCCTATGCATCTGTTAAAGCCATCTTCCCACATTTCAATTCACTTCTGATTTCTGACCCATGTGCCAGATTACGCTAAACATTTATGAAAATGTATATAAGGATCTTTTAGATGAAAGATTAAAAAGTGCTATAAAATAATTGTGAGAAAGAAAATTGACTACATATACTAAGTTAATATGCATTAGGAAAAAATCATGGTATTCCTATTCCATCTTTTGGAAAATAGATGGAATGTATTTTTTTTCTCAGTATCTCGTTCCTCTCCTTTTCTGTTGGTGACAAGGTGCACCTGAAACTTCACACTTTGCTCGTTACAGCACCCAGATGATGATCCCTCATATTTGCAGATTGTTCTTCCACTGAAATAGATTCAGACACTTCTCACTGATCTATCTTTGGCTCCTATTTTGAATGGCTTCAAGATGTAGGCTAAATGTTTTATTCCTCGGCTTGATGTTTTGTCATTGAGACAGTTGTAAAAACAAGAGATCTTATTAATGAGTCTAATAATTTTGATTATATATATAGGCCCTTGTTTATAAGTAGATTTTAAAAATAATAAATTTTTATTTTTAGTAAAATCATGTCATTATATTTTGTTCTGAATGGACATAAAAATATGAAAGTAATGCGGCGGAAAGACAGTAGAACATGGTCAACTATTTAGCATACAACAATAAATTATGTGCAAATAAAATTACTACAGAAGTAATTTTATCTACATCAAGTCATAAGTATTAACTAGGGTAAAGTTATTCCTAGGAATGATGTGACAAAAATACATCTGACAAATTACTGAATGAGCAATGCACATGAACTCTACTCTAGAATTCTGTTATAATAATTTGGAAGGATTTTCAAAATCCATTATATATGATATACAATGAAAGCTTCTAGGTTCATTTTGAAAAGCTTCTTGTCATTTGCTTATTTCATCAGAAAAATCAGACAACCATAAGATTTTCATAATGGGTTCCTTAATTGCACTTAATATGACTAACTATACATGGAAGACATATAACATCCATGTATTTATACCAAAAATCACAAAACTGTAGTGCATATTAAAAGCACACAGGGTCTACTTTTCTTTTGTAAAATTGTAGAAAATTTGTAAATAGCAAGGGTGACCTCCAGTGTGCAATAGGTTTATGCCATTGCATTTTTTTCAGTAACAGAAACTGTGCATTGGCCTACTCTAATTCTCTAAGAGTGCTAAAGATAAGAGGAAAGGGAATTTTCTAGGTCAAAATGAGTTTGTAAGTTCAAAGGAACTGCTTTGTTTTGTTTTTAAATTTTTGTTTTCTTTGAAGCTTGCATGTTGCTTGTAACCTGAAAACACAAAGCAGCATGGAAAAAGAATCTGTGACTAATAAAAGTTAGAAAACTATTTTTCTTATAGATGATGTGATTAGAATTGATACTCATTAAAGCTTTGAATAAGCTGAATTTACATTTTTTTGAAATGAGAATTCAAAAAGGACATTCTTTAAATGTCTCTTACTGCCACACAAATAGTAAAACCACCTGACATAATTTCTATACATAGATACTGACACTTAACACCAAATAACAAACTAACACTACCAAAAATCAAACTTAAAAAGCTTTTTAGAAAGTCTCCAAGATCAAAAGCTTTTCACTGTAGATAAAATTTCTTTTTATGAAAAGCTAATGGCTTGCCACATTGTATAATATAATTTCTATTTGTCTCTAATCTCAACACAATAAAAACCATTCACACGAAAAGAAAAAGCATGATGCTCTTCTTAGGAGCCAATCCAACATCACTCGCTTCATCTTTCACACTGCAGATAATACACATCATCTAAAACTATCAGAGAATTTTTCTTTGCAGGTTTTGTTTTTATTTCTTTACTTGATAAACAACCTAAACTTTGGGGGAAATGAGGTTTCTTTTCAAGAGATTTCGCTAGTAAAACCTCAAGTTCTGCCTTAGCTAACCAGACCACACAAAAGATCTAATTATAGGGGTGCCCACCAGAGCTCCTGCCTGTCAGAGTCACTGTCACTCTCTCCATGAGGCATATCTACGTTCAAAGGTCTGTGCTGTGGACATTAAAAATTCGCTCCAGGCTGACTCTTGGCATACAAGGTATAAGGCTGTGAATGAATTTATTTCTTTTTATGAATATTCATAACAATCAGTATGGACTTCTCAAGTTCCTAGACAGGGAAAAGTGTAAATAACTATATGTGATCCAGTTTGTTTATAATCTACATGGGGATGGTGTATATAAAATGTTTATTACTAATAGAATATAATTGATAAACTATTTAAAATTCACATTGGTGATAATATGTTCTAATTTTAATAAATTACAAATTAGGAAATTCCCAAGTATGACATAATCTAAGAAATGATAATTACTCCTTTGGACTTGTTATGATCTATCATGTCAAGAGTCTGTATGCTACCTGCTAAGAAATGCTTGAGCAGGCCCTGACATGATGGACCCTAATGGCTCCAAAGGAGCCATTATTGTCTATTGTGTCAATATTTTGCGTGCTAAACAGGATCCACACAAGACTTCTAAACCAGACCTTTGCATATCAGACAGTGATGATGACTCAATCTATTATGTCAATAATATGGTATAAAAAGTCATTCTCTTGAATTTATACAATCACAGTCATAGGCATGTTTTGTCAATGATCTGCTTAGAATATTCTTTGAGTATACTCAGAAGATAACATCTTTCAAATCTCACTCTAATTTTTGTATTCTAAAAATTTGTTTTAGAATTTCATTTTAAATGTGGCAAATTAATACCATAAAAAGGTTTGAAGCAAAAAATTAAATTTATCTGATCAAATTATTTTCACAAACTCCTCGTAAGTCAAATCAAATTTTCCAGTGTCTCCCCAAACATTTTAGATAACTTTGTAAATAAGGAAGATACCCTTTACTTTCCTCCCTGAAAGGCATGAGTCAAAATTATCGATGTAGCTTTGACCTTAATTCGCACCAATACATGTAGATACCACAAGGGGCTCAATATCGAAAGCATATCAAAAATGCCCATTACATCCTACATTTTCTGATCAAAGGAGAGAAAATTAAGGTCAAGTATAAGATTCTATTTTTATTTTTGAAGATATTATAATAAATAATGATTTCACTTTTGGAACAAGTGATTTGTTAAAATCGATTAGGATTCTATTCTGAGACATCAATCTTGGAATGTTGACTATACCTTTAAATACAAACAATTATTAAGGGGTGCTTAAGAACACAGAGGGTATTTGTAAAATTATATGTAAGCAACAAAAGGTATGATAAAGTATTAATGTAATCCAATCTGTAATCCAATCTAACTTCTTTCAGAGTTACATTTTAAGACTAGGGAGAAAAGAATAACTTTTATGGCTTAATATGAATAAATTGACTTCTCATCCTAGTTATTTGTTAAAAACCTGCATTGGCAAAATGCCAGCTACATTCATGTACCAAATTGAAGAGCAAGAATTATTTTTAATAATAGTATTAAATGCCATACATTTAAAGCCAGAATAAAATGTCTCCTTTTGTAATTTTATATGAATGGATTAAGTATCATAAAGAGTGGATATAGTGCTCTTTTTGTGTATTGATTT
The DNA here is from genome assembly GCA_008086735.1 of Cheirogaleus medius. Lineage (NCBI taxonomy): Eukaryota > Metazoa > Chordata > Mammalia > Primates > Cheirogaleidae > Cheirogaleus > Cheirogaleus medius. Next base: position 35,892,567 of record VBSM01002608.1, read on the forward strand.
TTAAGGAATACTTTCTCAGATGTGTCAGACATGCCTAGATTTTTGAGTAAGAGAAATTTTTTTTTTTTTTTAAATCTTGGCTCTGTTCTTATAAAGCAATGTTTTGGCAAAGTCGGCAAGTTCCTTAAATGAAGATTTTTTTCCCCCCTTCTGAGTATCAGGAGACCATTTTAATTCACTCACCAGCTAAACTCTCAAAGGGACTGGTGTATATGGTAACATAGGAGCCAATATCCCAGCTATCAGTTTTCATACTGCCTGGCTGGACCTTTACATTACGGCTGCCCCACATTTATTGTTCCTTCATTGCATCTGTCAGCATTTCCTGACAGCGCATTATAGAGCACATGGCTACAAAGTCAGTATCAATCAGTCCACGATCATGCAGATATAAGTAGCAGACTATTGATAATGGGCCTTAAATCAGATCATCATGGTTTAAGCATAAGATTCTTAAAAGGCAGCTATCTCAGGGGAACTTCTACTTGCCTGCACCTGTTACAAACCCTGCACGCCAGCTTCTACTACCTACCACCTACAACTTTTCCGAAGGAAAAAAACCGGATCCGTTACACATACATCCACATAGATTGAAAAACATTCCGCCCTGTAAAATAAAGCATGAAAGCAAAGGCGGCAATTAATACAACTTTTTGCTCTATCTCTTCAAAAAAAATTTCAGAAGCAATATAGCATACCTCCCTTAACACTAATGAACCTAGACTCCCGAGGCCCACATACACAGCACATGGATAACAGCAGTTTTGTTGTGCTTTGGAAATGTCTTACTTCAAAAGCATTTCAACTTGATATGGCCATTTAACAAGAAAAGTGAGAGAATGCATAGAGTTTAGAGGTATGCTGCACCAAACTCCAGGCACCATGTTAAAAACAAAGGCATCTAATTTTTCCCAGACATAAATAATAAAACAAAACCGGAGTTGCATGCAAATTTAGTAACATAAAATTTAAGGTGATAAACAGAATGGAGGCTGGCTTCGTGTTTAGTATTCCTTAGTTATCACCATAATTGCTGCATGTCTGTCATCACTAGCAAAAGAAAAAAGTGTCTTTCTCAGCTGCTCCCCTGCTTGTTTTGTTCGCTGTATTCTTGTAAAGTGGGAGAAAATAAGTGTCATTTAATGAATAGTGCTATTCTTTGTCTGACAGCTTCATATCTGTTAGGTGTAGGAGGCCTACTACTTTCTTTTTCTGATAATGTTTTTGACAGTGTGCTAAATTCCTCCCCCAAAAGGCCGGCGTGTATATTCTGCTAAAAGGGGCTTCATCTCTCCTGAATGGGTGCCCTCTTTTAACCCCCTTCAGCTTCTGTTCTTACATTAATTGAGCTGATCAGATTGAGCATATGAATTTGTCTTTGATGTATTCGTATGTTTAGTTGACGTTGCTCTCTCTCTCATTGGCAGCGGACAGAGCTCTCAGACAAATAGGACTGTTGCCATGGTAACAGGCAATAGCTAGGGATCTCTTGAAAAATATTTTTATTTCAAAATTCAAACTGGAAAATTCTCACTGGATATGGTTCTCAGTTCTAAACGTGTCATATCTAATGATGAATGCAATTAGGAATCCCACCAGTGTTTTAAATAATAAATTAGCCTAATTTTCTAGGCCTGGCATGATGACATACAAATACTAAAAAGGCGTCTTCTTTTTTAAAATCCATGACAAAGGACTTATTAATGACTTTTGTTCTTAGGATTTCAAATTAAAACGGATGGTAGGCTAATGATAGCGCTTTCTATCTGCTGAACACCAGAGGCCTAGAGGTAAACTTATTCTTTTTTTAAGAAAACACTTCAAGCTGTTGTAATATTTGGTTATTTCATTTTTAAAAAAGCAGGTGTAGAAATCCTTCGATAAATGTTGAATGCTATAGCAGTTGGTAAATCTCAGTGGATGAAAAATGCCCATAGCCATTTTTAATTACTGAGCACGAGAAAAAGGAATGGATGGTGAACATAAGTTTTACAGACCACTATCATCTTACAATGGTGGGGTTTTCAAATTCTTACTACGTTCTTTGAAACACAAAGGAAAAAAAAAGAAATAACTACTTCAATACATGATATAAATTATAGTCATTTTTAAAACTTAATTTATTCATGAGTACACAATTCCAGTTATATTAATTATTGTTTCCCCCAATCATACCATGTGGGGCTTAGAGAACAATGAAAATCGCTATGCAGTTGGATAGCTTCAAAGATCTGACATAATGTGTAACCACGTTATAAAGAGGGCTAATTTTTCTACTCCTTAAACTTTATTTTTAGCATTATTGAGGTCGTTGGTACCTGAACCACTATTCACTGTGTTACATGTCAAAATGTAACTTAACTTTCTGATATTAATGGGCAATGGTGCTACTTTCTTTAATTTTGAGTTAAAACAGTCAATATAATAAAATCAAGCCAATCCATGTGTATTTTGGGTTTGTCTTATGGAAATTAATCTTGCTCCAACTTTAGAATGTCAGCATACAAAATAACGAACAAAGAGGTTAAATTAAATCCAAATGGTAATATGTGTCTCTAATACATGATTTTTCGTGTGAAAGATGGTTTTTACATTTGTACATATAAGCAAGTTTGTGTTTAACACAAAAGAGAAAAAAGTTAAACCTAAGATATTAGCAGTTATAAATTTCCACATTTTTGTTACTGCTTTTATATTATAATTTTACTAGTATGGACTAAATCAGATATGACTATCATAAGTTTTATTCTAAGTGATATTATTAAACCACCTGAAATACTAGTTTGTTTCTCAAAGACTGAAGTATAACATTTTCTAAAATACCAAAAATAAACCTTATGTGAAAAACTGCAGGAGACTAACAAAGAACATCTCAACTTCTATTGTTAAGTAAACAATTCTCCCCTTAACTAGTTTTCCAATCTATTTCATCAAAAAATCCACAGTGAAGATATAAATCCAAATCTACTTGAAAGTTCACATTACCAGCTGTGGCCTCCTGGCTGTCTTTGGAAGGTGAACACACACCTAGGAGGTCCAGGCACAACCTGACCCCATCTGGCTGTCCTGAGAGGCAGACACAAATGGCCCACTGTCTGAAGAAGAGACACCGTATCTTCCTCACTTGGGCTTTAGTTGTTCCTCTGAGTTGGGGCATTATGTCTTTTCGTTCCTCCAGAGTGACTGAATGTGATTTTTGAGAGTTTCTTTTATTGTTTTGTAAATTACAGAGATAATTCATACTTATTGCACAAAAGCAAAAAAAGATATTGAAAGTGTCCCTTTATCCCCAAAGCGAACCACTGAAAAGAACCACCACCTTAAAGTCACCTATTGGTTATCTGTTTTTTCAGATCTCTTTCTATTAAAGTCCATTTCTGAAAGTACAGAATTTCATTTGCCTTTACTTCATGACCAATGATAAGTGGCATAAGAGGGAAAAGAGAGCAGAAATGCTTATCTGTTTCTTTCTCTACGCCCAACTTAGACAGTAAGACATGGGAAAGAACACTGTTTCATCTCTCAAACATCCACAGCTACAACCCTGGCGCGGAGGAGGAAATGATTCTAGGAGGATCCTTCCCCATCACTGCCAAACTCTCTAAGTGCCTAGAAGTCACAACCCTGAACATCCACCTGGTACTCTAGGGTCTGAGCCACTTCCCTGATGTGACTATCTAGAAGCGATGGCACATACTACTCACTGGAGTACCATGTTGGCATGTTGGGTTGGAAAAAGCCCTGCCTTTAAGTGTTTAAAATATTTTCAGTATACAAAGCATGATGATGCCGGTTTCTTCTCTAGCTCGGCACTGCACAGATCTACTCCAAATACTTAGTGGCTCATTGACTTTGGTGCCCATGGCTTAAATCAGCTGCGTAAGTGTCTGGCAAGCCCAAATGAAAGCTAAACTCATGTTGTTACTGAAGCCTATGCTACATTTCACAACTCCAGGGATATAACTTAAAGACAATTTACCTCAGAAAATATAAGGCAGCACAGGGCAGTGGAAAGAGACCTAGATTTGGAATCAGAATGACAGGGTCAGACATTTCTCACTAGCACCGAGACCTTAAGCGACCTCCCTGAGCCATAATGTCTTAATCTATAAAACAGGGATCATAATATCAGCCCTCCTCCTAGGGTTATTGTGCAGTGAAAATGAGATAACAAATACGAATGTGTTTTAAAACATATATAGATTGGACTTGAACCCTGTATTTTTTATATTTTTAAAATTATAATCAGGCCTATTGATTTTGCCATGTAAATTACATTTTTCCATAAAAATCTTCAAATGTATACTAATCAGTTGTGGAAAACTAATCTTGTAATGTATCATGTTAAAAGCTGACATATAATTTTTTAAAAACGTATTGCTTTGTATAAAAAATGGCTTGTTTCTATAAAATATTTAACTTTAAAAAATCAATGGCTAATCCTTATATATCATTTTTTTTCTGCAATGGAATATGCTTTTGAATTCATTAAATTAGAAAGTAAGAGAGATTAGGGAATTAGTCAAAGGCAAAAATTAAATGTTCTGTGATTCAGAAAATTATAATTAAATAAAACTAAGAGCAATATAGAAGAATTTATTTCAATATAAAAATTCTAGTTTCTATAGTTCAGAAGATATAAATATAGACTCATTAGTAATTATGTCTATTGTAGATTATATCTAAACATGTATAGCTATACGTATGTAGATATGATAGGTAGAAAATTAGGAAAGATGGCTATGAATACACAAAGCGGTTCCTCAATTGTAAGTGGATAATATTCTGAAATTTTATTAGTAAATTGCTTATTAAGAACTTGAGATACATTTTCTCATAGAAACAATATTAATATGATGTGGTGGGCCCAGGCTACTTCAGAAAAAAAATCCATTTGACCCATAATTTACCATAGAGATTAATAACTATACATGCAAAAGAATTTCCTATAGAAAATAAACACCTGCCCTTGCTAAAGCCAGACTGGTGACTCCACGTTCTTCTATCGGTTATTAAAGAGTTAAAAAGGGTGGGTGGTACAATGGTCTGAGCTCTGAGAACACAGAGACCAGAAGCAAATTTATTTTACTTTTAGAGGAGAAACCAGACTCAACGGATCAAGAACAGGAATAAAAAATAAAGTCTTAGATTATATTTGCTATTATCTGGCACATAATAAAGGGTCAATAATTGTCAGCCACAATAACATTAAGTAGAAGATCTAAGCAGGCTGGGACTTGTGCGAAGTGGGAAGAGAGGTTGAGGAGCTAGGACAGGACCAGGAATGCTGGTACTGTAGCAGCAGAGGTAGGGGGAAAAAGAGGAGAGCCTGAAGATGGACGCTGTCTTCCTAATACCACCCTTGCTTGTCCACACAAAGCTTGTTCTGGGTAACCCCAAACTAACTCCAGGGCAAAACAGGAAGCACCGTGAGAAGCCAGTGGGAAAGGAAGATAAACATAATTCTGTATTTGGTAGCCCCAGGGTTGATATTGGTTAAAAGAGAAAGAGACAGGAAGTAAGTCCAAGGGTGGTGACTGAAAAGGACGGGGAATCCTGAAGCCATGGGCTGTCTGTGAACACTTATGCTCCAGGTGACAGAAGTAAGAAGGACTTGAGGGAGACTGACGGTGCCCCTTGATCGCTGCTTCCATCCCTGAGAGCCTCAGCTGACTCTCAGGACACCACAAATTCTCCTAGTTTTCCTCCTACTTCACTGATCACTCTGTCTCAGTCTCCTATTTAGATCCTCCTCCTCCAGACTTCTAGATGTTAGAGCGCCCTGGGCTTCAGATCTTCATCCAAGATGATTTTAACCACGTCCATCATAAATACTTATAAATACTGCTGCACAAACTCCAACAACCCCAATCTCTTCCCTGAATCCTGTATTACGATGTCCATCTCCTACTCCTCCTAGATGCCTTAAAATCATATCAAACATAATACCTCTAAAAGAGAATTCTTGATTTTTCCCGCAAAACTTGATCCCCTCCCAGGTTTCCTCATCTCAAAAAAATCACACCCTCATTCATACAGTTGCTCAGACCAATGGCCTGGGCGACATCCTTGATTTGTGTCTCTCAAACCTCATACTCAATCCATCAGCAATCCTTCAAGTTCTATTTTTCATACTGGTCCACTTAGTATTGTCAAAATAGATGCCAAAGTCCAACAACTTCTTACCACCTCCATCAGCCTAATTCTAGCTGGGCCCATTGTTGCAGCCCCCTAATATTTCTATTTCCACTCTTTCTACGCTTAGAGTCTACACTTCTCATAGCAGTCGAACAGTGTTTTAAAGATGTAAGTCAGATCGCATCCCTTCCAGCTGAACATCCTCCACACTTGCTGTCACACAAAATCAGTTTCACTATTTGATCTGGCCTCTAGACACCTCTTCTTCTTCCTCTCTCCCCTCGCTCATTTACCTCCAGTCATAATGGTCTTCATATTCTTCCTGGACTATGTGGAGCTCGTTTCTCTCTCCGAACAGAATAGCATGTGCTATTCCCTCTGTCCGATGTGTCTGTCCCTAGAAATCTCCATGGCTTGATTCTTCAGATCATCCAAATATCATTTTCTCATAGATGTCTTCCCTGGCTACCCTACCTAAAAATGCACCTACTCCCATACCTTTATGTGCTTTACGTTACTGCATAGCCTTTATTACTACCTGATGTTACATTATCTTTTTGTCAATATATAATATTTGCACATATTTATGGGGTACGTGTGATATTTTGTCACATGCATTGACTATAATGATCAAGTCAGGGCATTTAGGGTAGCCATCACTTTGAGTATTTATATGTTGGGGACATTTAAAGTTCTCTCTTCTAGCTATTTTGAAATATATCAATACAATACAATACAATACAATACAATACATTGCTGTTAACTACAGTCACCCTGCTCGGCTATCGAACACTAGAACTTATTCCTTCTTACTGTATGTTCATACTCATTAACCAACCTCTCTTTATCACATCCCCCCAAAAACACATCCTTCCCAACCTCTGGTATCTATTTTTCTACTCTCTACCTCCATGAGATCAATATTATGTTACATATTATCAGTTATTGATTAGTTTATTGTCTGCTTTCTCTAGAATGTAAATTTTATGAAGATAAAGACTTTATCCAACTCACTCTCTATGTGTCCCTAGCCTAAAATAGTCCTGACCCACAGTAGGTACTCAGTATATGTATGTTAATTGCTCATTTTGACAGCCCGAATCTTTCATTGTTTTGCAATGAAAAAATATTGGTTACTCATATTGACACATAAAAAAATTATGTTTTACAAAGGAAAAATGTTATGTTACATGGACTTTCATCCTTCTTTCAGAATATAATTTACAGGATTATTTTTCTTATAGTGATTTTCTAAACCAGCTGGATTTTTCAAAAGCAGTTAAGACTTTTAAAAGTAAATACTTTCTAGAATTACATTCTACGAGAGGGAAAAATGAAAAAGCTGACAAATTCTTCACTCTTATATTTTTAAAATGTGTTCTGAGACTTAAGTAATTATGTAACTCTTCCTAGTGAGATTTTGTTAAATATTTTACTATTTGACAGTTTGTGTCACAGTTTTTCACACTATATCTGGAGTTATGAACCAAACTATAAATGGCCTACTACTATGATCTAAAGAAAAAATTCCAAGGGTAAGGAGTTTATTTATTTTAATGGGTTAAATACTCCAAGGTAATTGGCTATCTAGGAGAAGTATTTTTGCATAAATGCTAAAGCCTTTTAAGAATTGCAAAATTGAATATTTGATTTTATTTACATGGCATTTATTTATAACATGTACTCAAAATTAGTGGCTATGAACAAAAATATTTTTCAATATAAAAATACTACTAATAAAATAACTGATATCTATAGAGTGCTTACTTTGTGTAGGGCCTATTTGAAGTCCTTTATTTGATCAATTCATCTAATCCTTGAAGCAACGTTCCAAAATAGCTCCATTTTACATATCAGAAAACCGAGGCATTGAAATGTTGACTGTCTAAGGTCACTCAGCAAGAAGGTGGTAGAGCTAAGATTTGAATCTAAGCAATTTGGCTCCAGAACATGTAAACTTAACCACTATGGAGTTACACCACATGTACTTTGTTGTATAATTCTGAGAGCAAAATGTACTTCAATTAGCAAAACAGAATTTTTATATGTAACAGATTATCAATAATAGGCAATGCTTTCTTAATGCTGTACTTTGAAGGCAGCTAATCACCCTTTGTTCTGAAAATGTTTGTCATAGGAAACAATTTATTAACACATTGCACACCTTCTAGTTGTCCTAAATTCTTTAAAAGTGTGTCTGTGAAAATTATATTTACCAGAAAATAAATTTTAATTAGTGATGCCAAAGGTGTAAAATTCTTAGAAGAGGAAGACTTTCATAGAAAATTGTTACAAAATATCATAACTTATAACATTTCATTATTAAATTTATTTCCTACTCTGAATTCCAAACTATGGGCATCTTACCACACAGATATTATTTTAAATCAGTTTTTATACAATTTTGACAGGGCAAAGGCTACACAAAAATCTCAAGAAGTATGTTAATGATGAATCCTGCCTTTGGGTTCTCTAAGACTAAAAGTTTGTTAACCTTTGTTCTGATATTTAGCAACTTTGAAATCATTCTCATTGGAAAGTAGAAACCAAAGAAATAAAAAAAAATTGCTCGGACTTTAAAACTCTTTTTAGCATGGAATGATACAGATGTACCAAGCCACATTAGGAATTGATTTCTTATCTATATACTCTAATATCTTAAAATTCTGTCTCATGAATATGTTCTTTTTACGTAGATAACGTAAAAAGACAAATAGATAATAGTGTGCAATAATTTAAAGGGTGCCCAGACTGCTAGAATCTAAATCAAGGTTACCCATATATAATCTACGTGTCAAATAGGGCCATCATCCATTAAGCTAATAGTTTTTAAAAATCACTATAAACTTCCTATAGGTTAGATTGTCCAACACTCTGCATTCTACAGGCATGCTTTGCACTCCAGCTGTAGCAGTAAAATTACTGAAATGGTAATTCTCTTAATATTTAAATAATATATTAAAATTTAATTTTCAGCACCTGGAAGAATCTGTTTGTGTGCCAGCAAATGAGGTAGCTAGGCCTGGAGCTCCTATACATATGGGACTCAAAAACAACCTATCACAAATAATTACTAAGCCAGAGCAGCTGTAGTCACCACAGTAGTCATTTAAAAATCAGGTCAAAGTTGCTCGAATTCTTTTCCATTTTCAAGATACCCTGCACATAAATTCTGGGATGTTTACCCTTTTATATTTCCCACATTTTGTAAATTATTTATTTTTATTGATAATCAGAGTTTGGGGTAGTAAGGGCAGCAAGGGCATCTTGTGAACTTTTTTAAAGTTAGGCGTGTTAAAAGAATTGAAGCTCATGATTTCTCAGGATTTTTAAATGGCTTATGTGAATGCTCCAATCTAAAAGCATATGTATTTGTTAAATTTGTTTATAGGAAGGATTACATATTCTGTGAATAAACAAACAAAATTAAAGCCTATTTTCTGTTCTATATGTATGGCTTTCCAACACACATTGTGTGTGTACAATATATGAGACTAAATATAGACACACACATACATCATTAAGAAAATATTCTTCAATGTATCCTCTCTATATATTTTTTTCAAATCATGATGCCATCTGGTCCATGTACAAAAGAAAAATACAAAATTTATAAGTCTTTCATTTATTAAATTTGAACAAATTACTGGGGGATGGGACTAGCAACGTGAATATTCAAAAACATTTTAGATTCTTTCATTCACACCTAAGAAAATAAAACCTTTTAAAGGAACGTCTTAGACAGACATCACTTCAGTGAGATTCGGACTGTTTTTCCCAAAAGCTCCAGACGCCCTCCACCCAAAAAAATTAATTTGAAAAGTGTATTTAGTAAAAGGATGGCAATGGCAAGAAGCTCCTTTTAAATCAAAACTTTAATTGCTTTGAGTTAATTTCAGATTTCCAATCAGATTCTTGGATATGGAAAAATGTCTAAATATCTGTTTTTGGAAAACATCTAATGACATCCTACACCTGATATTTAGAAAGAAAATAAATTAAGATTTCTTATTGGAGGGAAAGATGGGGATTAGAGGATAGGAAAAAAATGTACGAAGAATTTATACACTATTACCTTCAATCATTTTGATGCAAGTCATTCATACCACCACCACGCTAACAAGACATCCAATTTACTAAACAATGAATACTGAAAATACATTTAAAAGGTACAAATGACTGTCCAAAGAATGACACTGAAAAATATTAAGTAACAGCTCTACCTCAAGATAAGCCTCACCATTAAAGAGTTTTAATGAAGAGAGCCTTCAAAGGCTAAATCAGGAGGCATTGATTAGATTGCCTCTAACTTTGTGTTTTGACACCTTCGTCTTTCGTGGCATTATATTGTCTCTGTGCATCTTACAAAGGAAGCATTTTACTAGGCCCACACAAGAACAGGAGACAGCAACGCTTATAAAAGAGACTGTCAAGGGTGTGAGCCAAAATGGGTCTCATTTGGATTTCAAGTGAAGAAAACTCCTAATGCATTTCATTACAATGTATGCGAACCTCTGAAAAGAAGGATGGATTGGGATTCTCATCCCTATTAATTTATTGAAATGGATTCAGTTTTTTTCTTGTATATCAAGAGAGACCATGTGTTTCAAGCAAGGTAACAATATTATAGTTCCAATAACCAAATATGCTATGATTCAGTATGCCCTTCTGTGAGATAAAGAGGATGCAATTTTCCTAATAATTGCGATTTGAGTTTAAAAATAAATCCTACAATAGCATGGCAACAAATAAATATTCTTTGTTACTATCAGTTTTAAAGATATGATCAAGCTGCTACATAACACAGGAATTGATTCAGTCTTTGTTACTAGAGCAGACTTTTTACCATTTGAAATCCTATTTTTTCCCTTACAACTGTCATTCATATATTGACTTTTTATTTCATTGAGAAATTGTGTGCATGATACAATTAGGATAACACCAATGAAAGTCATATTTTATTAAAAGATAATGAAAAGAAAATGAGACAAAGTCACAGCATTTGCAGCACGGTATTGTAGTCTACTTATACCTTTCTTCGTAAGAATGTTCTAGTCATCAAGGCACCTATTAGGTAATTTACAGGGAAAAAAGGTACATATTAGGTAATTCATGCTTTAAAAAAATACTTATATTTGGCTGATTCCCCAACTTTATTAGAATGATACCTACCATTCAAAAAATTCCAGTCCCTAACTACAGAGAAGTGCCATGATCTCATGCTCTTAGATATCCCCAATAATTTCATAAATCCACAGGATTACAAATATAAGACATATGCTCTCATTGCTCTTTAACACCATTAACATTTAGAGATGATTGATTATGTTATACCAATAACATTCAGTGAATTCAAAGCTGATCTATTTTTTATGTAAATCATACAACCTGCTAGTCAAATTAAAGGTTAAATGTACATAAAGTCTTAGAATAAAATACAGATAATCTTTCACATAGAACATGGACTCATGATATACATACTCAAATGTAATAGAAACCAGGGATTCATAGGTTGTCTACTAATTAAATCCAGAAAAAGAGCATGAGTATGTCCTTCTTATACACTTTATTTTATATACTTTATTCCAAAGGGAATAATATATCCACAGCTAAATAGAATTACGAATTATAGCTAGAAAACACATTTGGAAATAAATGTACATTCACAAACTTGAAAATAACACTCTGTAAACAAATTCATATTCATCATTTAAATTCTCCTATGGATGTGACTATAAAATAGGTGCAGAAAGAATACATATAAATCCAATATTCAGCATGTACACATACATGTTGATGTATATATATATATGCATATATTCTGTAAGAAATAGAAAACTATATACAAAAAGTCTAACAACAAATCTCAATTAACTTTAGTATATGATTATATTTATAATGAAGTTTATATATCTCCCTGTAATACATAAAACAGAGGAATTTTGATGAATAATAATTAAATTAGAATGATACATGTTTCTTATTTTTATCTTGACAGTTCTTGTATTCTCAAGCAGAGCCCATTACACACAAATATACAGCAGGTTACTTGTTGAATAATGCATTTCAAGTACTTAAAATTACTGGGGAGTTGCCTGAGATCTACATGTGAATACATATTTTGGCCTTAATTTCATTACTGTATTTCCTCAACTGAATATACTTTATAATCTACTTACAAAGCGGTTAATATCAGAGGTGTTTTTTTTTCCCCAGGACGTAAAGGTAATAATACTACCTTTATGATATAAACTTTATGACATTATGAATAAAACTGACAAGTATAAAATTTGATCCATAAAATAAGTGATATACTTATGTTAATTCACCTTTTAAAAGATATTATGTGTTGCTCCATTTTTTTGACAAGGCTTCCATTCATACTAGAGACATGTTGAAAAACACTATATTTTCTCTCAATAAGGAAAATCACTTTACCCACTATCATGCTTGTTCTGTCTCAATAAAAAATCAATCATCAAATGCTTGCTTCCAAGTTTTACTTGTTAAACTGCCAATTTATGAATACAGTTTCGCTCAGCAGAAATTCACTCAGCAGCATTTCTTTCATTATTATAATTTTGTACATCTTATAAAATGCTTTAAACTTGGAGGGTAGGGGGAGTTACGAAAGTTTACTTGTGTTTCTACAAAGCATTTAATGTTATGGTTAAAGAGTAGTGGTAAGATGTAGTCCCTAACCATCATGTTTTAAAAAAAGAAAAACTATATCGTTTCTGTGGTTTTACAAAGTAATAAAGGCCTGATTGATCCCACTGACTAAGGCAATTGAATCGGTTGTCTAAATGGTAGTAACGTCAATGTCAGATATGTGGTTATCTTTTCATCTTGGCCCATTCTTGAATGTAGAAATCAGATGTTTGAAGGACATTTCACTGACCTGTTATGGCCTCTGCAACTCTCAAACACAATACTAGTATTCCTTATATAAGTGCCACATTTTGGATAAAACCCACTTCATCAATGATGCCTTTGCGACATCTGGCGGTCCTTAGGATATATAAAAATTACTTTTTGTTTTTCCAAATCTATCGGTACTTGAAAATTCCAGTCCAAAAGCCTTTGATACCCCCTAGCGGGGGCACAAAAGCACTCTGGCCTGTAAACTAGGATGTGGCCTACCATGAATCCATATAGTGCAAAAGGTCACAAATCTTGAGATGTGGTGACATCATGACAATAAGACACTTTCTAGACAGAAGCTGACCCATTTTGAATATAAAAAGGACTCTGATCACATGTTCCCACACATTTAAAACTATAGAGAAAAAAGAATTATGCTAAGTGGTCTATGCAGAAGCTGAACACTGGTGTTTGAGGGTACCTATAGTTCTCACACTTAAGGAGTACTACACAAGGATTTACAGCAAGATCGCTTTAAATGATCTAAAAGCTCTGGGTTTTTATGTTATAAGTTGATGCTCAGCAAATGTTAATAAGGGGCGAGAAGTGGCTGAATCACAGGGTGTGTGTTGCTATGTACTCTTCAGTTCCTTTTTAAATTATTGTTCTACACGCTTCTGCCATTATTTATATTTCCAAGAAAGCATAGACCCTCAATATTACTTTATGTAGAAGAAAACACTGTCCTTTGGATTTATTCTTATTTTCTAGGCAATTTGGTATGAGTAAGGAGGAATAAAAACTCATTTCAATCTCTCCATCATCCTCTCTACAGGAATAATTGTCGTCCACATTGAGAAATCGTGACTTTTCTAATTTTTCGCTAAGTAGGAGGAAATTACCTGTACTATACAGTTGATCTTTCATTAATTCTGAGTCTTGGTGAAGTGGCACATTTGACAGAAATAAAATCAAATTCAAATGTGCTGTGTTGATTCCCTATTTTCAACACTCTTTTCAAATATTTGCCTGAAAATCTAAATTATTTTAGATATAAATTAATACTTTCAAGAGGTGTATTTAGAGAAAAGAACTCATGTTTTCTAGATTTAACTTTTATAATCAATAATTAATATGTATATCATTTCTGATTTTTTCAAGTGATCAACAGTTTACAGGCAGTCACTGTAATAAGTTATAGATTTACCTCTTCTGAAACACTACCAAGATGTGTTGTATTTAAGCATACATTACTGAGTTGCATTCAGAGGTATTTTTATGTTTCATAATTGAATCAATTTATTATCTATATAAAGAATATAAAAAGTAACCTTGCAGATATGGGTTCTAATGTATATGCAATTATAAAAATTTTATGTATATTATTAATATAAAGTTCTCAGGTATCTTTCATTAGTTACATATTGCTCTTATGGTGGCAATAAATTCCATGATAGTATTTATAGACTAAAATTTGAAATAAATATAGGTACTGATATTTTAAAATTATTCAATTTTCTCCCATTTTATAATACATGACCATAGAGAAAAATAAAGTGAATAGAGATCGATATTGCATTCTCTTATCATTTTTTAAAAGGATCTTGATTAATTGACAACATGGTGTGATATAAAAATGTTCAGCCTGAATTATTTTTAAAAAGAAATAAGAGGAATAAAGTGAAATAATCCATTATCATTATATTATTTGCAAATATTTTAGACTGTAAGAGATGGTTTGATAAATAAAAAAGTACACATTATAATGAAATGTATTGATTAAAAAATGGCATCTAGTCAAATACCATTCCTTTGCCCCAAATGCATGTTTGCATAATAAAATAAACATTACAATGAAAGATAGAAAAAAATACCCACAGGTATACCTTTGCAATAATATGAGACTTAAATCTTTTCAAATGTGAAGGTAATCATTTTGATTAAGAATAATACCAAATATACAGTCCTCCTATCTATAATTAGGTATTAAATTAAAAATATGTTTCAAATATGACTGCACATGTAGATATAAAGTAGTTAAGTCATATTTCTTAAGTAAATTTCATTGTTTTATTGGGTCTGTGTTTTAGAAGCATATTTATTGGGTGTTATGGAGAAATACTAAGCAACACCCAGGGGCCACACCAAGAATTATCAAAATATACCTTGCCCTCAACTTTGAACCCAAAGAAATGGAAATTTTGCCACATTATCCAAGCATTTATTATAATTGTTTTGTTTATGAAGGTCATGTTGGGAGCAGAAAAAAGAAGGACATAGAGGGATTTAAAAAATTGAAAAAATAAGATTGAAATAAACAACTAAAGATAAAAGATGTAAGATACAGAAGGTATCGAAGGTGATACAACATAAGCATAATTGGTATACCTAAAGAAAAGAACTAAACAAATGGAATAGGAAAAATATCCAAAGATATAATTTAAGAAAACTTTCCAGAAATAATATAAGACTTGAATATACAGAAGGAAAGGAAATAGCATTTCCTTGGGAAAACTGACATAGAATGACAATAAAAAAAAACCCAACAACAACAACAAAAAAAGATGCTGGTGAAATAACTGATCTTCAAAGATGATGAAAATTCTTCACTTTTTATCTAAAAATATTAAGTAACTCAAGGAGGAAAAATAGTCTGACTCTAAATCTGTCTACAGAAACAATAGAGCTAAGGCTACAACATCTCCTGGGAAACAAAGTATTACTAAGTAAGTATATATCCAGTCAAGCTGTCATTCCTGAATAAAGATAAGAGACAAAAAATTTTCAATGTGTAATATTCAAGGAAGAAAACTGCCATGATCTCATCTAGAATAAGCTGCACTAAAAATTCAACTTCAGCTAACTGAGAGATAACAGAAGAAACCATAGTAAAAAGATGACAGTGAGAATTGAATCCATTTAAATATGGAACTAAAATTAAAATAACTATGGGAATTGTGGTTAAGGAGCAGAATGTAAATGTTTAAAAGCAGAACAATTGATAAATAATATAATTTAAAAAATTTTTAGACAAGAACTGGAGGAAAAGGTTGAACTTATGGTGGGTACATTAATTTCCTTATCTTCTATGTAAGAGGTCAAAAGATATTTAAGCACAAGCATATTTAAAGTTATAAATGTAAATGATAAAAAAACCATAATAAATAACATATTCAATTAAAATTACTGGTAAAGAGGAGGGAGGTTAGAGAGGAAATGTGGGAGGAAATTGAAGATACTGATTTTATCATTGCTTATCATGGGGAGTCAAAAGATAAGATCAAAGAAACATGACGAAGTGTGTTATATTACAAAGTTATAGTAGTATAGGGTTGTCATTAGAAGAACTAACTACAAGAACCAACTATTAACCACTTTGGTACTGCGCTCACCGGCTGTGAAACCTTGCCCACAGCCGGCACTCATAGTCCGCACGATAGTTTGTGCTGTGCATTGACGACGGATCCGTTTTGCTCTTGTGTGCTGAGGAAAGCTTTAAAGCACTGAAAGCTTGTTTTACTTTACAGGCAGTTTTAGGAAAATAACTATAATAACTCCTACTGAGGACTTGTTAAAAGGTCACAGATTCGTAGTAATTTATTAGCTGAACGTACACACTGCAACTGCAGAGATGAAAGTAAAAGCTTTTGGCTGTCGGCTAAAGTCGAAGCTCGGCTGTGCGCGTTCATCTGTGGCTGTCGACTATAGTCGATGCTCGTACCGAAGTGGTTAATACTTGTGGGGGGAATTTGAGTGGCTAGAAGACATGGGAGGGAACCTTACCTTTTATCATTATCTCTTTCTTACTTTTGATTTTTACACTACATGTATGGCTTCACTTATGTAAGAGAAACAATTTTTAGAAGTTGAAAGTATCCAAATACCTTCAATGTGATTCTCAAGGATGAAAAATACAAAGCTGACCACATTGGTTCCTCCAAGCCATGCTCACCCACTAAGGCATTCTTCATTTAAGGTTTCAAAATCTTAGAGCACCTCATAACCTGCAACTGCTTCCCTCTGACCTCATAGAAGACTGCTCTCCACTATGCATGTTTTATTCCTGCCACTCTGGGCTCTTTTTATTCTCTTAAAAGTCCTTTACATCTTATTGTCACTAGGCCTTACCTCTGCTATGCAGGGTCCATCAAACACCAAATTTCAGTTCAGTGTGGGTGAGTAGGGTACGCTGTGGAGTTAATAAATCTAGAGTATATTAGCTTTTCCCACAGAAAGTAATGCTTCAGCTGAGACCTGGAGAATGAATGGAATTTAGCTGGTTGAAGGAGCTTGTAAGAGTTTGGGTAGAACGGGAGAGCATTAAGCAAATGCAATGCAAGGGGGAAAGCCTAGAAGCAAGGGAAAGCAAAGACTTTTGAAGAACTGAGCAAAATATGATTAAATCAAATTCAGTAGACTAATAAGGAGATGATGCAAAATAAGTAGGCTGGGTTTCATCCTGGTAATGCAATAATCATTTTGAATATGATTTTAAATAATGATTTTATTTGCTATGAATCACATAGGATAAAATATAGCAAATTCTATTATATACCTTGGGCTTTTTAAGTGTCTGATAGATATTAGGCTTACATTTGTTGAATTACTAAACTTTGAACAGCAATGAAGAAATGGTTGCATAATGATTGGGTTATTTCAAAATTTCGAGTTAACCAAGTGAAGCCCAGTCAATCCACCTTTACATTAGCAACTGATAGAGTGCTTTGTTGACAGTGTCCACATTATTTTAAAATGTAGTACATTTTGAAATGTAGAATTCTGGTTTGGGGGAAAAAGGAATAAGTCTACTGAAGCTGATTCCTCACACTGATACAACTAAGAACACTAGATAAAATAAAAACCAAACAAACAAAACTATTCAAGGACTATGAAAAGTAAATAATAGGCAAATTAGGGAGGGAAGTCAAAACTTGAATAAAGACTAATCTACCAAGCAGAAGATGGCAGACTAGAAGCAGCCCACAAATGCTGCTCTCAAGTAGAGGATCAAAAGTTGTAGGTGGATGCCTATCCACAAGATGGCTCTTCTTGGAAAGAACACTATAATTTTGGAGAAGTGATAGAGGACATTCAGAGTGAAGGAGAAGGTGACTGGGTGATTCCTTCGGCAAGATAGAAGGGAACTTTAGTCCTGTATTCCTCCATTCCCTTCCTCCTCCTTTGTACTATCATTGCCATACATATCAAATCTATGTATGTTTTAAACCCAATGATACAATTTAAATCATTGCTTAATGCAATCTTATGTCTTTTAAACAAATTGATAAGAGTTAAAATATTTTTTATTCAGTGTTTTATATTTTCCCACATATTTACCTTTTTTTGTGTTATTTATTTCTTTTTTTGGAATCTTATTAGGTTATTAAGTATGAAATGTCCAATTTCCTTAAGTACCAAGTTTGACAGTTGATATCTCTGACATTTCACTTTGGCACTTCTTGTTTCATTTTTACTGTGAAGATATATCCTCAGTATTTCAAGCATGTGTTTTGGCTTGCAATTATCTTTCAAAATTTTTTTAGAACAATTTTTGTGAAGCCATGGATTAAGTAAAAACTTTGTGTTATTTGTGAATATGAGTTCCGTCATGGAACCAATGTAGCCCAGACAGCTGGCAATACTAATGAAGTGTTTGGGAATGATGTTGCTAATGAATGCACAGTACCTTGATGGTATGAGAAGTTCCATTCTGGTGATTTTAATCTTGGAAATGAGTCAGGTGGGCGACCTGAGACCAATGTGGGTAATGATGAACTGAAGGCTATAGTGAAAGCGAATCCATCTCAACCTATGTGTGAATTAACAGCAAGGTTTGATGTTACTATTCCAACAATATTGGACCATTTGAAACAAATTGGTAAGGTAAAGCAGTTGGATTGGTTCCACATGAATTAAAGGTGCATCAGAAAAGCAATAATCTCAAAGCTTGCTTTTCTTTGCTGTCACGACATAAAGAACCATTTATACACCATATTGTTATGTGTGATGAAAACTGGATTCTTTTTGATAATCACAAGCATTCGGCACAATGGTTGGATAAAGATGAAGTGCAGAAATACAGTCCAAAACCAAATATTCGTCAAAAAAAGCTAATGGTGTCTGTTTGTTGGTCCGGGGCTGGTATTATCCACTACAGTTCATGAAACCTGGTCAATCAATTACAGCAGATGTCTACTGTGGCCAATTGGATAAAATGATGAGGATGCTTGAGATCAAGCAGCTGAGATTGGTCCATATAGACAGGCCAATGCTCTTGCAAGACAATACTCAACCACATGTCTCACAAACCACAATGCTCAAACTACAGAAGCTGCATTTGGGAACTCTCTGTCAGCGATGTATTCACCAGACCTTGCACCAATGGACTATCACTTCTTCCAGGCTTTGGACCACTTCTTGCAAGGAAAAATATTCAATTCTCAATAAGCTGTGGAAAACACTTTTGCCATTTCATTGCCATTTGCACTCCAGGCTTCTTTGCTGCTGGCATAAACAAGCTACCATTAAGATGGCAAAACTGTGTTAACAGTTTAGGTGCATACTTTGATTAATTGTACTGCTTCTTGTTTGAGAAATAATAAACTACACTTTTGATTTGAAATCAGACATTTCATATTTTGACCTGATACTATCTGGTATCCCAGAAGCCAATAAAGAAAGAAAGAAAGAAAGGAAGGGAAGAAAGAAAAAGAAAGAATTTTCTTTCATCCTGAAGGACTTCTTTTAGTATTTCCTGTAAGGCAGATGTGCTAACAACCATTTCTCTTTGTTTATCTGGAAATGGTTTTATTTTGCATTAATTTTTGAAAGGTAGTTTCGCTATATATCTAATTCTTAGTTCATAGTTTTCTTCTTTCAGCACATACTTCTTTCAGTGAGTATGTCATTTCACTTCCTTATGGCCTCTGTTGTTTCTGATGTAAGTCAGCTATAATCATATTATTGTTTCCCTGTGCATGAAGGTTCACTTTTTAAAATTTCTGATTTTCAAATTTTTTGCTCCATCACCCGTATCCTAGGTTAATTCTCCATTTAGATCCACTATCCTTTCTTTATTATTTACATTTATTATTCTTTGACATTTTTAGAGAGCTTATCAAGTTAGTCCTATAATTTGTAATTCTTGTTTAAATTAGAGATGAGTCCATTTTTCCCTATACCATATGGGTTTTAATTTAGCATTAAATTATTATTAAAGTTGATCAGAACCTAAAGAGGGTTGGTGTACATGAGGAATATTCCAGAGACCAGGCACATACACAGGCCCCCAAGTGGGAAAGAGAATAGGACATTTCTAGGACTGAAAGAAGGGCGTGATAGTCTGGGGCATAATAAGTGAGTGAGCGAGGAATGAGGTAAGATTACAGCTATAGGCAGGGAAGCTCATGGAGGAGTTGTAGGCCAGATTTAGTACTGGAATTCTATTCTAAGTGTTTTTAAAGAATTTTAAAGCCAGAGGGTAACATAATCAGATTTTTCCTTGCAGACACTGGATAGGAAGGGGGTAGGTGGATGAGCAGAGGATAGTTAGGAGCTATGAGGGCTCCTTAGACTAAGATGGTGAAGAAGAAAACAGAAGTGGAATGGTTTGAGAGAGAAAACTAAATAGATTTGTGAGGGATTGGAAACGGGGAACATGGGTAAAAGAGTTTCAGCATAACACTCAGGTTTCTGGCCTATTCAACCAGATGAGTGAGGATTTGCTTCACAAAGTTGGGAGCCATTGAAGGAGAACCCTGCAGTATGTATGCTACAGTATTTGGGCTTTTCATGACTGTATCTCCTTTAGTCAGGATAGATAGATAAATGCTAATTATGTGAAAACAATTCTATTTTAAATAAATTGTAGTTGTTTTAATTTTATTTTGAGTGCTTAGAAGATAAAATGTCAGGTTCTAATGTTTCCTCTTCATTTACTTTATGCATGTGTATATATTTTATTAATAAATATTTTTATATTATATTATATATATAAAAATATTATATATATAATATAATATATATAAAAGAGAGAGAGAGTGTGTCATGTACCTCATAATGACATCTCAGTCAACAACAGACTGTGTATACAACAGTGGTCCCTTAAAATTATAATAGTGTATTTTTACTATACCTTTCTATGTTTAGTTGTGTTTAGACACACAAATACTTATTGTGTTACAATTGCCTACAGTATTCAGCACAGTCACATGCTGTACAGGTTTGTAGCCTAGGAACAATAGGCTATACCATATAGCTTAGGTGTATAGTAGACTATACACCATCCAGATTTGTATAAGTACACTCTATGATGTTTGCATAAGAAAATCATCTATGAATTTCTCAGAAAGTATCCTTGTTGTCCTTAAGTGACAAGTGACTGTATGTGTGTGTGTGTGTATATACATTTAAAAATTGAATAGGTTTATTACATACAGAAAAAATATGATATAGAAGTCTTTTCCTCTATTATAATACTAAATAATACTATAATGGCCAATTCACTTTTGACAGATTATAAAATAAATAAATGCTATTCGAATTGCCACATGTTGCCTTATATATAAAGATGTCAAGCCATATAATTTCACAGATACTTGTAATCATATTTTTCATGTATTTCTTTTTTAAAAAACAATAATGCTTTTTTACATACCCAAATTGATCTTGTTTTATATTATCCTGGAAAATAAATTGTTTATAGATGTAGATATGTAGTATTTCCTTCTAAATTCAGTAGCTTACCATCATCTTCTGAGGAAAGCTAGAGAATTCTATTAACTAGGGAGTAATGTACTAATCACAAAAAATGACTGAGCATCTTAATTGTGCCTCTTGTAAATAAAGCACCTTAATTTCTACAAATATTTTCTCCCCAGGTGAGTTTTAGTATGACAAGCTGTTAAAAATTGGAGGTAGATTTTTACATCTTTAGTATTTGTAATTTAACAAGACTTTAGTGGATGATTTACAGCAGCTTTTTCTCATTGACTTGGGGGTTGTGATTCTTTTAAAACTCAAAGCGTCAAAACATTTTTTCCAAGAACTCTATGGTGAACCATATTGAATATCTTATGTCTTATTTCCTGTAGCATCAGTGTATTTTTATTCTAAATGCTTCCTCTCATACATTCATTCAACACGTATTTCTTCTCCACCACCATCAAGCCTGATGTCTCACCAGGCACTTGGGAGACAATGTGAGAAAGGCACTGTTCCCAACTCCATGGAACTACTTGCAATTGCATTTTTCATACAGACTTAAAATTATCCACCAGCTCCCTAAGCTTGGCCCAAATTTTTTTTGTGTCCAAACATAAACCTTATGAAATTAGGGCATGTATTGAATTTCATTTAGCATTGTATTCAGAACAAGACTTGTCCTGTTATTTAAAAAGTAGGTCCACTATTTATGTAGAATCACAAAACCAACCTGATAAATTTTAAAAAGCAACCTTTCCCCGAAACCCTTGTTTTTATCAGTGAACTCTGAAAGTACTTTACTTTCTTAAAGAATATTTCTTAAAGAACACATTCCTCTTAAAAGAATGCCTTTTTAAAAGAATGTCTAGGAGTTTGCACATGTACGCTGAAAAAATATTATCCAGATTTTTTATATAACAAATAAAATGTTAGGCTGAATTAACATGTGATATGTTCTTAGCCTATACAGTTGTCCCCCAGGTATGCATGGAGGATTGGTTTCAGGACCCTCTCAGATACCAAAATACATAGATACTCAAGTCCCTTTTGTAAAATAGTACAGTATCACCATATAACCTACACACATCTTCCTGTACACCTTAAATCATCTCTAGATTTCTTATAGTATCAATTACAATGTAAATGCTATTTAAATAGTTTATATATATTGTTTAGGGAATAATGAAAAGAAAAAGGTCTGTACACGTTCAGCACAGATGCAACCATTGCAACTATCCATGTTTTTTTCTGAATATTTTTGATCCAAGATTGAATCTACAGATGCGGCCGTGATCGTATAGTGGTTAGTACTCTGCGTTGTGAATCTACAGATGCAAAATCCATGGATACAAAGGGCTGACTGTAATTCAATGGTTATGCTAGCTCAGTTATTTACATAAAATGATTAAAGCCAAATTTTGGTCCACATATAAAAATGTTCATATGAACATTCATATGTATTTTACATTTTTCATAATTCAGAGCACCCATGGAGGAATATTCCATGTTTATGGCTTGGAAGACTTAATATTATGAACATATCAATTATCTCCAAATTCATTTATAGATATAATGCAAATTCAATGACATTTTCAGCAGCCTTCCACCTTTTAAAATATATTGACAGCTAATTTAAAATAGCCTCATGACTCTGGGGTAGAAAAAGATTTATTTAAAAGGGCAAAAGGACCACTATCCAGAAAGGAAAATTATTCTCTTTACTACATTGACATTAAAAACTTCTATTTACCAAAAGACATCATTAAGAAGGTGAAAAGGCAAGCCGAGGAATAGGAGAAGACATTTGCAATAAAGGGTTTATATCCCTGTATCTATCTATCTATCTATCCATCCATTCATCCATCCTTTTAGCTATATTTTTTCATGCAAATCAATAAAGACAAAAAACAATAGAAAAATAGGCATTTGCCAAAGAGGCAACCCAAATGCTTAATAAACATACAGAAAAATATTCAGCATCATCTGTAATCACACATCAGAATGGTAAAAAACACATTTGTACTGGTAAGGATATGATGCAGTGAGAAATTCTGTACATTTCCACAGACATGTAAACAAGTACAATAACTTTGGAAAATAGCTGGATACAATGTAAAGCTGAACATATGCATACCCTATGACCCAGCAATTCTACATACTTCCATGTATATAAAACACAAGTTGTCCATACATACACCAAGATTCATTTACAAGGATGTTCCCAGCAGCAGTGCTCATAATAACTAGTAACTAGAAACAATCCAAATGTTCATCAACTGTATAATGAATAAATTGGATGTAGTCATAAAATGGAATACTACACAGCAATAAAAATATACTACTTCAACAACATTCAACTGTATGGATGAATCTCACAAACTGAGCAAGAGAAACCAGAATGAAAAGAAAATACATAATATTTAGTTCATGTAAAGTTTCAGAAAGGACAAATCTACAAAGAAAACACAAAAATGTCAATTTTTGATAAGGATATGGAGAAATTGGAATGCTTATGCACTGCTGATAGGAATATAAAATGGTATGATGGGATTAAGACCACTGGGACTTAGGGATGCTATGTCTGAGGCTGTGAGAGGATAGGAAGTGAAGGAATTGTCTGAGCAGAAGCCTGAAATAAGTGCAGATGTTAACTGCCTAGTTGGGGGACATATATCAGCGATCTGGGAGTACAGCAAAGCATGCTCCAACCTCAGAGCCTAAGGGGTCTCATGCATGAAAAGCCGCAGGAGGCCTGACATGAAAACTTCTCATGGCTGTAGAGGTAGATTGCAATATGTCAGCCCGGGAGAAGGGTCTCAAGGCTTCCATAGTGTTTGCACCCTGGGCCAAGTTCCTTCTCTCCCTTTCTCTCAACAGTGCCTCAGTTAATGTAAAACCAGTCTCCCAGTGGGAAGCATGTAGTTTCCTTGTTTCTTGATCAAATGGGTCGTAGCTATTGACATTGAAGATTGATATCCATGTACATAGCTTGAGCGTGGGATAAATCAGCTTACCTTGATCAAAGGGGTTGTACCTATTGAAGAATTATGTGTTTTTCACTTCTAGAAAGGAGAAGGAAATTAGCTAAGACACCTTGTGATTTTTGGGGGAGCCCTGAAACCTTTGATCATTGTATCCCATGATTTTTTCACATGAGATCATTGTATTTTGCAATATGGCAAAGAGAATAAAAAGCAAGTGCTGGGGTTCAGTTGCCGCCACCTTAGCACCGGAGTGCTGGTGGTCTCCTGACCTCCCCACTTTCTTAACTATTATTTCTGTGTCTGTGTCTTTGTTTCTTTTATCTCTTGCAGCATAGTCTGCCAGGGGACCCTATCTTTATTGGGGACGTCGCGAATCCCCGATAATGGTACAGTTATTGTGGAAAACAATATGGTAGTTCCCCCCAAATTAAGTATATAATACAGCAATTCCACTTCTAGGTACGTACCCCAAAGGACTGAAAACATGGACAGAAACAGATTTTTGAACATCCATGTTCACAGCAATATTATTCATAATAGATAAAAGGTAGAAGCAACCCAAGTTGTACAAGTTGTACATTGACGGATACATGGATAAACAAAATATGGTACATACATACAGTGGAATATTGCTTGGCCTTAAAAAGGAAGGAAATTCTGACACATGCTACAACATGTACGTACCTTGAGGACATCGTGTTAAGTGAAATAAGACAGTCACAGAGGGACAGATATTGTAGGATTCCATTTATATGAGTTACTGAGAGTGGTCAAATTCATAGTGATAGAAAGTAGAGGGTGGTTGCCAGGGGCTGAGAGAAGAGAGGAATGGGGAGATATTGTTAATGGGTACAGAGTTTCAGTTTGAGAAGACGAGAAATTCTGGAGATGGATGATGGTAATGGCTGTACAACAATGGGAATATACTTAATGCCAATGAACTGTACCCTTAAAAATGGTTAAATGGTACATTTTATGTTATATCTATTTTACCACCACCACCACCACAACAAAAAAACCCTGGACTATAGTATTAGAAGTAAAGATAGTGGTAATCTTTCATGAGAAGGGAGAGGATGGCGTTTGGAAGAAAACGGAGTGGGGATGGAGAACTTCAAGGGTGCTGGCAATATTCTATTCCTGGGCATAGGTGATCAGTGGTAGTTAAATGAATGTTTGCTTTATGATACTTTATGAAGCTTCCCATTTATGTTTTGTGTCATCATCTGTTATACTTAACAATAAAACCTTTTAAAATAGCATGTGTTACATGCATGCTCACAGGAAATATCCATGTCATGTGTCATTTATACCATGTATTTTGCCGGCAGTCTGTGTGAAAATGATGTGGGCTTTAGGGTAAACTGCCAGCCTTGGATTTGAATCTCAGCTTGGCCATGTCCAAATTGTGTGATGTTGAAATTTCTTTCTTTGAATCTGTTGATTCACCTTTATAATTGACAATATGACAAGTGTTTTATAGAATCATTTTAAGGATTAAAAGTCTATGTAAAAATATACAGCATATTGCCACAAAAATAACAAGTGCTCTAAACATATTTTCTTCCCTTTAGAAAATAAATTTCTTCAAATTTTTTAATGTGTTATCTGTTGGATAGTTGAGAATATTCTTGTGTGGAAACCAGCTCCAAAATACAGATCAAAGTGAAACTGCCCCAAATTATTTGAGAAAAGTTATAGTTCATTCTCTAATCTTAATTGATCAAATTAGAAAACAAGCAGACTAGATTTATAATTGCTGTGAGGGTATAAAGTTATGTCAAACACTACATTTTAAAAATGCAAAAAAGACAATAAATTCATGAAACAACAATTAGTCGAGTATTTTTAAAGAGCTATTTATCAGAATAATGAAAGAGAAAATTTACCTTTTAAGAATTGCTTCTACTTAACATTTTTAAAGATTCCCTTTGTATCCAAAAGACAATGAGACAGTCTTTGGTTTTCTACATACCATTTACAGAGGTTTAACTGTATATCATACAAATGCTTCCAGTTTTATACAAATCTACTGTTAAATTACCCATGTAATTATCTCCGTAGAAATTATTATACCTTTTTATTGTTAATTTCATTAACACTTTAGTGGAAAGAGTCTAGATGTATTTCTCAGAGTTTTTATTATGACAAAGAGAACATGTCTATATTATTTTGGGGGGCGGGGGCATAATTATATATTTATATATATATAATTACTAAGTTAACACATAAAGTAAAATTATTAGCCACTAGCAATATAGAGAAAAATAAATAGCCATTAGACTTACTTTAAGGTACACTTTACAATGATTCCAATGATAACATCTTTTTATACATATTCCCATTAAAATGAAGCTGATAATTCATTTATATATTCTACCTGGAATTAAGACCATGAAGAGACAGTTTTTTCTTCTAGTCTTTGCCAATAAGAGAATAGTTGCTAAAAGTTATGCAATGATATATAGCAAAATGGGGGGGGTACAGTATTCTTGAGGATGGTTGACAAACATTTTGAGACTAATTAAATATAGACTACTGTATGAAAATGAAAATTTCAAACATACATTTCTTAAATTTTTAACCTTTATCATTATACTTTCTAGTCTATCGCATAGTATTACCTACTGTTCTCCATCCAACTTGTTCAGTTAAGCAGGACTACAGAAATAGAATTTTTAGTAATTCAGCAAATTCTAAGTATAGAATTTTCATCCTTCCCATTCCCTTTTTCTTGCATTCCTGTGTTGCTATCGATACTCTAATAGTTTTCAAATCAACAAAAGTAGTTATTGAGGGTTTCTTCTGTGCAAAAAATATATCAGCTTGATGCCTCCCTACCAACAATTCCCAGGAGAATATTGAGTATGCATAAAATTATAGAATTATCAGAGTTTGCTCAACTTTATTTAGCTACCATGAAATGGGCCACAAATTATTAAACAGCTTCTTATTCATTTCTAGCTGTAGAAATCCTCCTCTCCCCAATTCCTTTAATGTAGTGCTTCAATATCAACTTAAGGTCAATGTAGAGTAGTAATCAGAGTATTTTATGAAATTTATTTTATATAATCTAATGTATTTTGGCAGAAGAGATTGATAAGGAATGGGAATGAGAGTATAACTACTTCCTTAAGGATATAAATTGTGATTTTTCTCCTTTTTGATGTTCCAGAGTCTATTTAGTCTAAATATGTATTAGTATTTTTTTCTAAGGGACAAAGAGACAACATAAAAAAAAAAGAAAAAAATGATATACTTTATTCAGCTTCTTTTGTAATCAGAATTGCCTATGAAGACAAACATTTAATTCAGACAATAAATTTCATAAGGGACATTGTAAAGTCCTGTTATTTTGAAGAATGTTCCTGTCTTCTTCAATATTAAAACATGAAAAAATAAAATAAAATGAGGCCCCGCCATACAGCGTATAAAAATATGGTTTGTAAGTTTTTTTTATGAACAAGCATGTGCCTTACAATGTTTTGTACACTGCCTTTTCCTATAGTTGTGTCACATATCTAGACTTAACAAATAGATGCTTTGGTATAATATCATTGCCTTTGGATGTGTAATGTTCACTTATATACGTTTAAGAGATAACATCTCACTTCAATTTTATTAGGGTGTTTTAATTCTATTGTCAAGTTGGTATTTACTGTATATTGCTTAAAATATCTAGACAATTAAATAGGGCTTGGATATATTTTTTTATATGGGAATTCTCATAGCAGTATTTGTTGGGATGGCATTAAAATGGCAGGTAAAAACTAATAATTCACCTTAACTCAATGCTTCTCAAACTTTTTAATATGCATATGAATCACTTGAGTATCTTGTTGGAATGCAGATTTTCATTCAGTAGGTCTTGCATGGGGCCCAAGATTCTGCATTTCCAATGGAAGAAGCTTTGAGGGGCAAGGTCCTAGAGAACCCACAGAATTTATAATTGTACCATGCTTAATTCTATTTCCTCTTTTTTTTCATGTTATATATATATTTTTTTATTTCAGCATAATATGGGGGTACAAATGTTAAGGTTACATACATTGCCCTTGCCTTCCCTCCCCACTAGAGTTAGAGCTGTTGATCAGCCTGTCCATCCCCCTGACAATGCACATTGCACTTATAATGCATACTATTCAATGGCTTAAATTGACAAAATGAAACTGCAGTGAGGAAAAATATATAAATCATTTGGCCTTATGTATTAGCTTCCACGCAGACAAAAAGCAAAAATACAAGTAACTGCAGGAGTTACAGTAGTAGATTCGGAACTGTCAGACTTTTTAAAGCCATCCCATTATTTTACTTGATTTCATTGAACCCCCACCCCCCAAAACATAAACTATATATTCATTTGAAAACTTATTGTCACTTTGTTATAATACTCCAGACAAAACCACACAAACTTAAGGTTGACCATGACTTCCTTAGTGATATACCATTTTTTAAAAAATAAACAAAACTTTTGATTCTTCAGAGAGCTCGAAAGAGAAATACAAAGAGCCACACAGTTAACTTGAAGTAGAGAATTTCTTTTAGTTAAAAAAAATGTAGATTACAATATCGTCCTTCCATTAAAACATATCCACGGACATTTCCTTATGAATGAAATTTTTCTGAGTTGTACAACTCAAGCTAACACACATGCTAAAGTGGGTTTTCCCTAGATCAGCTTTGACAGAGACAAATCCCATCCTCCAATCTTTCACGTAGTACAGTAGAATAAGTTTTTAAAATAAAGGAGAGTAAATAAGCATTAGAAAAAACAATACATGAAATTAAGATGCTAATAAAAAAATTTATGAAAGAAAATAATGCTGAATGTGATTCTTTTTCAAAAAATTTGGATTTTATGAAATAAACAATATTTCATAGAAGGTTTGTAGAAAATTAAACATCTCAAAATTACACCTGAAAGACAAAAGAGTTGGGATTTTGCTGCGTTAAAATGTTTATGGATGGGTCTAGTTTGACAATTTAGCCTGTCGGATGTGACTTTCACAGTCTGTTGGCAGTTTGTAGGCAAGCCATCACACCTGTGCCTCTGTGGCTGATTAATGAGTCTTTCAGCTCATTGCTACCATATGAAGAAGGGCTATGGCCTTTCTGAGCTTCACTGGTTTATTCCCCTTAAACTGCAGTCCTGCCAAGGTATCTTCCATAAGAAAATCACACCTGGTTAAAGCTAATGAAAACCTCAATATGTCATTTTCTAGACAAGTCAAAAAGCATGTAAAACTAGACAAAAGATGTATTCAAGTAACACGAATGTAGTTTTGTCATAACCTGCCAACCCAATGAGCAACATTTAAAAAAAAAAAAAAGCTTTCCTCAATGACATGTTTCATAGTGCCAACTTTTAGGGTGGTAATTCTGAATTCTCTGTGCTGTGTAAGAGGACTTCGGCAATGCCATTCTTTTGCCATATATAATACCTATTTTCATCAGAACTAGGAAGGTCCTAGTTCATGATGAGTTAGTCACTTAGCTTTAATTATCTATAAAGTATTAATCCAACTGGGGGATTTTTAAGCCTTGTTTCAAGTTCCTCACCTTCAGCTGGTCCACTTGAAGTGTGGCTAGTTAAATTTTAATAACTTTTTCTTGAATGCAAGGCAACACTGCAAATGCTTTTTCCCCAATCCTGCTCTGGAGACTGAAAAACCTTTTAAAACATAAGCACTTAATTCCCTCCCTAGCCTCTTAAAATAAAGGGTGAACTAGAGAAGGTGAGAAGGGAGAGACAGAGAGCTGAAAGAAGGAACTGGAAGTCTACTGCTAAAATCCAGTCTGGTAGGAAATTAAGGAAATGTGGAAGATAGGAATCTCTTTCCATGCAGGGCTTTATACTACAGCTACGTTTCTGAAACGTTTCCAAAATATCAGTAACATTTAAATAAATACTAAAATTCATTTTAAAGGTAAAATATCTGTTATTCTTTACTCTGGCTTTAGGACAGCATTCCCTTCCACTAGCTATGTACATGCACAAAGTTTAGCTATATTTTAATGGCAGAGAGAATCATAGCACTCTGAGTACTATCAATAAATAAGCAACATACAACCACAAATTTTGATTCTAGCAATTTTCATTTTCTGATTCATGATATTAGCACAACTTTTGTATCATTGTATACATTATCAGTGAGCAGTCCCCTGAACTGGAAAGGTACTTGTATGATATTCTGGTGCATTTATTCGGATTTCTACCACCACGTTTCTATTCATCTGAAATTGAAATTGATTGAATAAAGAGTAAATACTATTTTTATACACTTACCAAGACTATTAAAAGAAAATTTTTTCTTTATCATACCATAAACTAAGAATAATACTTTATCATCACAATCATTGCTGTTTTTCCAATTTCCTATTTGATGTCTGTACTACAAATTATGAAATGAAAAATTCTTAGCAATTTACTAATCTTAATTTGTATTCCGTGATATTTATTTGGAAGGATTGATTTTGGCTGATAAAAATATTGACTCCTTCAAGATTTAACTGAACAATGTGAGCAATGACTATTTAATCATTCTCAAAGTGTTCAATCATTTCAACAGGTTTCAAATTGTTATAAGCAATGATTTCAATCTAGGCTGCAAATCTGAATCATATGGGAAATTTTTAAAAAGTAACAATGATTGTTGCTCCACTCAAGATATTCTGATTTAATTGGTCAGTGGGAGGCCTGGGCATTTTTTTTTAACATTCTTCCCAAATTATTCTAATGTGCAGCCAACGTTAAGTACTATTGGTTTACACAATAGTTTACTTTGCTGGCCTAAAAGAATAAAATAATTAATCTTACCACCCAAGTCTGATATCTCAAATTAAGTTGGAAAATGAAATAACCAGTCTTTGGAATTCTTAGGTCTATTACTATGGTTTATAAGAAAGTATGCTGGACCATGAGTCAGAAACCCTGGGTTTGAGTCATTGCTCAACTATTTGCTCTGATTTCAGTAAGTCCCTCAAGACAAAGATTTTCTAAACCATAAAATGAGAAAATTAAGATTTCTTCCAGCTTTAAAAGCACATTCTCAATTTCCAAGAGTGCAGAATGCAGTTCTTAAATCTAATCAGAATACTTATTTGATTCCATATACTAATGGTGTGATTTAAACCAGCGGGAGCAAATGTGTACCACTTAAGCCACCATTCTCCTCTCCTATCTGTGGCAGACATTGCTAATTGATCACAGCACTACAGAAAAATCACTATCGTCCTGGAGTTTGCACTCAAGATAAAGCTATTTTCTATTTGGATGTTACGTGCTTATGAGCTGTTCTGTTTAAAGAGATGATGTAACAGAGTAGTCAGAAGGGGACTAAAAATGTTCAGAGAATAAAAAATTATTAGCACAGTTCAGGAACAAGAACACCATGGATCACCACAGTGAATCCAGTCCAAATGGCAGGCATAGCCTCATAGAAGGAGGGTCTACCCCTACTAACCAAACTTTTGATCATAACCTAGCTTCTGGTGTCAGTTCAACTTGAGGGAGAGAATTACCAGATCTACATGAAGTTGTATCTGTCACTGCAAATTAGTAAAATAGAACTCTGGTTTTACAACAGTCTTGTGAGTTTGGTTAGTGTGAGTGAATATTCCCATATAAAGACAAATTGCTAGACTTTCAAAGCTGAAGACCAGATCCCAGAGTAGGGCAGAAATCCCAACAAAATCATGTCTTGTCCAAGAGGTCAGCTAGCAAGGAGGCATTCAGTGAAGACAACGCTTGCAAATATAATTAAAATAACTCCAATAGTTTTTACCTAAAATATTTTGTTATATAAATTAGGAAAAAGAAAGCTTTTTAAAAAAGGGCCAAAACCTTTTCATTCTTTTTCATATTTAAAAATAATAAAATTTACATAAACATTGTAATGATACAATTAGGGCAGGAGAGTCAGTGCTTTTTGAGGGCAGGGCTCCCATTTCACACAGTCCTAGATGCCATCTCATGATAAATCCTGTACCAAAAGACAGATTAGTCACACCATCTGCTGCCTCCAGGGAGATAAATTGCACATTTTAAAGTATGGCAACATTCCATTATAGCATAATGAAGAAAATGAAAAACATATTAGCAAACTGAACACTTTGGGGAAATTTCATTTTCAAATTGTGCACTGTTTTGCTTTGAAAGAAGTAAAATTATTAAATAAATGTGTGAGAGGAAGCAAATATTCTTCCTTGTAGCAAAATTACGGATGCTTTTACTTTGTGAAAAATAACATTATTTCCAACGAATGCATTAGAATCACACATATAATCCACATTTTCAGAGTTGTTATGAACAAGCATCTATATGTACATACTTTTGCTGAAATCAAATTTCAGC
Source organism: Cheirogaleus medius (assembly GCA_008086735.1). Classification (NCBI taxonomy): domain Eukaryota; kingdom Metazoa; phylum Chordata; class Mammalia; order Primates; family Cheirogaleidae; genus Cheirogaleus; species Cheirogaleus medius. Next base: position 35,925,609 of record VBSM01002608.1, read on the forward strand.
CCTAAAATCCTTGTTAGATTATGGACTAAAAGAGAAAAAATGAACAATTAATTAAGAAACAATTCCATTTAGCTTCTTCTTCAGAAACCCCGTTGGGTCTATAAATTTAATTTGAGGCCATCTCAGACCAGCCCATTCAGAGCAACAACCATAAACACACTGACTTGGAAGCATTACCACCTCTCTCAGGCTTTCCTACTACCGTCATGTATGGTAGGAACACTTACCATTCAGAGACAAACTTATGCACTGAAGAACAGACTGTGAAACTCTAGAACAACTGCAAGAACACTGAAATATTAAGAGCAAGACAAATCAGGTGTACCTCTCCTGCTTGACCAAGGCCAGTACTAAGCTAGCACATTGTGTCTGAGGAGCCATCAATCACGTACCAAGAGTGTCCTCATGAAGGTACATCCCATCCAAGCTATGTAAATATAAGGCAAGTAGAATTTTAGTGACAGACTATGAGGCCACTTGATCTATGAATTACAAAGGCCCTGCAATTGCTTACACATGCCTGAAAACCTTCAGGCTCATATGAGGCCAAGGATTGGAGAGAAAGAATCTGTGACTCTTTCAATATTGTCCAATTACAGGCCTAAATAGGACAGTTGCCCTCCTACCCCACCATCCCACACTGAATTCAGCATCTGACTTTGTCATGAGCAACTTAACATTCATTCGCTGTGTATTTTGCAAATAGAACTAACTTAAAAGTGAAAAATGCAGTCAAGAAACCATCCCATTGGCCAAAATAATCTGGATGCAACATTCTCTCTCACATGTTGTGTTGAACCTGTGTTGAACCCTTTGTCTAAACTACTTCTCACCATGGTTACTAGGCTGACTCATAGCTCAAGTATCAGCATTTCTGGGCATATTTCCTGACTCCCCTGCATTCAGTTTGAGTTAGCTTTCCCTTCTCTATGATCTTCCACTGCACTTCTATGGTAACTTGCATGAATCTCTATTCTAGCTACACTCTATGATTTTTTAGTCTATCTCTTCCAATAGATTCTGAGTTCCTTGACAGCAAGGGCTGTGTCTGGCTCATTTCTTTGTTTTCTATGTCTAATGAATGTTTGATGGATGGATGAATGAACAGTCACAGATATATCTATTTACTCAAAGTCTTGCTGGACTGAATAATGGGATGGACGCATTCTTATAATCATTAATACAGTGTATATTGTGAGTCTTCTAATACTTTTGTCTGCTAATAAATGTATTGTCTGTATAACAAAATAATAAGAACCTGGATTGTTCTTTATGCAAAGTTATCTATTTCCAGAGAGTCCTAACTATCTTCAAGCCCTTTACAGCTCTAACTTGCTGAAAGGGAAAAATAGGTGTACAATTCACATCCCATTTTGGGCTGAACCATAGGAACAAAAATGGCAGACATAATGCTGACAAGAAGAGCCTTGTGAGCAAGTCAGACAGGTAAACAACAAAGCCTAAATCAGGTTACTGACTTCTTTCCAAATCTGGCCAGTCCAGACCAATTTTTTTACTTTAGGATTCTGTTATTAGGTTTAATTTATTAACTTGGAATAATCAATTCTTTGACAAGAGGAGATCCACAAGCTTCCAGCTCAATAGCTAAATCTCATATTTCTTTGCAAGTTTAGAAAAGTTTCTTTGTATAGAAAACTAGAATATTCTATTTTTATCTGTTATTTTTCTAAATCACAGTATTTATCCTATTTTTTTTTCTTTTTAAAATTCTCTTTGGAATAATGACTTAATGTCAGATGGGTATGTCAAGGTTTAAAATAAGAAATAAAGAAAAGGACAGACTTGTACCTGAGATGGGTGGGATTATAAGGTAGGTGGTGAGACAGGGCGAGAGACTAGCAAATTTTACTTTATACAATGTCTATACTGTTCAACCTCTAATGGGCATGTATGGGATTTAAAATAGTTTTTAAAAGTATTTAATAAATGAACTAACAAGGCCTCTTTCTCTTGGTGATTCTTTCCTTACCTCAGAAAGTTCTACAAGCAAAAGAAAGTCATCCTAAAATAATAAATTTAGACTGGGAGCCAAAAGCATAAATGGAATGGCCCCATGCTCTCACCATGGTGCTCTACAGGACAAGTTACAAGCAAGAAGAACCCGAGACCCTTGTTTTCCAGGGGCTTTTAGTAAATAAAGAGAGACCAAAAACCATTTGTGAACATCACAAGGTAACACATGCCAGACATTAACATGTATAACAGTCTATAAATGTCCTGACAATTTGGAAAATGGGAGATTTTGAGAGCTATAGGACTGGGCAGGGGCTTGGGATGGAGGGCCTGAGCAGGTCTTGGAGGGGCAAAGCTCGGGGGGTGACAGTCAGGCAAGCAGAGGGGATGAACCTGGGCACAGGTGTGAGGATCATTAGCATGGAGCTCGCAGTTCAGAGATCAGGAAGTGCTTAACTTCCGAAAGGTCATTCTCCTACTTCAGCTGTGTCAGTCTTCAAATCTATAACTTCTACTCTCTTATCTGAGGTTTACTTTAGTCCTGGCCAGGAAATGTTGAGTAATCCCTGTCCCCGGGGTTAGATACCCAGATCAAGTTTCATCCTGGATGCTGGTGCCCTCTACTCAGATTCCATGTCTAGGCCCTGATTTCTAAGTAAATCAAAATCCACAGCTGGACCCAGGACCTGGTGCAAAGTAGATCATTGGAAAAATGCCAAATATTGGCCCTTTGTGGCCATGACTTCCCTGCCTTTGGCTCACGAATAGACAGACATCAGCTTCCTGAGTTCATCTTGAGCCCAGACACAAATCACACAGCTGGAAGCTAATAACGAGAGCTCTGGACATGTTTTCTCTCATTTTTGATTTATCTCCTTGGTCCTCCGCACCCTCTTCCTCATTTTGCAATTACCTAGAGGCTTGGATTGTGCCGACCAGCCTGGGCAACATAGTGAGTCCCCATCTCTACAGAAAAAAGCAAAAGTTAGCTGAGCATGTTGGCATGCACCTGTAGTCCCAGCTACTTGGGAGGCTGAGGTGGGAGGCTCACTCAAGCTCAGGAGTTTGAAGTTGCAGTGAGCTACAACTGTGTCACTGTACTCCAGCCTGGGTGACAGAGTGAGACCCTGTCTCAAAAAAACCCAGAAATTGGGGCTGAGGAGTTTAGGTTTGATGCAACAGGCAATGTGGAGCTACTGCAAGGTTTGAAGCAAAAGAGTGACAGGAAAAACAAAACAAAACAATATTTAGAAATCTCTGTATCTCACTCCAAATGTTATCCCTTCGAATATCTGGTAATTTGTAAAACAGGTTTGCCTGTGCCCTTTTATGTTTCACCTTTTTTCTATCAGCATTAGGAAGTAATCTATGTATTCATGGCAGTGTAATATATAAAAACAAAACAAAGCAAACATCTGGAAGCAGCCTAAATGTACAGTAATAGACAAACAGCTAGGTGAATTATGCTATATTAGTTTGGTACAATGCGAAGCCATTAAAAATAAAAACTATGTCTTCACATGAATGAATAGTTTTGCAGAAAATGGAGAACCACATTATAGATTGTAAATACAGACCTCCTCATTGTGATTATGCAAAAAGAGGTGTGTGTTGTGTAAATATAAAGAGAATGACGAGAAAAGAGCTGAGTCAGGGTGGTAGGATGAGATTATAAATATACTATTTCTTTGCTTTAAAATGTTACTTAATGTTATTTGTAACTGGTTTATAATAAAGGAAAAATGTAAGGAGAGAAACCACATAAACTGAGCGGAGACAGAGAAGCTGAGACAGGATTAGATATGCAGACATGAGTGGATTTGGAGATTAGAAGCACATGGGGGAAAAGAGATGGTCATGAGCAACGCTTAGAGGAAAAACTCAGAGGCATTTGGTGTCTAACATAATATAGATAATTGGAGATGGAAACTTTGCAAAGTTTTTCAAGGTTTCTAGGCTTAGGCCAAAACAATGTTAGTGTCATGAATAGAAATCACACAACTCTAAAGAGGAGGCAGTTTTCAGATGAAGGTAATTATGATGCTAGGACTTCTATGTGAGACGTAAGTCATTACATTAAAATACTGTTACTGGGGCCAGGCATGGTGGCTCACACCTGTAATCCTAGCACTCTGGGAGGCCAAGGCAGGAGGATCGTTTGAGCTCAGGAGTTCGAGACCAACCTGAGCAAGAGCAAGACCCTGTCTCTACTAAAAAAATAGAAAGAAATTAGCTAGACAATTAAATATATATAGATATAAAAATTAGCCGGGCATGGTGGCACATGCCTGTAGTCCCAGCTACTCAGGTGGCTGAGGCAGGAGGATTGCTTGAGGTCAGGAGTTCGAGACCAGCCTCAGCAAGAGCGAGACCCCGTCTCTACTATAAAATAGAGAGAAATTAGCCAAACAACTAAAAATAGAAAAAAATTAGCCAGGCACAGTGGTGCATGTCTGTAGCCCCAGCTACCTGGGAGGCTGAGGCAGGAGGATCGCTTGAGCCCAGGAGTTTGAGGTTGCTGTGAGCTAGGCTGACACCACACCACTCTAGTCCAGGCAACAAAGTGAGACTCTGTTTCAAAAAAAAAAAAATATATTGTTACAGGAAAAAATTCTACTGTATAGAATCTGGAGGTCTTATTGAACAGTTAGGACTAGAGATACAGATTCAAGACTCAGGGGCAGAGATTTAGAGTGCATATTGATGTGCCTAATCCATTCTGATGGTGAGCATTATTTAGCTAGGAGAGGATATTTAAAAAGAGAATTTTAATGCACTTGCCTTCCCCTATTATACCTTGCCTTCACATATTTACATTACTTGCCCAGCCCTTGAAGGCATCTGATTTTAATAGCTGGGATAATCACTGGAGGCCACACATAAGAGAGTGAGGTGGCCTCGGGAAAAGAGTTGGGAAGGATGCAGAGAGGACGGGAGGTCTGAAGCTGAGAAGCCTTTAGCAATATCTGAGGAAAGAAGAAGTCAGGACATCTGTCTCGAGAATCCAGAAGAGGAGATAGACATGGGACTGGGGCAAGAAGAATAATCAATAATAGGAAAAAACATCCAGAATCTGAAGAAAATCACAATATTGACGGGGCCTACTTCTCCCATTACCACCAAGAGAAACCAAAGACCCACACATAGACCCAAACTCCTTTCAGAATGACCAGGGGGAAAAGCTACCAAGAGCATCCAGGGAGATGTTAAGGGGAAGAGTCTGGCATCAGATTTCTCACAGGCAGCAAAAAAACACAAGAAGATGTAGTTTCTTCGTGAATGTAAACATAAATGTGCCGTACAACCCAACATTCCCACTCCTAGGTATTTCCAAGTGAAATAAAAATGTACAGTATGTTCACACAAAACCTGTAAACAAATGTTTATAGAGGCTTTATTCACTATCACCAAATACTGGAGACAACCCAAATGTCCTTTATTTCACAGAGGAATGGATCAATAAACTGTGGTACATCCATATGCTGGACTACTAGTCTACAATCAAAAGAACAAATGAACGGAGGAATCCATTGCCATGACAGTCCTGAAAGGACAAACCCACAGGGACAGAGAACAGATCAGTGATGGCCACAGGTTGGGATGGGAGAGGAACTGACAAAAAGTCAGCACAGGGCATTTTTTTTGGGTGATAAAACTTTCTGTATTTTGATTGTGATAATTGTTAAGTAACTTTATTCATTCATCATAACTCAGAACTGAATACCAAGAAGACTGAATTTCACTTTATGCAATCCTTTAAAAGATAAAATATAAACAAAAAGTGATTTAAAAATAGAAGTTATAACATAGCACATAAAGTAGAAGAACTAAACTTAAAATTTTTATTGCAGAGCTTAAAGGGAAGAGGAAAGAATGTGGTAGCCTGAGTTAAATTCTGTATTTTTCATTGTAAGAAATTAATAATATGATTTTAAGTTGTTAAATTTAAAAAATAATGGTGCAGCATAACCCTTAGACTTACCAACCAAAATAATATAAACAGAAATGCTTCAAATGGTTACAACTGGAGTGGGACTTGTGTGATCGAGGGGCTGGGGAGGGATCTTTTATATTTCATATCTTATTTTCCCATACCATTTGAAATAATACACATGCATATATTGCTTGTCGTTTATTATAAGACAAATTTTAAAATTATATTAATAGAAATATGCTGGAAACAAAAACATCTTGATTTTTAAAATTTTTTACCAGATCTCATATTATTAAAAAAAGAGATCAGATTTAGAGCTATTCCCCCAAGGCATATCAAAGTAAGAGTTTCACTTATAGTATAAGAAAGTACTACAGGTATCTTAACTCATTTCATATGTAGCACATCACAAAAGTACTATAATAAATATTAATAATATTATGAATGTTACTATATAAAGTGAACATTATTTGTTGTCACTCAGATTTGTTATTATAATATTTAATGGTATTTAGTAGATATTTAAATGTCTCATAATTATGTCAAAGTAAAAAGATCTTCAAAGAGATAATTTCCTCTTCTAACATTGATATAGCAACATAAATAAACTGAGATATTCAGTGATGATCAATAAGCCCTAAAGTAGTCAATACTCTTTTTATCTTCAGTCAGACTGGATCAATGGGTCTATGACAGCTACTCCTGATGGAACCTATGCTAAAACTTTTTGCAGAAAAACATCACAGAGGCTTTTAGGTCTGAACAGTATTTGACAAGGGAAAGACTTAAAGAATAGTCATTGAAAAAAAGAATGTATTCTATACAAGCAAGTTTTTAAATAGTTTTTGATCCACTGTAAGAACCCAAAAGTGCCAGTATGTGAATGCATAATTAGGTAGAAGAAAATTCATCACAAAGTGAATTTTGGCTCAGTTTGACAGGCAAAAAATTCTCCCATGGCTGCTTTTGAGAAAATTATTATACTTTCCTTTCATCAAAATGTTGCCACTTCTGCATTTCTGTCAATAGCATTTAACATATTTATTTAGGTTGTCTGTTTTCTACCGCACTAAGGTAATGGAGACCTTTATTTAAATTGCAACCTTGTTAATTTATATAACACATACCCATATAATTTCTCCATATGTGAGAGAATCTTTGTGTCCCTGCTGTGGTGGCCACAAAATTGCATCACTCAAATCTCCTCCCACAGTTAGCATGGTTGACTAATGGCCCCAGCTGTCATTCCTCTGCACCTACCGTCATATTTGTGCTGAGGCCATGCTTCTCCCAAGCTGTTTCCAAGCAGTGCCTGAGCAAGGTGGAGGTACTAGCACCAGCCCATTCCTACAAGGCATGGGACTTTTCTAGTGGGTGGTTTTAGCTCAAGTGGTCCCCCTTGACCTTGTCAAAACTGTCTTAGAACTACCCTGCTGTCTTAAGACTCTTCCTACCCAATTCTCCTTCCCCCTCTCCTTTTATAGGTATCAGATCAGCAACTCAGTCTGAAGATCTCTTCCCTGCCTATTCCTGCTTCCTCCTCTTCGCCCTTCATGTGCATTTCTCCCAAAAACAACCTCTTGCACTTCTAATCCCATCTTGACATCTGCTTCTTGGAGGATCTGAACTGACACATTCACTCTCTGAAAAAAAGGTAATTATAGCATCTATCTAACTTAAGAATCCCTGGGCCACACTGTCTCCAAAGAAGAAGTATTACACCTACTTTTATGCAAATTAAGCATACGTTTTTCCAAGCCCCTAAACTTCCTTTGGAATGTCTATTACATCTGTAATGTGTAATCTCTTCCTCGGTGTCTACCATCCTCTCTAACCTGCCTTACCTCCTTTCAGTTAGCCTGTCCCTCCACTCCAGGTGTTATAAATGTCCTAAAACAGCTCTCTCTTCCCATTATTCCTTTGCTTAAAGGATTTGATGATTCCCTCAAGTCTGCTGGTTAAAGTCCAAACATCTTAGTCCCCAGGCCCTCCACAATCCCATAGTGACTTTATTTCTCAAGTTTTAACTAGAAGAAGGCTCTTTTTCCTAGGCTAGAGACAAAAAGCAAAGGATTAAAGATGATAAAAACAAAATTTAAGTTTAGGAAAGAGAGTTGGGAGATTCCCATTAGATGGTTTTCATCTTCCTGGTAAGGTAGGTGGTGGCAAGTCAGTTGCTGAGAGGGATGTAGGAATTTGAAGAGGGGATAACCAAAGAGAAAATTCAAAGTGGATTAAAAATTTTGCAAAGTACCACAAAGGGCCCTTTGAAGGATATAACATTCACTAATAAACTTACTGTGTTCTAAATAAATGCCTTTCACATAGCAGATGCTCAAAAATATTTGTTGAATGAGTAAAGTAAGCAAAGCTCTATAGAAACTCTACAGAAGCACTAGAGGGAAGTGGTTAAGAATGAGGATTTAAGGCAGAATCCCAGCACCGTCACTTAGAGCTCTGTACATCTGTGCCTTAGTCACCTTATCAGGAAAATGATGATAATATGGGACCTATGTTATGAATTTATTATTAAATATGTGTATGTAAATACATTTATTATTATATGAATTTATAGTTAAATATGTTTATGTAAATCACTTACATGATGCCTGCCATGTGGCAAGTGCTCTGTTTGCTATCTTCATTATCACCAGTATTATTGCAGTGAATATACAGCTAATACCAAAAAAATTGGCCAGAAGTATGATGTAGTAGATAAAGCACCAGATACAAAATCAGAAGCCTTGATTTTGAGGCTTTTTTTTTTTATAGCTGCCATGCTATATCTGTAACCTTGGGCCTGTTATTTAATGTTTTGTAACTTCACTAGTACCTGTCTCTTGGTACATGGTTGTAGTAGGGTCATAGGAGATTTGTGTGAAGGTGCCTCATACATCATAAAAGATGAAAGACATATACAAGCTGCCCATCAGGAAATAATACACATTTATGAGTTTGTTTGGTTCATGTACCAAATCCTTTAGCCTAGACATTCTGAGGACCATAGTGCTAAATTTATACATCCTAAATACACATTTGATGATCTCTGTGCAAAAACCATGTTGCTGTAGGATTTTAGGATGGGGGAAAGCCTTCGCTTGTTTGAGAAGATATACTGATGATGGGTAGGGAGTCACTAGTATAAGGCCTTTGGGTGGAGGAAAGAAGAAAAGTGTTTCCTAGGGAGCTGGAGCATGAAGAAAATCCCAAATTTAAATGTATATAAAGGCTCGGAGGTGTATACTCATAAAATCAGCATCTCCTTTTTGTTAAACCCACCTCTCTAAAACCAGGCGGCCTGCTGCTGCACCAGGAATTTACTGCTGTGAGCAACTGTAAACATTGTGCTAATGGTAGCATGGCCTAAGAACGGACATTGGAGAGTGCAGTGCATGCAGTTTGAGGCCAGAGACAATATTTTTCACTCACTACCCACCACAGGGTAATCTGATAGAGGGTAAAGGGTCCTTTAATAATTATTATTATTAAAAGCAAACAATCAACTCCACAGATCAATGGCTCTTTTAAAACATGTTTTCTAATCTCTGTTTCCTCTCAGATGTATGGTTATTGTCCACCTGGAAAGGCCCCAAAGTGACAGCCAGAAATCTGCCACCACCACCCCTTCTGCTGTTCCTGCCATCATGTTTAATTGTGTTTGCTCAACTCGAAGCCAAACTCATATGCAGTATATTTAGATGGTTAAAACAGCATAGTGCTCAACTGTATGCACAGATTATTTTCAACACCACAATTCTTGGGAATTAGTTTGGAATAAATAAGGTAAAGAGAAAAGAAGCAACATAAATTTGTGCCAGTGACAAAGAAAACAATATCAAAATGGCAATCTGGAGATTCGCCAGGAATGAAGGAATAGAGTGTTCCTTTTGGTGCACTCTCCTGCAAATGCAATCACCGCCTCATTCGCTAGTCTGGATTTATTTGAAAGTGGCTGAGAACAAAAGCAAGAAACTAATAGTAAGAAACTGTGAAAAGTACCCTTATTATTTCAAAAGATCAATGTAAAATCACTGTACTTATTCCTATATAGCATTAAAGGTAAAGGCGTAGAACTGATATATATGTTGATTTTCTGAACCGCTGGAGAGCCTTTATTTTCCACAATGGCAAACTTTCTAAGTCGAAACACATATATCATTAATATATGTTCAGGATCTCTTTTCTGATATGTCAGCTACTATGTATTTCTTCAAATGCCTCAAAAATCACTCGCAATTAATTTACAAAGGCTTGGTTGGATACTTTTGTCAGCTAACTCCACCTTAAAGTTTTCATCTTGCATTTTTAGTGTCATTTAACAAATGTAAAGCGTATCACCCAAATGTCAAAAGATTTATGAGTCACGGAATAAAGAACAGACTTTGTTGCAGAAGACGTTATGACTTGAATTGGATCAATTAATTAAAAATAAAGACCAGTTTTCTGTTCTTTTAATCTGAGCCAAATTTTATATAACAATAATAATAATAGCAGGCATTTTAAACATGTAGAGCTTAAATAACTTGATTTTCATCCAAATTTGGAAAATGAAGAGAATCAATATACAGGTAGATAATTTTTTACTTGAGATTTTCCAGAGTATACTTCTTGTACCTACATGACTATTAATCAAACATCACATTTAGAGAATACCTATTCTATGGTTATCTATCAGGAGTTGACTTTTTCTCTGCATTCTTATTCCTCATTTGCTCATTAAGTAATTCAACAAATATTACTTACAGCCTACTATGTGCCCAAGAGCTGCTCTAGATACTGAATATACAGCTGGAATAGGCAAATAAGGTGCTATTCTCATGGAGTTTACACTCTATTGTAGAGGGTAAGATTAACAGACAATAAACAGAAAGTAAGATTTCAGATAGTGATAACTCCTTTACAAAAACACAGTAGAGTAAGTAGAATGCTAGAGTGTCCTGGAGGACTATGCTAGATGGGTGATAAGGAGACTTCTCTCAGGAGGTAACATTTGCCCCAAATGGACAAGATGGCACCAGCTTGAGGGAACTGCAAGTACTAAGACCCTGAAGTGGGAAAGAGGTTAGAAAATCCAAAGAACATGATGAAGGCAATCTACTTAAAGCATCTTGAATTGTATGGAGGTGCTCTGAGATGAGGCCACATAGTGAGCAGAGGGTACATCTCTGCCAAGGACTCGGGTAACTGCTTCAGGATTTGTTCTGCCTTTGGAGTTACACAACACAGAACCAGTTTGTGTAACAAAGGCCGGTATTGCCTCAGATACAGACATCCTTGGCACCACAGATTTCCTCTTTCATGTGGCTGAACTGTCCCTCAAGCCTACATCTCTTGAGACTTTATCTCCTGAGTGGTTCACTTGACCTTTTGACCCTCCTCCTTGCTCATTTTCTCACTGTTTGTCTTCCAGACCTCCGGCCGTCTGCCTGGTCTCTGACCTGGTATTTGTTCTGGCCTTCACTATTGGTTTAGGACTGGCGTCTATATAACGTTGGTGGTCTGAATGCTTAATCTCACATCACCAACTCCCCAGTAATCCTTAATGAATTTTACTGGTCAGGTCAGTCTGTTGCTATGGTACTACTACTTTTCTGAATATGTATAGCTGGCCTTCCGTATCCATGGGTCCCACATCAGTGGATTCAACCAACCGTGGATGGAGAATACTCGGAAAAAAAATAATTCCACAAAGGTCCAAAAAGCACAACTTGAATTGCCATGTACCAAATACTATGCTGAATCCATGCAAATGAAGTGATGTGTGGGAATTGTATTAGGTATTTTAAGTAATCTAGAGAGGATTTAAAGTATACAGGAGGATATGCAAAGGTTATATGCAAATACTACACTATTTTATATGAGGGACTTAAACATGCACAGATAATGGGACACCCACATATACCAAGGGATAACTGTATTGCATGTTCAACTCTCAAAAACACTTCCATATACTTTAGCATTCTTGATTATGTCAATAATCTCCATGAAGTAGCTATATAATTTTCATTATTCCATTTTAAAGGAAATCTAAAGTCAAAGCTAAGCTCCTGAGAACCCAGAAATCCTGCCTCCCCATCTCCATCTTGTTTGGGGGTGAGAGAGAGATCGGGTGCACTCGAGCCATCTTGGAAGAGCAAGTCCACAGACGTTCTGCTCATTACATTGAAGACGAGGCACAAAGGAATTTAAGAGGTGGATAGAAAGCATTCCCTTCCCTTCTCTTGAATTTGTTCATACTTGTGTATTTTGGTTCACTTTTCTTTGTAACATTATGTCCTCAAACAACTTTTGCAGCCTCATAGATATACCAGACCATAGTGTAGGGCAGGCGTCCTCAAACTACGGCCCGTGGGCCACATGCCGCCCACTGAGGACATTTATCCGGCCTGCCAGGTGTTTTTGCCGTCGCTGCCTGTCCTGCTTAGCAGCTGACTCGTCCCGGGCCCACAGTGCGCACTCTCCAATGGTCTGAGGGACAGTGAACTGGCCCCCTGTTTAAAAAGTTTGAGGACCCCTGGTGTAGGGATAGACTAGTACAAATGTATTACCAATAAAGGGAGAAAAACGAGAACAGGTGACTTATCTCATTGGTGAATTTGGGGAAAAAAACCTGAGCTTCTCTGAATTCTTTCCTTTGGCTTTACCTAACCCCAAATACCATAGTTTTTAGATGTTGGATGGCATATATGACTGTCATTCTAAAAGCTCAATGTTCTGTGTTCTCATTTTCAAATCTGTATCTTTCAGATAACTATGTTGTCAAAAATTCAATGCCCTATTTTTTAAAAAAAAAAATCAGCATTTTCAGATAAGTCTAAACAAAAGAGTGTCTTAGAGAAAATATGAATAACAGAAACAATTTTCTTATTTGTTCAGTATTAATCAAAACTCATAAATAACATTCTTCAAATAAATGGGAAAGTGATACAAGAGATTAAAAACTCTCAGGTGTCTTTTATCCTTCTAAAGTAGCTCAATTAGGTTCATTGTAGCTTGTGGTGTGTGGTAGTTTGCAGTAGAATGCTTTTCATACCATTCTTTAAAAACCTAAGGTTCTTATTAAGATGAGACTCTAGCTGTTTCTTTTACACATTTATGACCCATTTCCAAGAGAACTGTTTGACCTGTTATTTCTGGCTAAATTTGTGGGAGTTCGTTTCTCCCACCTTCTCCTGCACATATCTCAGAGAAATGCCCTTAAATAGACAGTGACCTATCTGAGTATATCTAAAGTTGTTAAACAAAAATACAATATGCAATTCTGGTTAAAACACAAATTCACCTAGAAGTGAATATTATACAAAGCAAATGCAGTAAGTTTTGAAAGATGTGTTGTCCCTAGAGTACCTATCTAGTGGATTGGAAGCAGCAATTCACAGTTGAAAAAAATTAGCAAACTATAATATAGTTAATCTATATAAACTCAAAAGTTTCAAAATAAGAAAAAAAAATTACTTACCTTTTCTAGTTTGTTTCCAGACAGACATTTAATATTGTGTAAACATAATATAACTGAAGGTTTAACAGATGACCTGGCCTCTTCCCCACCAATCCCATCTGTCACCCCTCCAAACACCTTCGGGACAGTATAGGAGCACCTTTAGGGGCTTGTGCACGAATAGGGTGCATTCTGGACTACTGCCTGCCACGTAGTAAGCTTGCTGGGAGAAGGCTCTGTCCCTGATTGAAAAGTTTCTGGGTTGTTCAACTTTGATGGGTGGGTGAGCTTAATTCAAGGGTGAAATAGTAGAAATACCATTGTGACCACACATCTAAGCTATAGCTTTTATTCACAATAAAGCTGCCTTTTTTTTAAAAAAAAAACTTCTTGTGGGAAATAGTGCAATCTCTCTCTTAAGATATTTTCTTATATGTATCCAGATTTCTCGAGAATGATTTGACAATTCTACTATGTCAATGCCATTATTTTCTTTCAGGAAAAATGATGCTCAGTATTTTTGCATAAAGATATGGAAATACATTCTATATCACAAATATCATAATAAAATCATTCTCATACTTAGCTATTAGCACACAGATGACACTTAAACAATAAAAGGAGTCTCATACAAATATGTCTTATTTGAAAATGTGGTATTTGATAGAAAAATCTAATTTTAAAGGTTATACCTTATAGTTCTCACAGAAACTTTAAAGGTATAAAAAAATGTTAATTGATCATAAATAGAAAGACAATGTTTATATTTTTGTGCAAAATAAAGCACATGTGTAGATTCCTAGGCTGAAATCACATTATTGGGTTGTGCTGGTGTGTGTGTAAAATGATATGCAACCGAGACTGTAGAAAGACAGTGCCAAAATAACTGGCCAAACAGTGAAAAATTTAATCATGCCAGTTTTATTTATATGTTCCCCTGATTAGACTAGTTGATTTGCCTTGGCATTTTATATGCACTCATTAAATTGTTGTAAACAAAGGTATAGTATTATAATGACATTCAAGTCAATAACTTTTGGTGTTTACAATAGTGAATTATTAAATATACAAAGTCAAAAATACTTAAAATTCAGACTACAATCAACTAATTTCATCTCAGAAACAAATTTTACTGCTTTTTGCAAATGTTCACAATAGAAAGCAGTGTTTAGAAAGTGTACTTATATAATTTTAGCCATATTTTTTTAAAGATGAGAGACTGAAGAGGGAGAAAATAAAAGATTCCCTTGCTGACAAAATGTTTTACTTTTCCCAAAAGTACAGTGGTAAAATGTGTTTGTGTGTGTATATGTGTGTGTGTGTGTGTGTACACCCCTCCAACCCCCATCCCCCACAACCTTTTCCCCAACCAGATCCCCAATTTTGTTACCTGTTTTTGAGCAGTACACTGAAGGTCATCTTATCTAGTCCCAGATAATTTGGCAGCAAATTTGCCCAATTCCAGTTCCATTTTGTGATGGCTGACTGTTGATAAATGAGAAGACACTATTGTTAGTTATTAATCAGAGTTAATATGATCAGTAAATTAAAGCTCCAGCTGTGATAGACTAACCAAGAAGGAGGGGGGTCCAGAACAAGGACTTAGACAGATAACATCAATCATGTCCACAGAAGAAGGTTTTTATTCCAATAAGACAGCAATTAATTTATAGATCCATTTGGGGATGTAGTCATTATTTATAAAAATATAAATCAATTTCTTGAGTCGTTATTCTTCCAAGTGTTAACGGCATTTGCCCAACAAGTTTCTCTGAAAGGCCGACTCTTTGAAAAGCAAAGAAAAATAATCGGCAACTTTTTAATGTATCAGATCAATTTATAGTTGGAGGTTTTTAGCACCCAAAAGTTTAATTAAAAAAACAGAATTAGACTCAAATTATAAGACCTAGTTTATTTATAGTGTGTTATTAATGTTACTCTTTTGGTTAAGAAAATGCTTTAAAAGGAAGACTAAAAGGACCTGTAAGTGTAAATAATATAAATGATTATTTTTTTCCCCATTAATAGATAATTTCACAACAGAGTAAGGAGAAAAACTGCTGTGAAAAATAATCTCATAACTCAGAAACTCAATAAAATATGCCATTTTATTTAAATGAAGTAAGGAAAATTTAACAGCCACAATAATTATTTATGGTTTGGAGCAATCTAATGTACAACACAGGACAGCAGCCAATAAACTCAAATTTATACAATATATTTGGTTTTAAAGTATTATAGATGCTTATGTTCCTTAAAACAAAATAGTTTTGATAATAAGAGTCCACGCTGATGTTTAAAGTCTAAGGAGAGCTATCCCCCTGTCACCTGCTGATTAATCGAGCACTACCATCCTGTCGTAGAGCAGGAGAATTCTGCCCTGGGTTGTCAGCATTTGAAGGTCTTACTCTACTACAGTATTGATGAATGTAGACTAGAGCTGTAACAGGCATGGTAAAAATATTATCTGCATGCTGAATTAGGCCATTGTTTTAATTCTTATTTTCATCAGAGCTCTAGGTCAAGCAATCCTTCTCTTCTGCCCTGTTAGTTCAAATCGTCTGTCAAGAGGTTTCTGGGAAAAGACACCAGAAGAATGAACAAAGCAAAAGCAATTTGAGATTTCAAATACTTTGGCAGAAAGATGATCTTTTTAATGTAACTCCTGAAAATGCAGCTTAAGCAATGGTACAATCTGACATTAAAAAAATATGTGGTGTTTATCGCATTGACTTTATTCCAAATAGCCTGGCTTTAAGATCATCAACAGATTCATTTCAAATTTGGGAATGTGTCTAGGGTTATAAAAAGCAAATTTACCTCATGCCACTTAAAATAGGAGCTCAATGCTTCATTTATAATTAATTTCAAACTATTTTGCAATTTGCCTGATACATTCATAAAGATTGCAAGGAGTTTTCTGAGTGTGTGTATTAGGGAGAGAGGGTGGCGAGGGAGGGGAAAAATGTTACAAAATGCCTGGTTCTTGTGCCTTCTGTAGACACAGCCTCACAGATGTTCCCTCTGCCTGTGGTAAACTGACCTGGTCAAGTTAAGTTTTACAGACCAAACATATGAATCAGTTTGACAAACAGAGAAAAGATAAAATAACTTTTAAAAGTCAATTTGTACAGACCATGTAAATAAGCACAAGGCCTTTTGCTTCCTAGCAAAAAAAAAAAAGCTTTTGAGTAAATATTCAAACACAAAGCATTTTCTCTCACTTGTGTAAAGAAATGACACATTTAAATGAAATTTACCATTTAATTTCCACATACCTGATCTAGCATGTTTTCACTAAACACCTTATACACATGGAAAGGGTTAAAGGCAGAAGGCTGATCTTCCACACTTCTCAAGGTCATCTTTAAAGGTCGGATGGGTAATGGCTTTTCCTTTGAACCATTCATACAAAGCAGCTGTTCTTTTAAATATTCCTTCAAGGAAAGAAAATTACAAGTCATGATGGTGAGAAGCATACATTCTCTTTAAAAACAAACCGATCAATATCCAAATTTACTCTTTCAGCACATTTGCTAGATTACACTTTATTACTTGCCTTAGGAAGGATACATAGCAGAGTACCAGTCAGCAATGCAATAAACCCATCAAAAACAGGTTTACCTACTATACAGTATAGATTAGAAAACCATTTAACAAACTCTCATATAATGAATGTATGATTGATATATCAGGATTTTTTTTAACAGGCATTGTCTAGTCATCGGTTCATGTATTAACATTCTGGTTACCAAAATTTAACTCAGATGCATGATTATGCAACAGTACAGATTGTTCATTTATTAAGTGTAGTTGCTACCTACTCTGGGCTCAGCAGAGCGCTGAGCACTCTGATATTTTACTATAAGCAGTCTCATTCTATGCAGAATTAATTATAACACAAGCTCCTAAATTCTGTTTTCATCCTATGAACTGAATATCAAGATTCAACAGAAGCTCAAAATTTGTCATTCTAATCCCCCAACTACCAGTGCAGGCCTGGGCAAAAAAGTCAATCTATTGCTTTATACCTATATCTGTCAATCTGTTTACTTTATTTCCCACCTATAAATAAATAAGGTGAACAATCCTAAAATATCCTATGAGACTTTTTCTGGAAGACAAATTAAAATGACTCAAAGTCTCCCATCAACTAACAAATGCTTACTATTAATAAATAAATCACTTAATAAGTAAAATATAAAATAAAAATATAAATGTTCTCTTGATTTTTAGTGTGTTACAATATAATGTTTTTATTTGAGGTTAGGGTTAGGATGAAGTTCAGAATGTTAGAGCTGAAAAGGAATTCAGAGGTCATCTAGAAAACCTGTACTACTCAAAGTCTGCTGAACAGACCTGCGGAATTAGGCTCACCTGGCAACTTGTTAGAAAAGCAGATTCTGAAGCCTCGCAGAATCAGACTCGGCCTGCTAACCAAAACTCCCAGGAAAATGGAAGGCACGTGAAAGTTTGTGAACTCTAGCCCAACACCACCCTCAATGGTTGGCTCTGAAAGGTCAGGGGACAAGCCTGAGGTCACACAGGGGTGAGTGGTAGAGTTGGGTCAAGAAGCCACATATCTGGTCTCAGTTCGCTATGATTTTTCCTATGCCCCTGTAACTTTATGAATGCCCACTGTGATTGTGGAAGGCAAATGTTAGGTCCTAAAACTAGGTCCTAAAAATCTAAAGAAACCACACTTAACAATAATAGTCATTTCTCAAACTTGCTTGTTGTAGAGCATACCTCTTTAGAAAGATTAATTCTATAGAGTCTGAAAGTGACACACACGGACTCTCACTAAATATTATTAAATAATGATAAAGCCATCAGAAAAGAATTTTATGCCTAGACTTAGATCACTGAACAGAAGCAAAATTTTTCTCTATCATGATTTATGTGAGTAAAATTTTAAAAAGGAATACTCTATTGGAAAAAATGCTTTATTTTGGCTAATAACAATCTTCCTTAACTAATTTCCCCTACATAACTATATTTTGACTTTTTTTTGTTTCCACTATTCAAAAAGGAGAAAGTGCGCTGTTGCAAATTGTGAACAAAATGGAGTTTTCTCTCTTGTTAATCTCTGCTATATTGACATTTGTCACTACCTCTTCTTAGAAACCTTACAGTCTTTTACTGTGACATAGATTTTATCAGGTTTACCACTAATTGGGAGGGATATTTCTTTAGAAGATTTCCATTCTTTCTTGAACACCTTCCCTGTGCAGTTACATCAAAGCTTATTTCTCTATCCATCATTTCTCTGCTTCTCTTCACTGAAGTGCTCGGCCAGTCTGATGACCTCAACTTCCACACCCACTGAAGACCACCAAATCCACAGGCATGGCCTCTCTCACTTGTGCTCACGGCCAGGACCTTAACTACAATCAGACTTATTTGCTTGGACATCTTACCTTTATCTCAAAGACAAAGCATCTTTAAACCCATTTTCCCTCATAACTTCTGTTTTTATCAATGGCATACCCATTCTTCCCCTCACCTAGGCCTGTACCCATATATGCTTCAGTATTTATACTACATTTTCGAGTAATACTTAGCAGCACATCTGAAGGTGCCAAAGTCTCATAGCACTACTCATCAAGCAAGCAAATATCATATTGCAATTTCACCTGCAGCATAGCAATACCTCACTGATAAAAGCAATCATAATACTATATTAGTCACTTGGTCTCCCTTGTGTTGTTTGGGCTTATTGCCTGTGTTTTTATCTTTGTCACAAGGCAAAAGTGTCTATTTCCTTTGTCTCTAGCCTCACCTAACCTCATGCCTCTTGCCTTGCAGCAGCCTCTTGCCTCATTTGGGACAGCAAACTGCCAGATACTTAGCTCTACATCCCACTTGGTACACGTTGCCATAATAGTAAATATATTCGGTTGTAACAAAAGAAAAATCAGAGCTTTGAGCTGGGGTATCAAAATGTGGTAACACCCCAGTGTAGATCTCATAGCACACCTGCTCAGAACCCCTGCCTCAGAGTTACATGTGTTGGTTCTACGAGGGAAGAACAGCCTTTGCCTTTCCAGAATGTATCAGATGACTGACGGCCAATAATTACCCAACTTAATTTTTGATGGTTTTGCTTATTGGGAATTATTGACCTTTTTCTGTATTGTGGTGGGACTTTTAAAAATAGGACCATTCTATCAGTTTGGAAATCTATACTAGACATTACTATTCTCAGAGCTATTATAACACCACTTTTACTAAGGATGTGATGGTGACCATACTGCAATATCTTCCTCAGGGGTCACTACAATTACTCGGGCCAATCTGGGTGGCCAGGTGAACATACCAGTGAGGAACATGACTTCGCAATAGAGGTCTTTCAGTTAGCCAAGGTGAGGAGTTCCAGAGTTCCCCAAATAGAAACCCTAAGCAAGCTATGAGGGATTATTAACAAGAGTGAATATGTTGTGTCACTTTGCAACAATTACATACTGAACCTAGATGCCTTAAGGACAAGGTCATTTCTCATACCTATGAATTTCTCACATCCCTCTCAGGTTATCATTGAATACATTGTTATGTCACCAGTTTATGGACTGGTTGATTAGCAGTATGAAGTCCAGGAAATAAGATTAACTTGAAGTAACTTTTAGGTAGATAATGGTAGGCAGAACACTTATCCAACTGAGATGTAAAATGCTGTCATAGAATTTAATTCACTTCTTGGAAATGTATGGTTTTTTAAGAACTATATTATTGACATAAAACTACATATTCACATTATTCAAATTATACAATTTTTGCTATTCCAAAGAATACATTCATATGTTTGCAAATATAAACATAATTATAGATACCACACTCTAATTCAGATACACATGTTGTTCAAATTAAAACCCTGATTAAGTTAGAAAATTTGTATTGTTTCAAGTAAATATCAATGGCTGAGATAACCTGCTATTTACATTTTCGCTAAAACAGCCAAAAAAAACGTGCAAGGTCAGAGGGCTTAACTGAGCAAAGAGATCGATGAGCATAACATTGGTTCTAAACAGTGTCCATGCATTAATGAATTTTCTTGGGTTAATCTGGTTGCTCCCTGATATAGTTCAATATTCTTCAGAAGTTTTTTCATTATGTAAGAAATATCCAACTTCCCCAACACAAGTATGACGCGTTCAGGAAAAGAGCTACGACGTCTTTCTTCGGAAAATTCTTCATTTTACAAATACCAGATTTTAACATCAGCTTAACAGTCACAAACACACAATTCCCAAACTACATCTCTAGTCGCTACAATTTAGAACTGAACTGAGTTTATGAGCCGTGTTATTGTTTAAACCATATAAATAAAATCTACATTGTTTCCATAAAGCTTTTTCTGTACAAATGCAGAACAGCCGGGCTGAATAGATTCTATTAATAACGCGATATTGAGTTTGGTATTGACTTTAAGAAGTATTATCACCTCCTTGACTAACCCTTAGCTGCCAGCAGACGCTGCCTCAGGCCAGTACACACCTAATTGCTCGGTAAAAAGGCTGTTTCCCTACCTCATTGAGCCGCATGATGTGATAAATTTGCCTCAGGTACTCGCTGCCACCTGGTTTGTGGCAGAGATCCAGGACCATCGTGTTTATTTTCTGCTCAGTCAGTTCAAGAGCAATATCTCCTTCTTCTAAGGCTCTGCTTTTCTTTATTGTCATAAATGCACTAAATACGAAGAAAGCATATACA
The DNA here is from genome assembly GCA_008086735.1 of Cheirogaleus medius. Taxonomy (NCBI): domain Eukaryota; kingdom Metazoa; phylum Chordata; class Mammalia; order Primates; family Cheirogaleidae; genus Cheirogaleus; species Cheirogaleus medius. The sequence goes on from VBSM01002608.1 coordinate 35,946,665, forward strand.
TATCAGTGATAAAGGATCGTAAAGACGGAAAATAATCACCGAGACTGAGAGTGAAGAGTCGAGGTAAATCTCATGTTCAAAGCACCTGTAGAGACGTTACTCACATAGGTGTAAGCCTCCCCAAACCGCCGCTGATCACACACGCGGCCCCTTAGAATTAAGCATCTGAAAGCATTTTTAAAAATTGAATCATTTCTTTTAAAACATTTCTTTATTGCCTTTAGACTCCTCTCTATAAAACATTTTCCCATTACTGCAATTGTTGAAATTGCTATAATCTTGGGATGAAAACAAAACATTTCTTTTTAAGAACATGGAAGAAATAATTTGTATTTTTCTCTTTGAGGATAAAAAAGTATCTTTGAAGCCAGAAATAGCTTTGGTATTTTGTCTTTTGTAGATTCCTCTTTACACCTGTCTCAGAACACATTAAAGACTAATTAAGGTGTCAAAAGGGGGAGTCTATTATGCTAAATATAAGCTGAGAGCTTCATGGCAGGTGTGCTTACCACTGGGTATTTTAAATTGGCCTCTGACACTTGTTGCATTTTAAAAATATATACCCCCTACTCCTGTTTCTTTCTGTAACAGATATTATACTTAGCAAAAAAAGTCACTACTCTGATTATTCTTCAAGAAAAAGGGTCTACTATCATCACACCAGGAATGTGCAAGATGCAGTTCTGAAACACTTCTTTTAGAAGAATCCACATACTTGTTGATTTTGAATATTATTTACATGACAACAATTGATGACATAAAAACCATTTTAAACATCTCAAACTATACCAATGCAAAAAATAATTATGATATTCAACTTACATCATATATGCTCCACACTAATTTTCTTGTTACAATTGCTATTAGGATCATATTGGGCTTTGCAACGTAAGCATTCTTAAGAAAACTCATGGTTTTCCACTGTTTCCCAGACTAAATGCAATTTACTGTGGTGTAATCAGCTGTATACTACAGTTCATTACTGAGATTTTGCCATGATTATAAAATTAGTTCTGCTAAGAGTCAGTGCCGCTGACCTGAAGACTGAACCAAATGATACCCAGCTGCTGGACATTAACTTTGCTATTGCTTCCACATGTAGCTTCAAAACATCCATCTCAAAAAAAAAAAAAAGAAAAAAAAGAAACTTTAAAATCTTATAAGCCTTGCTAACAAATAAAGCAATTCCTACTCTGACTTAGAGATATTCATTAGCTAGAGTCAGTGCTTGTTTTTTTTTTTTTAAGATCTTGTTACAATAAAATAAGTTTGCAAATATCTTTTGAAGCTGCATACAGGTTGCAAGCAAAATTTCTTGTCAGGTTTTGTAGAGACTGACATTGAAAAAGTTGAGGCCCTCTGACAAAGGAGTATCTCAGTGTCAGCCCCTGAATTGTATCCTTTCCTGTCCATCACTGTGCAGGTGAAGCAAATGATTGGATTCAGTCAATGCTATGATTAATGAGTTCCTCTCTGGATTTGGGACTGCCTATCAATCATGTCATTAGGGAGAATGTGCCCTGAAAGAGGCAGACCTTAGCCAAGGAATAACTGCATTAATCTTAATCTGTATATGCACCCAGCCAGCCAAGTCAGGGTCACCATGATGAAAAACAATAATCTTCAACTCGACAAATTACTTTGCAAAGACAGACATTTCTTTACTTTTTGGGCTGTGTGTTCTCCAGAATCTAAGTTGACTGTTTACAGCTTGAGTGTTACTACAAAGTGAAGGTTATTTTAATGAATAGTAATGCTTTCAGGCAGTATGCAAGACAGGCAACACTTACAGCTGCCATCTTTTCTACTGCAGTTATTTTCACCATTTCCATAAAAATCAAAGTTAAATCTGGATACAAGTGGAAGAAATCTACCTAAATGACATCATGTAGTTCCCAGATAATCTTTATGAGGAATTAAGATTTAATTTATCTTAACAGAAGAACTGTTAATATTTTAGTTTAAACGCTTAAATAACTATAAATATATATATATATATATACACTTTTTTAAAAATATGGTAGAGCCAAGGTAACCCTCTACCTAATATAGACATCATGGTTTGAAATACATTTTTCCTCATAGTGTAGATCTATGAGCTTAATGATCATTGATTTGTGAGAAATACTGAGAGGTGGAAGTTCACTTCTATATCAGATAATCAATTTGAAATCAAAGTCTAAAAGAAACATTCCTATGGCACCCAAACTCTGTAAGAGATCGTTACCTAAAGTGAGTTAAGCCAAATTTAACTCTTTTTCAAATAAATGCAATAAGTAACTTTAAATTTGCATTTCTGTATGTGGATATCATTTGAAAAAATTGAGAAAGGCATAGCATTGTGCTAATTAGATAATTATTCAGAATCTTCAAGGGCTATAACACATTTTTAAAATCAGCAACTCTTCATTTTTGATGCATGTTGAAGAGATAGCTAAGTAATCTTTTGGCTCATTGGTGATCAGCCAGATATTAGCTGGACAACTCCCACTACAGGAGATACTAAATGCGTTGGTGCTGTTTATAAAACTTAAATTAAAATCAGCTTTTAAGGATAAAAACTTATACCTATTTCTTTAAATGGATCTTATTTGATGGAGGGACTCCTAAATCAACAGTATCATAAATTTAACTTTGTTACTATAATCAGGTCTTTTATTTTTACTCCTATTTTTTTCTCTTCCCTTTATAATCACTGCCATGGATGACGGCATCTGGCTTTAATCTTTTTAGTCGTTGGATTAAAGCCTGTAAATGACATTGAATGCAAATATAAAGAAGGTTACTGTCAACGTTAGTAAGCATTTGCCTGACTGCTATTGTTATTCCCACTCATGGAATACTCCAGAAGTAAATTTCTAGAAGTCAGTATGACAAGATGGGGGAAATTATGATTACTTACTTTTCCCCATTTGGATTAACATAAAATCTTATAGAGATATAATCTTATAGATTAACATGGACAAGTAAAGACTTTTAGTTACCATAATACTAACCAGTGAATAGAGTTGATAAATAACAGATACCTACTATTAATAGTTCCAAGCTGGATGCTAAGAACTTTATAAATGTTATTAATATTTAATTTTTCAAAACAATTCTATCAGCTTCATATTATCACTGAAATTGAGGCTTTGAAAGATTTAATAATTTTCACAAGATGACCCAATTACAAGGGATTTGCACTTGTCTGTCTGATTACAAAGCCTGACCTCTTTACCACTTTCATGTACTACCAAGAGTTACCATGTTTCAAGAGACTTTAGGCATTTCAGGCAGAAAGTTATATTATAACAGTATCTGCTAGCAGCATGAATATATATGTTAAAAGAATGGGGAATAGTGTGCATGGGTGTTTTAAAAAAATGCTGACTTAGTGATCTATAGACCATCTGAGCCAGAATTCCTTTATCAATATCATGCAATTCTATACCTGAAGACTCATTTTAAGACAGGAGGACTCTATGTACATATTTAAATTCATCAGGGACCCTTAAAAATCTTTGCAGTACCACAAATCACTTAGCTCTTGGTGACAAACCTATGAGAAGGCTGACATTTTCATACAGAAACAGCTGGGTGTGTTTATAGCTGAAGTGTGATATGCCCCTGTTGCCCTCTGGGATTCTTACATTACCAGATGAAAAATGTGTACCTTTTTGACAATCAGGTACACAGAAAGCAATAAAAAGCCTTTTATATCCATTAATTCCTTCTTAATTTAATCTCCATGCCCAATCCATTTACAAAACGCTCCAGGCTATCCACTAGATACCTGTTTGCACACTGAAAAGGAGTGAAACTAAATTCTCCTGGGTTTAACTACCACCCTTTTAATCAGAAACCTTAAGATGGTGACTAAACAAGTACAGTATAATGTTCCAGTGTATCAATGGGGTTCAAATTTTAAGACAAGGAATGCCTAACAATCCAATTTTTAATGGGATACTTATCTTTTTCTATATTCATCAAAGTTCCCAAAAATTTAGCAAAATACTCCTGCTGCCCATCTGACAATATTTCGTTGTTGTTTATTGGTGATTTTGTTATTGTGAAAGTATTTGATGGAGTGTAGTGAAAGTAAAATATCACTTTACCATTGAGTGCTCAATTTCCTTGCTTTCAGCAATTGGCCTTCAATCCAGTTGGGCTTTTGCTGCTCGATGCTTTGCAAGACCTTTTGGATCACTTGATTAGGGCTGCTCGCCTGGTCTCCCATGACGCTTTCCAAACACACACACATTAAACCGAGTTTTTCTTTACTCCATCTGTCAAGGGAGGCACCTGTTAAAAGTTCCACAGTGTTTCCATCCTCAAATATCCGACATATAATTACAATCAAGTTCCAGACAAGCAGGCCAGCTTTCTTCAATTCAACAAAGTTTTTTGACATTTTTCTCTCAGACAGAAAAAAGAAGTATTTAATTGAGGGAGGCAAACATGCAATCACCGTAGGTAACTTGCTGATTACAATAGATAATGCCTGAGCAGCAAGCCTTGTGAAGCCTGGGGAAGAAAAGAAAGAAAAGGTATGATTAATATTAGCATTTGCGTTCCATCACTGCGTGGTTTTGTGTTGTGTGGGGATGTCTAATTTTTGTGGAGAAAATTGTTGTGAAAAGTGTTTGACATATTCCAACAGAACTCTGCCGGGGTCTCCTGCAGCACTATTCTAAAATTCCCCCAAAATCACAAATCTTGATTTTTTTTTCCCTCCCATAAATGAAGATTAGAAAATTCAGAATAATAATTTATGTTTTTATCTTTTAAGATGGCAGCTCTGAAGGATCCAGATGTCCTCTTAGTTGACAAATGCACTTGCAGGGCCTCTTAGTGGCCTTTGATCCTCCTGATTCCCCCTTAAGCCTTTCTCCTCTTCCCTTGGAATCCATGACAGAATCATCCCAGCTCTTCCTAGGACTGGCTACTTTTCTTCTATTTCTTAGCCTAAGGGTCACTTCCTCAAAGAGCCTTTCCTCACCATCCCATCTACAGCAGTCCCTTCACGCCCTTCCCATCGCAGCCCCAAGTCCCTATCAGGGGATCCCCGTTTTGTTGCCTTTGTTATAGCACTTCCCATCACCTACTGATTATCTCCTTTATCTGTTCATTATCTGTCACCCTTCCTAGAATATAAGCTCCATGAGGCCATTTCTGTATCCCCCACACTTTGTACTTCATATGTAATAGTTCAATACTTGTTCAGTAAATGAGTCAATAAATTGTTCCATGTTTACCTCTATTACTACTCTTAGCTCCTTTGCATCCCATGCTAATTCCACTTTCTACCAACACCTCTTAAATGTGGGTATTTGGTAAGAAGTCCTTTTGGCCTTTATGCTGATGATTCTACATGTTCTTCCTTGGTGCTATTTCTCTGAAAAATGTATTGATTCTCCTTCTCTACATCAGGGTTTCTCAACTTCAGTGCTATTCGCATTTGAGCTTGAAAATTCTCTGCTGTGAGGAGCTGTCCTGTGCACTGTAGGATGTTTAGCAGCATCTCTGGCTTCGACTCACTAGATGCCAATAGCATCCCTCTCAGTTGTAACAACTAAAAATGTCAGGCATTGCCAAATGTCTCCGGGAGTAAAATTATTTCTGGTTGAGAGCCACTCAAGTGGTTCAAGAATCTTAAGTCTTGGTTGCAATCGTACAACTCCAACTCCCTGTTGGGCATTCCACTTCTCTGTCCTTGTCATCATTATTTCAATATAACTAAAACCAAATTCACTGTCTTCCAAAATAGCTTGCCCCTCCTTCCTTCCTCTCTCCCTCCCTCCCTTCCTTCTTTTCTTCCTCCCATTCTTGTAAATGTTCCTATTGAACCTTCATACCCACCCAGTGATCAGCATTGATAAATCTTCCTACCCCCTCATCTCTGACATACAGTTTCTCTTTGCTGGGACCAACCTAGGTTACTGCCCTAGTTCAAGCCCTCCCTTACAAATGGTACCTGGACTATCCAAGTATTCCCCTAACTAATCTCCCTGCTCTAGGCTATGTATAGCCCCTCCTCTATACTGTACAACCAAATTCATATACTGTCAATTTTATTATCCAATTTCTCTGCTACAATTGTTTTAGCTACTTTCTACTGTTACGAGAGCAGTCTCCCTAGCCTTGCTAGCAAAACACTCCCCAGTCCAGCATCAGCTTATTTCTATGAACCTTTCCTTTAAGACCTTCGACACGCTGTATCCTCTTTGCTTTTAGGCTTCTGAATATCTCGTTACTCTCAATGGAATGCCCCTCTTGTCATGGTTCACCCATATTCTTCAACTCTGAGCTCCCCTCTTATGAATTTATTTGAATATGTTATCTATATGACCATTTTGGTAGTTAGGTCTGCAATGGGCAATTTTGTGTCATCTTTTGTAGTATCACTTATTATCATTTGTATTATCTATATCTTCATGAGTTGTCTTTACAGCTAGACTAAAAGCTCAAAAGCATGGGGAAAAATAATCTCTTAGTTCCTTTAGTATCCCATAAAGCCAGTGTTTTAATCCACTATATACATAATTAAATTTGAACATTGAAACTGAATGAGAAGCCAGAAGAAGATAGCTTTAGTAAAACATTCTTTATTGTTTTTAACTGAACAAAAATAATAACAAAATAATGTGACAATTTTTCCAAGATATATGTAACATTTAAAGAAGTCATTCTGCTCCAAAAAATACAAAGCTCTTGGAAAATATATGTCTAATCTAGTGAGTCTTTTGACATTCATGACAATGTAAGAATCAAATTTAAAAATTAATTGGAGCAGTCTTTATAAGTTTGTAAAAATTGGGTCCAACACATATTTGAATAATCTCATAAGACTCTTGTATTAAATAAGATAATAAATGTGAAGGTACCTAGTTCAGTACCTGGTAAAAAATAGTTCCTTGATAAATGTTTTCTTTTTATTCAAATAAATATGCTTAGGTGAGACTTAAAATATAGATAAAGCAAATTAAGAAACTCCCTTGTGACCTCTATTCTTTGTGTTCTTAAATTATTTTAAATGTCTTATTATTCTTTATGAGTTTGTGAATCATACTCCCTCTTCTGTCAGGTATTTGACTTAAAAGATTATATCTTATATTCCCTCTATCCTAAAGAGGGTTTAATCACAGATACTGAGCAAATATTTGACAATGTAAGTAGATATTAGGTAAAGATTACCAATTTTCTCCTTCACACCTGCACTCTATTGATATTTTATAAACTCTGATGACTCCAGGTACTCAAATCCCTAACTACTTCATTAAAGCTTAAGGCAAATTCCAATCAGAACCTTTAGGCTGATGACAAATTAATAAATCCATTCTACTAATCACAAGGGCTCTGAATCTATGATGATGTTAACAACACATCAGGGAAGGATCTTTTAAGACTGCCACACACTCATTTTTCTGTCTTTGTTTAAATACATTGACTTCTAAGCTATATTTATTTACTAATAATGTATTGTAAGGGCCATCCCAATTTCAGAGCTGAAGTGTGAAAAAAATTATTTCTTAGGATGAATGCAATATGATATGTATATTTATGTATTTATCATGTCTTCCTTTCTATATATGCACTATTATAATAACATTTGTGGTTTATAAAATATAAAAATGAAATCTACAATAAATGAGGTAAAAAATAACATCTTAAAATTAATTTTAAAAATTTTATTAATGGCACAAAGTATGAATAACAATTTATTGAATGAGGATCATGTGATTTAATATGCTTTAATATTTTAAAAATATAATAAATGGGCTTAACCCTTCACAATACAAAGGTCAGGTTCTAAGTTCAGTTTGTTTCAATTCAAGATTTCAGTGGCTGTCACAGGTGAAAGAGTCAGTATACAAACACACACAGATCCACATGGAACAAGTATATCGTCAGCTGTGCTTATAAAATCACAGCATTTATTTTTCAGTCTTAACTGCCAAATAGGCAAAGACCGTTGTTGAAATTTTACTAATAAATATCCATCATCCATGATATCAATTAGTTGTTTGTGTAAACAAATTCAAAAATATTTTATTTTCATATTTTTAAGAAAAGGGTCCAAGAATAACTGAATATTATTTGGAATATTTTAAATTCATTTGGAATAGTTTAAATCACGTTAGAAAATTCTATTTCTAAGTTCTCAAGTGTACAGATATAACATCTTTGTAGGTGATACTGGTTTATAAAAAAACTAATATCTTTGGTTTTTATAAAGTTAACTATATTAATGACTTCTGAAAGCACTTTGTGTATTTCTGCCATCAATTTCTTTCTCAACAATCTGCATGTGAACAACAGCAAGGATACAGTTTCCTTACAGTGCTACCTGTTTTCTCTCTCCAGAATCCATTGTTTCCATTAAAACAATTACTCCAACTGTTTTCCCATAAAGCATTCTATTCATTTAAAAAGCACTTTACTGTTGAGAAAATATCTTCTCAGGTATATCTTTCATTTAATTGTTGTCAAAGAAACAAAACAAAATAAAATAAATAATTCTTTGTGTATTTGCTCTTTGAAATATAATGGAGCAAATACTTAAAATCTGTGTGAGCTATGTCAGAACCATCTGAACTTTTATGCAACTGTAGGGTAAATCTTCTGTACTGTATAATTTATTATAATATTTATTTCTTTAAATCTTCAGTGTTTTTACGTATTTGCTGACAAAGAAATAAAGAAATGAATTTTAGTTTGATACCATAGTGTCTTCCATATTCTGTCATTTTTACTATGTTAGAAAGGACAAATATTCCCTGAGGTAGTGACTGTTTTTAATAAATTAGAATTTTCTTTTTAAAAAAAAGGACTTTAAACATTTATCATTGTTTAGACAAATTTTACAAAGAACATGATTATATATCACTTGACTTAAAACATTGTTGGAAAAATTATAGAGGTTTGTCTTCATGTTTTGGATGCTTCATTTTGATATATTCTGCTAATCAAGATGACTTTAAATTATTTTTAGCTAATATCTCAAGGCATAATACTCACTTAGGAGGGATTCACACTTAAGAAAATGAATGAGAGGCCATATTTCAAATGTTTTCACACACTTTTTTTTAACTAAATATGATCAGGTCATTATTGTTTTATCTTATAATATGATTGAGAAAGATTACATATTAAACATAGGAATAAGCGTGAGCCTTTTCACTTTGTCATTGTTTGCTCTGCATTGTATTCCCAGTATTACATTTAAACTGCAATTGATTTGTTGATATACAGGAATATGTTAAAGGCCTTTTTAAAAATATATTCAGGTGACCTGACACCCCTTCATGGCTGGCTGTATGTTGTACTTCTACTCTTAGTGAGAATTTTACGAAAAATTTTACTTAGTAAGGAAAACTTTAACAAGGTATCTGTACAGTACGCATTCTCTGGAACCAGTGGCTCTTTGAAACGGTATGGAGGAATTCCAAAATGCTTGTAGAAAGCAAAACCACTTATGAATAGAACGACATGAGAGCCACAAGTAACACAGTGTTACATGGCATGATACGTTAACTATAGACCATGCCTCCTGAATTTCTCAAAATGTATGAAATATCCAAAAGCTAGAACAAAGGAGAGATGGCAGCAACTCTTAGACAAGGAAGAACTTAAGTAATGAAAAGGTGACATTTTCCAATTTCAATTAAATGGCTTTACTAGATTCAAAGGGAGTTTAATAGGGCTTGGACAGAATTAAAGCATTACTATGAAAGGTCACAGATAGATAATTGATTTGAGTTTGTAATATAAGGTCGCTGGATAAGAGCCACATTATTTAGGATCTCCTCGGAGAAGAATGAAAGAAAGGCTAGTCCCTTCATTGACTTTAGTGAGTGCACCTGGAGTATTTTAGTGTTGAAAGTTTCCTTAGAGTTAGTGAAAAAATATTCTTCTTTAAGGATGAATATGAAAGGGAAAGTTTTATTTTAAAAAACCAAAAGAAGATTTATTAATACAGATAGGTAATATACATTCAGAGGAAAAGTGAAAATATCTAGGTAGGAAGAAACTAAGAAGAGAGGACTTGATTAATAAAATAAATGAATAATGTAGGTAACTGATGGTTCTTAAATACACTTAGTAGATACATTGCCCTGAATAGATAGGAACAATGCACTTAATTCAGAACCCTAGGGATTGAGGAAAAAAATACCCTGTCAGAAAAATACATGTAGTTACCAAACTGAGTGCTATTTTTGACCTAAAAGCTACACAAGTAGGTGTTTTAACAAGTGAAAAGAAAGTAGTAATTGGTGGTTGCAGGGGGAAAACTTAAAAGAATAATTAAACAGAATATCAGAATAATCTTCTTGAGAGTATGAATTCTAGATTACTTGATAGGTTTAAAGGAAGTTAGTCAAAATCATGTGACTAATCTGTGAATACTAACATGAACAAAAAATACCACAGAAAATTCTCAACTGATAGTTATATAAAGATGACCATTTGAGTAATTTTCATTTTTAGTTTCCTTGATCATGTGGCTCATAGTAAAAAATATTAAGGGTCCTAAAATATACTTGGTGGAAGGAAGATTAATATAGTTCATCGATCTTACCATTTTTAGGATTTTACTTGATGGTATAGTCTAGAAAATTGTTTCTTCTGGGGTGTTTTCCTAAAGAAAAATAAGTATACTTACCTTTGCTTGATTCTTTCCTTTTGCTTTCTTTTGGAATATAATTCCATTCTTTTGGAATGCTCTCAAGCAAACAATCAGGAACACTGTGCTTGTTCAGGTTTGTCTCCCAGTTTCTCCCAGAGCTCATCACAGACACCATCTGCTGTACAATGTCCTTGACGGCGTCGGTCAGTGCCAGCCTCAAGCATCGTATGAACTCGGGCTCAGACCCCATGCACCTAGAGACTTTACAATCAGATGGCATCTTATGGTTAGCAAAATCTGGCAATCAGTTGTGCCTTGTTCAACTGGGAATTCAGTTTTACAATAATCTAGTTTAAAGCTATAGGAAAGGAGAGCTGCTTTTAACCAAGAAATCATATAATTGATAATCAGCCCGTAAAACATTTGGGGAAAAAAATGTTTCTTTTTCTTATTGGTAATACAAGGAATGGCAATTAAAATAACGGTAAATAACAGTATTTACTGGTAGTTTTGGACACTGCTGGTGGGAACATGAATTGTGTGAACTTCTTAGGTGACAACTTCACAATAATATCAAAAGCTTAAACATTTTATTTATCTGTTGACTCATTTCTTTCTGTAGGATTTAATACTAAAAATAATTTTGAATATGCAAAAGATATAAGGAAAACTTAGAAACAATCTAAATGTCCAATAATAGGTGACATGTTTAATTAGCTCTGGTATATCTCTCTATACAATAAAGCCACATATTATAAAATTAAAAAAAGTTAGAAAAGAGTATGACATATTATTTTTATTAAAAAATGCATATCTATACACATATAAAATAATTAAAAGATGTACTCTAGGATGTCAATGGTGATTATCAATGACTGATGGGATGTTGGGCAATTTTTTTCTTTCTTTCCTTATTTTTTCTTCCTTCCCTCTTTTATTTTCTTCTTTTTTTAACTTCCTTTCCTCCCTCCTGCTGTCCTGCCTCACTGTTGTCTTTCTGATTCTATGTATTACCTACAATGAATATGTATTATTATGTATGTGATAAATGCAAAAAAAGGGTTTTTTTGTTTTTTTAATATGACAAGGAAGTCCTGGGGCCATCACTTGAATCAATACAAAAAAACACCTATGTGCTTTTTCCCTCATCAAATTTCCAAGTGATATTTCTCAAATGACTCATTCCTCTAACAATGACTTACTATTAAAACGGCCCTGATAAAGATGATCTTGGTGATATAAAATATTAAAAGTTTTATTTTTTAATACAGCACCACCATCAATTAGGCAAATTGTTGCTCTTTATGGGAATGGTGGAAAATATGGTTGTCTGTTTTTTTGATGATGTTTCAAAACTTGAATTTCTTGAAAGCACAAAAAAGCCTTTTTCTTGTATCAATAATTAATATGCATTTTTTGGCTGAACTCTGGACCTATGGATTAAATATATCTCAGTTACCTGAATATTTTAACAAGCCAGATAATCCTCTATTTCTTTCTGTTAAAATGGTATGTTTATTCCTTTTAAAATAAAATCAAGACATTGAAATGATAGAGAAAATAATAGATCTACCTCAAAGAATTATTTAAGAATTAAATGAATTACTTTATGTAAAGTATTTGTAACAGTAACTGGTACATAGTAGACACTATGTAAGTATTAGCTGTTATTATTATTACCTAAGGTAAGAGTTTTTTAGAAAAATTACAATGTTACAGTGTAGGGTTGGCCAATATTCATTTGATGCAGGAGCCTAAAACATCTTGAGCACTAGATGCTATAGGAAGGATTAGGCAATATCCACAGATGTCTATGGCATGGATAAGATACACACAGAGAAGGAAGAAAATGTGAAAGGGGAAGAAGAGGAAATAGAGAAAAGAAAGTAAGTGAAGGTACAAATGGCCAAGCAGTACAGTGTTAGAATCTTAACAAGAGTTTCTTTTATCAGCCAAATATTAGAGCGGGTCCCCAGATTGCCAAAACACACAGCATAGAAATAATACAATGGTACAATGGTAGCCCTAAAGTCTAGCTGATATAAGCCCTTTAAAATATTAATTCTTGATTATCAGCATGAAGGAGAGAAGCAAAAGAAAGGATCATCTAAAATGATCCTATCATTGATTTTTCTGTCATATACGACTTATTTCAGTTTTTTGTATTAAATTAACTGCAATGGAAAGATAGAACATAATAGAAACTTTGATCTAGGAGGGGTCCTAGTGTCCTCACTTATAGAATGGTGAGTGGAGAGGACAAGGCAAACTGGACAAGACGATATTTATGGTCTTGGTTGATTTTTACCTTTCATGACTCTATTTAAGACTTCTAAGAAGAAAACAACTGATATTTCACAACAAAGTTAATACAAAGACAATTCTAAACCTTTCTTTCATAACACAGTAATCAGGAGCCCTTAGAAAGAGGGTGAATGATGGTCCTAAGTTAAGAATGAGCTTTAGGCTTCCAGCATCAATTCTAAGAATGATATAAACAAGTTTATATATGCTTGCGTCTTGATTAAGATACTAATTGTTTGTTCTTTTTACCAGTATAATCTTTTAGAATTTGTTGTGGCAGGACTTAAAAAAATTCATCACTTTTATTTTAAATTTCTATAATTTAGAAGAATCAGAACAAAGACAATTTAGTGGGGGTTTTTCAGGCTACCTTTAAGAAAGCTATTATATGCAATAAAGAAAAGCCTAATTGGGCTTTATAAAAGCAATGGAAATTACATGTGAATGTGTTTCTAAGTAAAAAAGGTTTGGTTTAAATAACTGTTCTATTAATATATTGACTAATCAGGAGCCAATGGAAATAAGGTTTTCCGATAAATTATAAGTAACTGGGTAGTCAAAAGTAAAAAAATTCTTCTAGAATTCGTATGATTTTATGCCTTAGGTTTAAATCTGTTATTCATGGTAAGTTGATTTTTGTGAAAGGTGAGAGGTGCAGATCCTGTTTCAGTCTTGTGGCTATCCAATTTTCTCATCACCATTTACTGAATAGGAATTCTTTTCCCCAGTGTATGTTTTTGTCTGCTTTGTCAAAGATCAGATGGCAATATGAGGATGGTTTCATATCTGGGTTCTCTGTTCTGATCCATTGGTCTATGTCTGTTAAAAAGCTTCTGCACTGCCAAGTAAACAATCACTAGAGCAAATAGACAACCTACAAAATGGGAGAAAATATTTGCATGCTATACATCCAATAAAGGGCTCATAACTGGAATCTATAAAGAACTCAAACAAATCAGCAAGGAAAAATCAAACAACTCCATTAAAAAGTGGACAAAAGACATGAACGGAAACTTTTCAAAAGAAAATAGACTAATGGCCAACAAACATAAAAAAATGCTCTACATCTCTAATCATCAGGGAAATGCAAATCAAAAGCACAATGAGATATCACTTGTTTCCAGTGAAAAATGGCTTTTATCAAAAAGTCCCAAAACAAAAAATATGGGATTGGATGCGAAGAGATAGAAGAATTGACGGCAAAGGGGCAAAATGAACCATAAGAAATGATGGAAACATCTACATCTTTATTGAGATGGTTGTCATATAGGTTTATATGTTGTTCAAACATATTGAACTCTTCACTTGAAATGAGTGGATTTTGTATGTAAACTATACCTCAATAAATTTTTTTTTAAGTTTTTTAAAGTGGATTACAAATAAAAGGACTAGATCAGGGGTCCTCAAACTTTTTAAACAGGGGGCCAGTTCACTGTCCCTTAGACCATTGGAGGGCCAGACTATAGTTTTAAAAAAACTATAAACAAATTCCTATGCACACTGCACATATCTTATTTTGAAGTAAAAAAACAAACGGGCAAAAACACCCTCATGTGGCCCACGGGCCATAGTTTGAGGATGCCTGGACTAGATGGATGACTAAATATTAGATTGGTACAAAAGTTATTGTGGTTTTTGCATTGTTGCAATTTGCCATTTGATATTAGAATACATTCTTTCAAAGCATAGATTTTTATGCTACAGGAATAAACAAACTTATTTCTCATTGGCAAAAATGTGTTGATTGTAATGGTTCCTGTTTTGATTAATAAGATATATTTGAGCATAGTTATAATGATTTAAAATTCATAGTCCAGAACCGCAATTACTTTTGCACCAAACTAATATTATAAAAGGCTTGGAAATGGCTACAGTGTAGAACACAGTCTTCCAATTTTTGAAAGCTCACATTTAACATCTACCCACATTATTAGGCAAGTATTTATGTAGGTTATAGAGAAAATCACTGTGCCTGATATGAAGGTAAACCACTGTAAACTAATTTTAGCAACAATAAAACAATACAGCACATATATGCACTCTCAAGAGCTCTTCTTTAAAGCCCTTTATGAGGCTGAGGAAGATGAGTAGAGAACCAAAGTGGAAACTTTGGATCTCAACATTTAATTGGGAAATTGTGCTAAGTCGATGAAAACCTTCTTCCCAAAGGCAGTGAGAGTTAATAAAACTGATTCAGAAAACAAAAGTAAGCCCAATGCCCTATTGAGGAGCCAAGTAAATAATACTTTCTGGGTATATTACTATTAATATAATATTAAACAGGGCATTTTTGAGAATATTTTCCTCATTTATAAGCCTGTTTTGGCATTGTCTTAAAGACCAGCTGAGGTAATTTATGCTTTGATATTTTCATTTATCCAACTGAAGATTGTTTGATCTACTTTGAAGGCATGGGCCTGCAATGATCGTTACCAAGTCTATTTCTTATAGAGTACATTGGCCTTTGAAATGCCCACGTTAGGTAGTGATTTTTTTTTTTTTTTTTTTTTTTTTTGTAGAGACAAGGTCTTGCTATGCTGCCCAGATTGGTCTTGAACTCCTGGGCTCAAGCAATCCTCCCGCCTCAGCCTCCCAAAGTGCTAGGATTACAGGCGTGAGCCACCGCGCCCGGCAGGTAGTGATCTTTTTTAATGAGTATTTTCATTCTTGATTTCCCACAACAAAACTAAGTTCTCTCAAAAAATTTAGTCTAATAGAAAAAATAAATGAATAAAGAGAAATAACATAGCCCATGAGTCCGGAGATCTGATTTCTTATTCTGTGTCCAACTTAATTGGTGGACAATCTTAAGCAAGTCTCTTAACATCTGCAACCTTGGTTTACTCAGCAATAAGATGAGGATACTGATTACTTCATCTTTGCTTACCTATCTAAAATCATAAGATGGTGATATTTTATGGGTAAACTATATGCTAAGATCATTAACAGTGATTCAGCAGGAGGAAATTACACCAATGAGATTTATAAATAATGTACTCCCCACTTAATCTGGGATAGGCTAATCATATTTACTGAAGCATAGATCTATTAGTGGTAAAATGCAAATATTGTGGGGTTATGATTATGTGTCTCAGTTATATTTCTTTTAAGCATATTATATTTTCAAGTTAAATAAAAGTCATTTGTTATGAATTAATACATTGTATTTTCTTATCAGGGCTTTTAAAATAACTATGATTGCTAACAGAAGAAAAAAAAAAACAACTTTTGGAAAGACCTAAATGGGAGAGAAAAGACAAAAGTAAAGACCCTCATGACCACTGCAAGTCTCAGGTTCCAGAGAATATTTGAGATCCAGACAATACCTGTCAATGTTTATGGAGAAACCACTAGTACAAAGGCCAAGGATGTTTCACTCATTTGAAGTTCTGCCCCTTTGAGCCTCCCACATAATTCGGGCTCTATGAATATGTGTAATACCTGTTTCTAGAGACTCATTTGACCTTGTGGTGAAGGGTTTGCTCCAGGTATAGATGAAGAGAGAACAAATTAGGAGCAAACAACAGTTCTACTTTCTCTTGCCAGCAGCCCATTGATATCTTCCAGGTTATTTTCAGTACAGTTTTGTGCTGAATGGTTCAAGAACTTAAGCATCGAAGGATAAATAGTGGTTGGAGCATGAGTGTCACTGATTCTTTACAATCTGGTGAGAGAATACTGCTCTTTCTCCCCCAGAAACAACTTAAAATACCAGAGGGTGGTGGGGCTTTCAAAGTTGTTTCTCTTTCGATTCAATAAAGACTATATCAGAAGCACAAGCAGCTTCTAATTCAGTCTTTTTATTTATAAATCTGTCCCTCCTTTGGGAAAACAGGGAGCAATGAGGGAATGCATGAAAACTAGGAGATAACATTTTAAATGAAGATAATTATTACAGAAACTTTAAGTGATAGATTTAGATTTTCGAAATCATTACATAAAGTTATCGATTGCTATTTTGCAGGGATAATGGCCAAGAGAAGATGAAACCTAATGACTTTAAAATAGCTAAATTGATATTCAAATAATATCTAGGGGATAGTCAAAAAGTCCAGTAGGAAAGAAATCATGATTTTGAGCCAGATAGATCTTTTCTATGGAGCCTAGGAAATATTTTATGAAAATGCTGGTCCCACAGCAGTGTATAAGAAAGCTTATAAGTTGAAAGCTAAATGTAAATGATGTAAATGACTAATGGAAAAATAGGATAATGATATTAATTATTGTCTAAGTTCTCATCCTTTGTTTTCCTAAGACATTAAATTTGGAGATGTAAAGGCAGGATATAAAGCATAAAACAATGTGAGAATCTTTACACTGGCCTGAAGATGGGACAATCCATCAAAACCTGTTGAAATATACAACCTGCACTATCTTTAACATCCTCTGTAGCTGAAGACAGAGGAACAATACAGATGGGGAAAACATATTATCCCCCTTGTCTTATGCAGAGAGGCACTGTGATCATAATAATAAATGCCTTATATATTTGAAGAAAATTGACCAATAGTTTTGTCCATCAGTTTGTTGAATAAATGCACCCAAGTATAGCAAAATACTTTTCACATTTTGCCAATGTCTTATATGCTAACTAGCAAAACATAATCTGTGCTAAATATTAAATTAAATTTTTATGTTGAAATGTCCCCTAATAATTAATTTTTAAAAAAGAAAATCCTTTCTCCTCAACCTCCTCCTCATCTTGTCCCACAGTATACTAAATTTGACAGGAACTAATGGCTCATAGTTCCCTTCAGAAGCCTTTATACTGAAAGAACGTCAGGTAAACTTTTACAAACAACAAATTCAGCAAAACTGATAGCAGTAAAACTTCTAAAATATCTTTAAAGGCATATTTAAGTATCTATAAAATACATCTTTTACAAATAGTAACTTTCTCATACCTGGAATGTTATATAAAAAATCCCATAAGTTTTCTTCTTCCATGTAGCTCACAAAAATATTTCCAAATATTTGTGGAGAAAAATTGCAATGGGACAGTACTTTAAAGATGGCTTCCATCAAGCTGGATCCTTGGTTCAGATTATTTTCTGTATCAGAAACTTGTTCTTGAAAGGTATGTTCTTGAAAAGAATCAAGATTTAGTAAGGTAGGTATCAGCGAATGTGATTAAATTCTTATCACTTACCCTAGCATAACACTGTGAAAATATATTTGATTAATATTTGCATAATAAAAGAAATACCACATTCTTTCAGGTCAATGGTCCATTTAACTCAATATTGTTTCTGAGATACCTGTTTATATTTATGGGGAAAAAAATTGTGAGAAGGACCACAATGATATCACTTCAAAGTGCAATACTAGTCTCCTTGTATGTCAGAATTCTTCTTTCTCTTAAGGAAAATGTTTTTGTTTCTTTTTCACATTTAAAAATAATATACATTCATTCTAAAAGTTGTAAAAAAATCCAGACAACCAAGAAAACTAAAATTATGCCATAGGAAAATTCACATTTATAATGTTCTCAGAATTATGCTATCAATTCTATAAATAAATTAATGTATGTATCTTAAACCCATAGACTCTGTCATTTCAGAATGAAGAAGTTTATCAATTGGTTCCTCAATAAAATCATATAATGAATTCCACAAAAATGTGGCCATTTCAATTGCCATTTGCAACCCTCTTCTGGCTCCATTATGGGTTCCTCAAAGATCAGTAATCAGAAGTGTCTATACTAGTGCATTTATAGGTTGGATAGAAAGGTGGAATAATAACTTTTATTTGGATAATAAGCATGATATATCTAGCATTATACTAAGCAAAATTATTTATTGAATTAAAGATAATACCAACTCATATCTTGCCTTTCATATTATAATTATCTTCAATAAATATAATCTAGAGTATTTTCAAATGAATACATTTCTTTATTCTTGTTCATTTAGAAGCTCATCAATTTTATGTTTCCTCTTGATAATTTGATTTCTGTGATTTTATTTTCATGATCTGGAAGAGCTCACTGTTATCTGTAAACTAAGAAATAGCACCATAGACTTTATGCAGAAAACATTTATTGGGTTTGCTTGTTACTATTCATTTTCTTTCTTTTTTAAAAAAGTTAGTTTTGCTTTAGCAAGCTATCTTTCCTCCTATCTGTATTCCCTTGCCCCCCCCCACAACACACACATTTAGTTTATTTGGGTTGGGTGAAGCTGACTCCATCATCTAAGGTAAGCACATAACCAAGACCTGGCCAATCAGAGCATGACACCTCCCATCAACAGTGATTAGTTCAGGAATGGGCAGGTAACCAATGAGAACCTTACTCAGGAATTTTGCTGGAATTATTGGAAAAGCAGTGTTCTCTTTCCACTGGAGTTACTAAGCTGGTAGGGACTAGGCTGAAAATTGCTGAGGGCCATTTTGGGGAGAATTTGAATAAGAATGAATATGATACAGTAAGAAGCAGAATCCAGAGATGAAGAGAAGATTCCTGATGGATGACACTGAGAACCTGGATCCATCAATGCATGTATATTTATATGAGCTGGTCTGATAAATTTCCCTTTTGGGTTAAACCGGGCTAATTTGGATTTTTTCACTTATGATCCAAAGGGTCTTGACTTTTCCATCAAGCATAAAATGAATGTTAAATGGCAAATATTCTTAATCCAGGCATTCATAATTTCATTTTTTTAATCCAAATAGTCTCTGCCGTTCTCTCTTCCTTTCCCTCCTTCCAATTCATCTTGTATGCAATTATCAGTTATCTTTCATGTCATCCCCATGTTTAAACCTTCCCCTGTTCCTCCACTTTGTTAAAAGTTCCTTAGCCTGATTGATAATCAAGAGTTTCCACAATCTCTTCCCAAATTATGTTCCAATCAATCCCCAAACATCTGTTTTACCCAGAAGAGTTTATTTGCTGTTCCTTGTTAAGGTGCCCTCCCATCTCCTTTTCTTTGTCTATGACATTTCATCAAACTAGAATGTTCTCCTCCATTAAAATTCCCATGATATAATTAGTCAATCAATCAACTGGTTAATGGACTGCTTACTATATCTCAGTCATTGTACCAGATGCTGAGGCCTTTGCCTTCCAGGGATTTACTGACTGTGTACATGTGTGTATGTATGTTTGTTGGGGGAGGGGATGACAGACAAGTAATCATCACAGCATCGTAAGGATAAATAGAGTGACCATGCATCCTGGTTTTCCCGGGACAGTCCTGGTTTATGTCTGTTGTTCTGGAGTAATTAGGAGCAGTAGCCTCTTTCACTCTTAAAAATGTCCCAGTTTGGATGATAAATTATTTGATCACCTAGATCATGAAAATTAAATCACAGAAAAGAAATTATCAAGAAGAAACATAAAACTGATGAGCTTCTAAATGAGCAAGAATAAGAAATGTATTCATTTGAAAATACTGTAGATTACATTTATTGAAGATATTTAAAATATAAAAGGCAAGACGTGAGTTGTTATTATTTTTAATTCAGTAAATACTTTTGCTTATTATGATACTTAAGACACTCTGGAAATTCAGAAGATGACACTTCACACTTTTTCAGAGAACACAGAGAAGATCATGTCTCAGCTAAGTCTTTAAAGTCTTAAGTCTTTAAGGAGGAGTAGAAATTTATCAGCATGACAAGGTTGAGGTGGGGAGTACTTTCCAGGAAGATAGAAGAGTTGGTGTAATGGTGGGAAGACAGGCAGCTGCTGCTGTGATGTGGCTCAAGTGAAGGAGATGGGAGGTGAAGCTAGACAATAATAGAGCATGAGTAATCTACGGCTCTGTGAATCGTGCAGTGGCAATGCAGATGGGGAAGAGGGGATGGATGGGAGGAATGGTTAGAATAAAAATATTGAGTATTAGTATTTCTACTACTATAGAAATGTGTGAAGATACTTCAATAAAATTTTATTTTTCAATTTTTGTTTCTATTTTCTTTTGCCACAGACTAAAGTAGTTTATTTCTATTTACTTGCCTCAGGGATTTCTGCTGTTTGGAAAGCATGAATAGACTGAGGTCAGTTGCCCTCCTAGACTTAAACATGAAGAAAAAAAGCTGTATCTATTGAATAGTTATTAGCTTGAACTACTTAAAATAGCCATTCTTATAGGCCATAAAAGGTAAAATATTGGTAGTACCATATGATTCCCAGTGGACTCATAGTTGTTTAGGCAGGATGACAGGAATGAGAGAGAGAAAGAGAGAGAGAGGGAGGGAGGGGGAGAGAGAGAGAGAGAGAATGCTCTGGGTCCATGGAGAGAAACCTCTGGATCTGCAAGGCAGAATACCTGCATCTGCTCTCTGGCAGTGCTCAGGGAGGCCTGTCCTGGTGAGGCAAAGAGGGAAGTTAGATCCCTGACACAGGCTCATGTAAGCCACACCCGACTGCTACATTGGAGGGACCACTTGGACAGAGATAAAGGGTATCTCTGCAGTAACTCAGGTGATCAGATAACTGCTGATCCATAAATCCTCCCAGGGACCTCTGCATCCCCCTGGTGATAAAGGTAGGAGCCCCAAGAATAGCTAGGGTTAAGCATCCTACAAACCAAATAGGATGGGGCTCAGAATCCTCATAGTGTTGATTTGAAGACAATAAATGATTTTGATATTTCTTACACATCTGAATTTATGTATTGAGATCTATACAAGCTCCATAAAAATAAAGTATTTACTATATGCCAAGTAGCACATAAGCTGCTTTATGTCTCATTTCATCTTCAAAATACTCTATGGAACAGGTGCTGATTATCTCAGTTTTATAGATGTACAAAATAAAATAGAAATTAAGTAACTTGTCCCAAGGTCACAAAGACAGTAAGAATTTGTGCTGTTTGCACACTATAATCCCAAATTCCTCAAAGCCTGCTTTGACATTTTATTGACAGTTCACCTATGAATGCAAAGCACTCGGTCCAAACCAGGTATTTGGTACGAGGTGATGTTCTGAAGGCTTTCATGTCATTTAAAATTTATATTAAATACACTTGTGTGCTTTTCTCTTGTTAATCTGTCTTCTATTATAGATGGCTCAGCCATGAACCTTGTGATGGGTGAGGAAAGATATTATTTCTTCTCCCCTACAGTCCCTTCCCTTTGCCTCCAAATATAGGTCTAGCCTTTTCCTTTTCCTTTGCTTCTGCCTTCTGGACCAGACATTTGTTTTTCCAAATAAAATCCTTCAGATGTATCTTTTTGAGGTCTTTAGCAGTAAAAGAGATAAAAATCAAGTAGTTCTAGATCTGCCTAAAGTAGCCATTAGTCAAACAAACATCATCCACTTTGCTTCCCTCAATCAATAATTTTACCCAACAGGTATTTTCTTATTTGAGCAACATCTAACTGACTGCTGGATTCTCTTATTGTCCTCCCCATTAATATGAGTCACATTTCTGGTGTCTCCCCATTCCTCACTCTCCTTGCACAAAGGAAAGAGGAGTGACTCATCTGAGGGGTGAGTTTGGAGAGAGGAACTAGACATGCTTAGCCCAGTTTATCTTTTCTCCTTTCAGGATTTACCTGACTGCAAGGGGTTGCATTCTGGCCTGATCTCCCCTCAGTTAAGGTCTACTAGGGCACCGTCTGCCACTGTTAGAGTCCTGTGGTTTTCACTTCTCTCGTGGCTTAGGGAGTGTTAAGTGGGGAGTTGGTGGGTGGGGGGTTGTTGGAGGTATGGGGAGATCAGCTTAATTCTGGAGAACAGTGTTGGCAAGCTACATACTTAAAGCCATATTCTCTGACCCAGGTTTTACCGTAAAAATACCAGTAGTAAAGCTGCTACTTTAAATTTCATTTGCCTTGTCCTTTACCAAATGTTTTATATTGTATATTATGTAAACAAATAAAAGATTTGAAAACAGATTTTCTTTTCAATAACACTGAAGGGTCCTTTTCACTGAAGACACTACTTTAAACTCCTTTTGAGAATTTTAAATTGTTAGTGCTTTAAAAGAAGGGTTGTGTCAGACAAGGAACTCAGCCACCAACTAGTAGCATTTATTGCTACGAAAGATTTACACATACACAGTGCACTAGCACCGCTTTCCCATCTGCTTAATTTTTACTTTCTACTTTCTACAAGAATGTTGTTAATGACAAGCTCCTGCTGAGTCATTAAAGTGGGTTTGGCAGCAATGCTATAGAAGAGTGTGCCATGAGCTCAGGACTCCGAATTAACCAGCCACTAACGAGCATCCCTCACTAAAGGGAAGAGGCCGAAAGACTCACTCTCAACATAGGTATTAGATAAAAAGTACAAGAATAGAAAATATAGCATACAAAATAACTCAAAACCTAAAACACCAGGCCAATAAATTAACACTCTAGGAAAAAAAAGGTAGAGTATCACATGAAAATTATTTCAAGGGAAACACTAAATTTGAATGTCACAGTCTAGTTCGCTATGAAAACCCATAAAAATAAAATTGAAACTTGATTTGAAAATTAGTTTAGTAATATTGTACTTTGTCATAGAAAAGGCTAACAATAAAGAGCTGCCATTTATTTACAAACTTTAAATTACTAATATAACTTGATATCACATAGAGAGACCAAGATGAATGTGAACGAACAGGCCTTGCTAAGTTCCCAGCAATTTATTACTATTAGAGTATACCCTTTTCTCTTCCAATCATACTTCTGCATGTTTTTTTCATAAAAATACACAGTTTTCACTGTGTCTTTTGTCTTCATTTCTGAAGGCTCCTGTGTTACCTAAAACTTATATTAAATATACACTTTCTTTTCCTCAGCATATGGAACATTCTCCAGGATAGACCATATGTTACATATGTTACGACACAAAACAAGTTTCAATAAATTCTTAAAAATCAAAATCATATCAAGTATCTTCACATATCACAATGGAGTAAAACTAGAAATCAATAACAAGAGGAACTTTGAAAACTGTAAATATACATAGAAATGAAACAGCATGCTCCCAAATGACCATTGAGTCAAGGAAGAAATTACAGAAGAAATAAAAAAAAATTCTGAAACAAATGAAAATTAAAACACAATATACCGAAATCTATGGATACAGAAACCGGTGTTAAGAGGGTAGTTTATAGCAATAAGAACCTGCATCCAAAAAGTAGAAAGATTTCAAGTAAATAATCTATTGACGTACGTTAAGGAACTAGGAAAGCAAGAACAAACAAAACTCCAAATTAGGAGGAAAGGAATGATAAAAATCAGAGCAGAACTAAATGAAATAGAGTCTTAAAAAACAATACTAAGAATCAACAACATGAAAAGTTGGTGTTTTGGAAAAATAAAATTGATAAACCACTTGCTAGACTAACCAAAAAAGAGAAATGACTTGAATAAAATTAGAAATGAAAAAAAAAGACATTACAACTGATAGTACAGAAATACAAAAGGTCAAAGACTATTATTAACAACTATACACAAACTGAAAACCTAGAGGAAAGAGGTAAATTCCTAGAAACATACAACCTACCAAAATTGAATCAGGAAGAAATGAAAAACCAGAACAGACCAATAACAAGTAAGAAAATCAAAGTAGTAATAAAAAGTCTCCCAAGAAAGAAAAGTCCAGGACCAAATGGCTTCACTGCTGAATTCTATCAAATTTTCAGAGAAGGAATAACACCAATTATCCTTAAACCATTCTACAAAATTGAAGAGGATTGAATTTTCCCTAACTCATTCTACAAGGCCAGCATCACACTGATACTAAAACCAGACAAGGACACTACAATTACAAAAAACTATGGACCAATGTAGTTCATCCCTGATGAACATAGACACAAAAATTTTCAACAAAGTACTAGCAAACCAAATCCAACAGCACATCAAACAAACAAAAAACCACAAAGCACCATGATCAAGTAGGATTTATTCCAGGTATGCAAGGATGGTTCAACATATGCAAATCAATAAACATGATACATCATATCAACATAATAAAGGACAAAAACCATATCCATATGATCATCTCAATAGATACAGAAAAATCATTTGATAAAATTCAACATCCCTTTTTGATAAAAACTCTCAACAAATTAGGCACTAAAGGAACATACCTCAACATAATGAAGGTCATGTATGACCAACCCTCAGCTTACATCATACCGAATGGGGAAAAGCTGAAAGCCTTTCCTCTAAGAACTGGAAAAAGACAAGGATGCCCACATTCACCACTTGTATTTAACATAGTACTGGCAGTCCTGGCCACAGCAATCAGGCAGGGGAAAAAAATAAAAGGTAACCAAGTTGGAAAAAAATAAGTCAAACTGTCTCTCTTTGTTGATGATACGGTCTTATATCTAGAAAAATCTAAATACTCCACCAAAAACCTCTTAGATCTAATAAATAAATTTGGTAAAGTGGCAGAATACAAGATAAACATACAAAAAATCAGTATCCGGTACCATTTCCGTACAGTAATAATAAACCAGCTAAGAAAGATATCAAGAAGGAAATCCCATTTACAATAGCTATAAAAATATAAAATACCTAAGAATAAATTTAATGAAAAAAGTGAAAGATCTCTGCAAGGAATACTACAAAGCACTGGTGAAAGAAACCGAAGAAGACACAAGCAAATGACAAGCCATCCCATGCTCATGTATTGGAAGAATTCATATTTTTAAAATGATCATATGCACAAAGCACTCTACAGAGTCAGTGCAATCCCTATCAAAAATCCAAGGTCATTTTTCACAGAATTAGAAAAAACAATCCTAAAATTCGTATTGAACCAAAGAGCTTGAGTAGCCAAAGCAATGAGGAGCAAAAAGAAGAAACCTGGCAGCATCACACTACCTGACTTCAAAATATATTACAAGGCTATAGTAACCAAAACAGTTATTATATGCATGTATTAGTACGTGCATGTATTGGTGTAATACAGACACATAGACCAATAGGACTGATTAGACAATCCAGAAATAAATCCATGTAATTACAGCCAACTGATTTTTGACAAAGGTACCAAAAACATACATTAGGGAAAGGATAGTATCTTCAATAAATGGTGCTGGGAAAATTGGATATTCATATGCAGGAGAATGAAACAGGATCCCTATCTCTCACCATATACAAAAATCAACACAAAATTTATTAAAGACTTAAAACTAAGACCCAAAACTATAAAACTACTAGAAGAAAACATAGGGAAAACACTTCAGGTAATTGGTCTAAGCAAAGATTTTATGGCTAAGACTCCAAAAGTACAAACAACTAAAAAATAGACAAATGGGACTATATTAAACTAGGAAACTTCTGCACAGCAAAGGAAACAATCAAGAGTGAAGAAACAATGTGTTGAATGGGAGAAAATATTTACAAACTACTTATCTGATGCGGGATTTATATCCAGAATATACAAGAAACTGAAACATCTCAATAGAAAAAAAAAACAAGCAATCCAATTAAAAAGGGGGGGGTAAAATGATCTGAATAGACATTTCTCAAAAGAAGACATATAAATGGCCAATAAGTATATGAAAAAATGCTCAACATCACTAATCATCAGAGAAATTCAAATCAAAAGCACAATGACATTTATCTCACCCCTGTTAAAACTGCAATTAAAAAGACAAAAAATAACAGATGAGGTGAGGACACAGAGAAAAGGGAACTTTCACAAACTGTTGGTGGTGGGAATGTAAATTAGTACAACCACTATGGAAAACAGCATGGAGATTTATCAAAAAACTAAAAATAGAACTACCATATAATCCAGCAATCCCACTACTGGGTATTTATCCAAAGGAAAAGACGTCAGTGTATCAATGAGAAACCTGCACTTGCATGTTTATCACAGTACTATTCCCAATAGCCAAGATATGGAATCAGGCCTGGCGCAGTGGCTAACGCCTATAATCCTAGCACTGTGGGAGGCCGAGGTGGGAGGATCACTTAAGGTCAGGAGTTTGAGATCAGCCTGAGCAAGAGTGAGACCCTGTCTCTACAAAAAATAGACAAAATTAGCCAGGCGTCATGGCCCATGCCTGTAGTCCCAGCTACTTGGGAGGCTGAGGCAGGAGGACTGCTTGAGCACAGGAATTTGAGGTTGCAGTGAGCTACGATCAGAGGCAACAGAGTCTCAAAATATATATATATATATATATATACATATATATATACACACACACACACATATATATGTATATATAGAGAATCAACCTAAATGCCCATTAATGGATGAGTGGGTAAAGAAAATGTGGTATATATACACAATGGGATACTATTTGCCCATTAAGAAGAATGAAATGATGTCATTTGCAGCCACATGGATGGAAATGGAGGTCATTATGGTAAGTGAAATAAGCCAGGCACAGAAAGATACCACATGTTCTCACTCATATGTTGATCTCATGGAGGTAGAGAATAGAGTGATAGATATCAGAGGCTGGGAAGGGTGTATAGGTGGGAGGGGTGATGAAGAGAGGCTCATTAATGACTACAAACATACAGTTAGAAGAAATAAGTTCTAATGTTCAAGAGTAAAGTGACTAAAGTTAGCAACAATGTATTATATATTTCAAAGTAGCTAGAAGAGAGGACTGGAAATGTTCTCAACACATAGAAATGATAAATACTAAAAAAAGATAAATATTCAAAATGATGGATACCCCAAATACCCTAACTTAATCATTATACATTCTATGCTTGTAACAAATACTCTTATGCACCCCATTAATATGTAAAATATAATGACAAAAATGGTAAAAAAAAAAAAAGACCCTTATATTAAATAAATTTGTTATACTTTTCTCTTGTTACTCTGTTTTTTCATTACAGGGGTGTCAGCCAAGAGCCTTACGGTGGGTGAACAGAATATAATACATTTTCTCCCCTCAGTTTAGTAGTTGTGATAAGGTTTGTATGGTCTACAAAGCCTAAAATATTTAATATTTACTATCTGGTCCTTTATAGAAAAAGTTTGCCAGCCTCTGTTCTGGAATATTGGAAGAAAGTGTACATATGTTCCAAATATCTATTACTAAATAAGGACATCTTCCATCTACTCCCAAATCATGCATAAGTAAAAGTAGGTGTCAGCTTGTCAGAGCAGTCTTTCCTTATCACCCAATCTGTCAATCTCTATCAGTCACACTGTTTTAGAAAACTACTTCACGGTACTTAACAGTAGCTGAACTTATCTAATTTTTATATTTGTTTACTTTATAAGGTTTGTTCTCCCCACTTTCCCCCCAACAGTCAATTCCCTGGAATATAAGCTTTATAAAAGCAATTTGGCATGTCATGTTTACCATTGCATTTCTAGCCCAGAACAATGCCTGATACATAATTGATGCCCACTAAATGTTAGGTGAATGGAGAGCTTATTTATAAAATCAGGTGGCAGAACATTCTCAGAAATCAACTCAGAAGAATGTTATTTCTTATTTTGAAGAAGAATCATCTCCACAAAGTCTCAGGTTTTCATTTTAGAATTCATTTAAAAACAAAAGACTTTCAGAAAACAATGGCTGTTATTTCTTCCAACAAGAACCACTTAAAACATCAAGTGGGCAATTGACTCAATTTCTCTGTATCTAAGTTTCCTCATTTGCAGAATGGTCCTAATAATCCAAGGTCATAAATGAAATAATATACTAAATCATTTGGGTTGCCATGAAAATTCATGATAATAGTTATAATATAATGCCCACTCATTTTATATACCAATACTAGAATCACATTAACTACTAAAGAAGACATGTTTCTATAGTCATATTAGACATTTTCTAAGTGCCATGAAGAGATAGAATATTAAATATTTTTATATTCTGCCAAGCCAGATTAGATCTGATTCTCTGCAGGTGAAGCATCATAGCAAAATTCATACTGCCAATCTCCCAAGTTGTACGTAAAAGTTCTCAGGAGGTACTAGATATATAGAACTTGAGAATATTTATTTTGCCAGTTTCTCATCTTTAAGTGTATGACTGCTGCTAAGGTAATATCTTCCCAGGCACACAGACTGGGAGAACCTCATCTCCTAGTAGACAATTAAATCTGTGCTTAGATGAAGGGGAGAGTTACTGGGAGACAGAGGGAAAACCATGGATAGCATAGGACTAATAAGAGAAGAAAAAAATTCATTAGGCATATTTTTCCAGGCATTCAGTATAAAAAAAATAGAAAGAATTTAACATTAGTCAAGTACTTACTAAGTGCCAAGCAATGTACTAGATGCTTTATGTTTATTTACCCCTTTAAAGCTAAAAATGAATATGGTCAATATGAGTATCCCATTTAGAAATGAAGAAACTGAATTTTAGAGAGTACGCAAAGTTACCCTGAATAAAACAGAATTGTCATGGAAATTGAATTGGCCTCCATTCATTCAAAAAATACTTTTTAAGCACATTCTATGTGCTCAGCATCAGTCCGAGTGCCATGAACCAGGCCAGGCACTGGGGACACAATGGTGAGCTATCCCTGCCCTCCTGGAACCCACGATGGCTGAGACCGACATCAAACACACAATGATGTCGGTTAACATTTCACTTAAAATTGTGACAAAAAGAAGTACGGGGGAACCATATCTAGCCAGGAGGATCAGGGATGATTTCCTAGAAAGTAATATTTAAGCTAAAAGATGACTCAGAGTTGCCAGGCAAATGGAGAGGAGGAAGGTTGTGGGCAGAAAAAACAATATTTTACAGGCTCTGTAGCAGGAAAGAATTTGACACATGGGACAATTGAACGGTCACTGGGGTTGGAGCAGCTGTTCCTTTCTTCAAGTAACCTCTGCAGGGAGATTGCTGTTATAAATATACAAATCTATGACGCACAGACTAGGCCAGAGCATGTGTGACACTGTGTTGGAGCATGCTAAACTGGGGACGAATAGGCCAAGATGAGCTGGACAAGTTGGCCACAGCCAGAGCACACAGGGCACTGCTGGTGTTGCAAGGATTAAGGTCCTTATGCTATAAGCACTGGGCAGCCACCAACGGTTTTTAGCAGGGGAGTGAAATAATCAGTTCTGTATTTGAATAAGATCATGCTTGCTGACTGTGGTGAATTTCCTGATAAAAATGGTTTGTAAATTATGTCTGTTTATAAGCCTGTAACATGTTACAAGGAGGACAAGCCAAATACTCAAATTATTTTGCCTTCTATAGCAACAGATACCATGTTTGATATCTTTGTTACCCAAAGAGTTGTCCAGGGACTGCCAGCAGCAGAAGCAATGTCACCTAGGAGCTTGTTAGAGAAATATGTAATTTCAGGCCCCACCCAAGACCTACTGAATCAGAATCTTGAGTTTTAACGAGATCCCCAGGTGATGTGTTTGCACTTTAGAGACAAGAAGACTTATTTTACATGATCATACCCCACCACCCCAGCTTCATGGAGACTCAGCAGAACCTAAATGATAACTTGCTGGGACTCTAGTAATTCTATGGAGCCCACTGATACCTCTAAGCTAGTCCATCATCATTCTTGCATAGGATCCTGAGTTGGAAAGGACTAGGGCAAAACCAAACAAATGTAATTCTACTATTCTTACTAAGAACAGGATCCAAATCCAGTGAAGAAATAAGATCAAACAAATCAGAGTCCTGTAGTGTAGACGTCATTACTAGCAAAAGCAGCCTATGACATCAGTGTTAAGTGAGCTAAGAATACTAAGAGGAAGCATATTTTTACTTTAGGTCTCCTCCTTCAAGACAGTCATTAAACTGCACTTTGGTTGCCCTTATAAAATAAAACAACACACACACACACACACACACCACCACCACCACCACCACCACACCATGCATAACAAAATACCAAGCTTCTGTTGTAATATGCCTTATACTACCTAAGAGATCAAGAAAATATTAACTATAAGATCACTTGAATTAATGAATACAAGTCACTTGTTGTGTTGGTAGCCCTTTAGCTAGAATTTTCTCTAGATATGTTTCTTGATTATCTTTAGGCACTTTGTTACATGGTTGAAAAGTATAAAAGGTACTATCAAAATTATCCCTTATTAAGGTTTCTGATGGCTCCCAAGAACTGTGCAACAGTACTATCTGGTAAATGTTCTGTGGCCCTGCAGGGATGCCATGCAGTGTGGTGGGTGGAAGCACAGACTTTGGAAGCCAGCTGTCAGGATCAAATCCTGCTTTGCCACTTATTAGGTGTGTGACTTAAATTACTTTGTGTCTCAGTTTCCTCATCTGTCAAATAGAGATGACAATTGTACTTACCACATAGAGCTGTTATAAGAATTCAATGAGTGAACATGTTTAAAGCACTTAGAAACAACGTCTGGAATATTTTAAGTATTATATATTTGCTAGTTTGCTGTTGTTGTTACATTACAAATGACTATCATCAGAAGCCAAGAAGTCTCACTGGGAATCATACTCGGGACAATAGGCACAGGAAACAATATTAGTCACAGTTTATACAAATGTCACTAGCAGGAAAGGTTACCTATTAGCAATTGGGAAATTGCCAAATATTAATTCCTTTGACGCCACATGTAAGAAGTAAGGCCATGTGGCCTCAGCAAGGTAATTACCAGAACAAATACCCTGGGTTTTTAAAGTCAATAATCCCAAATAGTGTCTCACAATTTTAAAATTTCTATAAACATTTGTAGTTGAGAGTTATTTTCTTTTGGATTTTAAATGGCCTAAGTTAAAACAAAACCAACAAACATTACCTTCTCATGCCAACTGAATTGTACTCAAAGAGTGTTAACAACTACCTACCATGTGAAGTCAATTTATTTTTATCAAGTTTTAGCAATGTAATCATTCCCCCAAAATGCAAAATATTTTTATAAAGGAGGAATTATTTTATATTGCAAAAATATGATTCTACTTCCTAGAAGCTTACAGCATATGAAGCATATATTATAAATTTTACCATTCATTTATTTAATTTTGCTATTTTCTGAGAGTGAAATTGCATCATCAGATGAAAAGATAGCCATTTCCCTATAGGCTCTTCTGATTCTTTTAAAACAAATATAAATTCTGATAAATCATTTTCACACAGCAAAACCAAAAGCTACAGACATCATTCTCACTATGAGATAAACCTCATGTGTTTTAATCTGTTTAGTAGATGGTTGTTGTCTTAGTTCATTTTTGTTGCTATAACACAATACCAGACCGTATAATTTTACAAGAACAGAAGTCTATTTGGCTCACAGTTTGGGAAGCTGGGAAATCCAAGAGCATGGTGCCAGCATCTGGCAAGGGTCATCCCATGGCAGAAGGGTGGAATGCAGAAGTGAGCACGCAAAACAGATAGGGAAGCGGGACGAACTTATCCTTTTTATTAGGAACCTACTTGAGTGATAACTAACCCACTCCCATAATAACAGCATTAATTCGTTCGTGAGGGCAGAACAAATGCCCTAATCACCTCTTAAAGGCCCCACCTTCTCAATACTTTTGCAAAGGCAATTAAATTTCAACTTGAGTTTTGGAGAGGATATTTAAGCCATAGCAGTTATTTATCAAGAAAAACTTCATATCTAATAGAATTCAATAATTGCTTACTGACTAAAGAGAACTTTGTTTTAAAATATACATAATAGTAAAAATATGTGCTTCATGTCTTGTATTTTTATTCCTGAGCCAATTTAACACAAAGTTAAATTTTATTAATTAAACCAAAAAGACACTATTATAAAGAAAAACTCTCCTATAAAAAGCTGATAATTACATTGCTTGAAATACCTAAATTGGGGTATTTAACTCTAAAATTTTGCTTTCCTAAAAATATGACCAAACTTCTAAATTACCAAATAGTGTTCTGAAATACTGTGAGACCTTTAATCAAATGAAAAGACAATATCTATATAAAACATTACAAATTAAGTTTTATGTGCATAATAAATCCCATCTTAGTATTATTAATAAGATTCAATGA
The DNA here is from genome assembly GCA_008086735.1 of Cheirogaleus medius. NCBI lineage: Eukaryota > Metazoa > Chordata > Mammalia > Primates > Cheirogaleidae > Cheirogaleus > Cheirogaleus medius. The sequence goes on from VBSM01002608.1 coordinate 35,979,432, forward strand.
GTATATTGTTTCTAACTTGAAGTGACAGAATTCTACTGGAGCTTAATAAGTAAGTTAATCAATTGATTAGAAAATTCTGCCACTTCATCCTTATGGTATTTTAAATCATTAGTAAACTTCAATAAAAGACAATACCAGAGCAGCCACATAACCTAATAGCCTTTGTAAAAAATGATGAACACTGTTTAACTCCATAGGAACCACAACTAAAGGTGATACCATATGGTACTTTTGATAACTCTACATCTCTTAAAACCAACATCGTTTCCAACAATATTTGTATCCCCATTATATGATGAAATAAAAAAAAAAAACAATATCGTGTTATACATACCAGAAGGTGAATATTATTTTTAAGTAAATATAGTAAGGGAATTTGTAAAAAAGAAACATGGTTACACAGTCATAACTACCATTGCTCTTCCTGTACTTAGTGGCTATATCAAAATAGTAAAAAGTTTTTATCTCAATTGATTTCCAGGCTGTTTTACATAACTCTATCAATAGGAGACAATTTCTCGTATGGGACCATGCCCCTGAGTCTCAGTGATTATACCAGAGTAACTCTCTCAGCTGTGTCAGTTATTATCTATGTCATGTAGCCACCTTGCCTGAAATCTCAGATTATAAAGTTTAAGGGAAGCTCTATATTTTAGATCCCAACTGGTAACTAATTGGCTGAACACTATTTACTAGATGCTTTATGTAAAAAGCACTATGCAAGCGTGAGGAGGAATATAAAAATCTACAATACAGCCCTGATTACCTACCTAGCTAGAAAGTTGTTAAATGCATGTGCATCATGATGTCCAGGTTGATCCAACCTGAGAGTGGACAGATAACAGTTCTTCCCAATGCCACCACTACTCAGGGTTTAATTTGTATGAGTATTTGTGTATGAGTATCAGGGCAGGGACTGAATGCTCTGGTTTGGTTCAGAATTCAGATCTACTCACTATTTATCAGCTGTGTGCTTCTCTGGGTAAGTACTATATATCTTAAATGCCAATGTCTTTATTTTTAACATGAGGATAACAGTAGTATACACTTTATCAGGTTATAGGAAGAATCAAATTAGATAACAAATGTAAAGTGCTTAGCATAGTGCCTGATTCCTAGTAAGCAAATGATAAATGTTGGTTTAGCTGAGCAAGTAGTTTCCTTAGTGCCAGTTTTCTCTTTAGGAGAGTGGAGTTATAGCCTGAAGCAACAGCAACTGCTTGCAGGTGAACTTTGTGAGGTTTGAGGCCCAAACAGCACTGCTTGGGGGGTTAAGGGAATACAATGAGATTCAGGGCTTGGGAGGGGGCAATCTCTACCCTTCTGCTTGGAACACAGTGAGGCCTGAGGAGTTGCGGTGACCTTTGGCACCACATGGTTTTATAGTTTTGAGAGCACCAGGGGAAAAGCAATGTTCTCACAAGAGGCATCTCCTGTAACTGGTTTTTTGGAAGCAAACGTCAAGGCGGATGGAAAAGAAGAATAAGGAGCAGATGTAAGAAGCCAAAAATTACCAGAAATGACTGGAGCGATTTGGACAAGGGAATGCTATGAACCTCTCATTTGTATACCAACAGGCTGGTAGTGCCTGGTGAGGTCGTCTCACTCACACACAAATATACTATAAAACAATAGAATGCAGAGCATGCTAAGGGCAAATAAAGAAGCCAAGATGACAGACATTGTGAATCAGGGGAAGAAGAGATCAGTGTGAGTTAGAGCATTCAAGGATCTGGAACATCAACTGGCCCTTACAGACCGGTGAGGGTTGCGTTATCTATGGAGGGTCTTTTAAGCAAGAAAAACAGTGAACCTAGGTGGGGAAGGAGCACAAGCATGGGGCTTTGGGGACAATGACTGAAATGGGTGTGGATGGGTGATATGTGCAAGTTAATAGTGGGGAAAAGGTTAGAAAACTAATCTGAGGTCATATTTGAATGGGTGGAGGGCCTGGATTTGTTCCTGTAGGTGATAGGGAACTAGAAAAAAAAATATTTTGGTTTGGGAAACCCATAGTGAAACTAGTAATGACTAAGATGAATCTGGCTTCACGTGGTACAGAATTGGAGAGATGCATAGGGGGCATGTGAAAATGGTTAGGAGACTTTTCACAGATGAAGCAGGAACACAATGGGGTATATTATACTGACATAACATTACTTACCATTTTCTGAAATAGCATTTACAGGGAATAAAAGAAAGTCTAAGAGAAGTATGGTCTTCTATTACTCCTCAATTTCCGTTCATAATTTTCTCATGATTACTTCTCCACGTCCCAGTGGATATGGCTGTAAGCCACAGCTTGCTCATTTATAAGTTGCATAAGCACTCTTCATGATACACTAAAGTTCTAGTGTTGCTCTAATGCAATCTCTTTTCTCTCCCGCCCCCCGCCACTTTTTCTCTTTTAGGTCTAATTCAGACTTATGCTTTGGAAATATAACTACATTCCTACAATTTTCTTAGGCATTTCAAATGCTGCATATTAATACATTTCTATATAATGGTAGTTGTGATAGAACAGTGTCATAAAAACATTGTTTTCTCTCATGTAGAATCCCTGAAAATAAATTCTTTCAAAGAGGCAGGAAAGCAATTCAATGTTTTGCCTGCTGCTAACCCCACCGACTGTTGATACACCCTTCTGCCAATACTGGATTAGGAAAAATAAAATTATTCAACTAGAGCAATGACTAGGTTTTTCGAGGACATTCTTGTAACTGCAAATACTCACTTGAGCTCTTCAGCAAGATTCTCAGTAAAAGACCATCATGATGCAGTAGGGTTTCCAGAAGCAGGTTCCAATTACAACCTGGCTGGGATAAGAGCAGTTTCAATTGACCCTCGGCTTTCAGTCCTCCAGCTGATGGAGTCCTTTCAAAATGCAAGATAAAGGTGGAGTAATGAAGTTAATTTATCTATGAAATTAATAGCCTTAAAGTACAGATGTAATGCTAACTCCTTTAAATGTCAATTCCTCGCAGATTACTCTGAAAATGCTTTCATGCTTACTTACTTTAGGGTTGCCCAGGGAAGGAATTACATTTAATTTCAACTAGCTAAAAGCAAATTAACATTTGGTAGCTTGCCAAATTTAAAACTGATACAAAATCACCATGCCCATATTTCGTGGAACTCTGTCCATTTTTGTTTCATGGAGAAAAGAAAAATTATTTATGCATTTATTTTGAATGCATTCATTTGTTCATTTATCAATATATAATGAGTGCCTACTATGTGCTATTAACTCCTTTCATTATTAATGGAAAGAAATTCTAATGGATTTGGCTACTTTGTAATTTGCTATGTACTATGATTGCTGATAAAATGAAAGGAATTCAAAGCTTCTGTTAAGGGTCAACTGTAATCTAATTATTTAATATGTAAAGCCTTAAATCAACATGCAATTATCAGAACTGCTGCAGTTACATTGCTACCTACTTAGGTAATCATTTCATCAAAGAGAAATAATACCACGGCAAATAATTTTCTACTTGCAAAATTATCATCAGTGTTGAACAGAAAATCGAAGCCCGGTCCCCTACGTCACCATTTTCACTCACCAATGAATCAGCGGGAGATAGGAAAGTAAAGTAGGAACTGAAAACTGATAACATTATTCACCTTCTCCTTCTAAAATCTCAAAATTTAGATGTGCTAAAGGTCGCAACATGAGAAATCAATTTACAACAAGAACAACAACAACAAAAGGCAGGAAAAGATCAAACTCAAATCGGTGGCAGCCATAAGCAGGTGGAAATAGGGTGGCATTAGAAAGGGAAAGTGTGACTGAGCAATGGAGAGGTGAGAATGAGAGGCTCATATGCTTCCAAGTGGACGACACAGAGCAAGGGGTATTAAATAAGAGAGATTATTTGCAGCATTGTCATTAGCAGATGCCATTTACTGAGTGATGAACCATCCAGATGTCAGCACAGTCTAGACCAGTGGTTTTCAAAACTTGGGCCCCAGACCCCCAGCAGCAGCATCACCTGAGTGTACTTGTTAAAAATGTGAATTCCCAAGCCTTGTTCCATCAGAAATTCTGGGGGTGGGCTCCAGAAATGTGTGTTTTAAGAAGCCCTCTCCAGGAGATTCTGATGCATGTTCAGGCTTGAGAACCACTGTTGTAGACTGTGCTTTCTAAAGCACAGGTAGGAGGGACAGGACTAGTTAGCATCATCTTTCCTGCCTCTGTGCCTTTGTGCCATACAGGTCCACCCACAATGGTCTAAATGTTTGTGTCCCCCCAAAATGCATATGTTGAAACCCTAATCCCAATGAGATGGTATCTGGAGATGGGGACTTTGGGAGGTGATTGGTTCATGAGGGTGGGATTAATGTCCTTATAGGAAGAGGCCAGAGAGTTAAGTTAGCTCAACCTCTTTTTGCCATGAGGATACAAAGAATTGGTGTTAGGCAAGCTGGAAGAAGGCCCTCTTCAGAACCCAACTGTGCTGATACCCTCATCTTGGACTTTCAGCCTCCAAAACTGGGAAATAAATGTTTGCTGTTTAAATCACCCAGTCTATGGTATATTTGTTATATCAGCCTGAGCTGACCAAGACACCATCCATGCAATGATCTCCCTATAACCCTTTACCTTTATCTTAATCCTATTAAACCTTTAATTTGCAGCAAAAATTTCACTTTCCCTGTTAATTCTTCACTAAAATTTTCTCTTTACAGTGGTCTTTCTCATTTTGAATTAAAGCACTTATGGATAGTACACACATTTTAACACTTTATTATTTCATCAATTAAAGTTTTATCTCTCCATCCAAGTTTAAGCCTCATGAGGATACTTGTTTTATACCCTCAAAATTTCTACCAGTGAACTAAGCACATTTAAAGGCTCTGTAAATGTTAACTGATTGACTTGTCTTCTCATAAATGGATAGGAAAACTCTTTTTTTTTTAAAGATATTTTGCCAAAAAGCTGGCTTAAGAAAAAGAGGATTCAAAGATCTAAAATGAAGAAGTTTCAAAGTACCTCCCCCTTGGCTTGGCTTGGTGTTTGGAACATCTCATAACCTTATGATGCATAAACTCCTTCAGCCTGTGCTTAAACTTTGGACCAAATCAGGCTTCCCATGTGAAATTCTAATAACATATCTCAAAACAGAGTAACTTATTGAGTAGTTGATGGGGTAGTGTTAGCTAGGAAAAGTCCTGCCTTGGGTGGGTGGTGAAGAGAGGAGAAGGATGTTATTTAATTCTTGAGCTAGAGGAATCAGATCTACCAGTTTTGGGTATCCCAGAAGTTCTGAATTACTTTCCCCGATTGGTCTGGCTTTTGCAGTACTTCCAAATATGGTGCCAAAGGAAAAATCCACGAAGTGAGCTCTTTGGACTGAAACGAAAGCAGATACTCACAATGGCTGTCCCTATTTCCATCCTAAACCCCACGTGCTGGCTTCTAGAAGCCCCCTTGGGATTCAACAGATGAAAATAGCTAGTTGGTAGTAAGTTCTGTATTAAAATTGGCTTGGTTTTTGAACATTTCCTACCTGTATATTATGCTTGACTTGAATGCTGGTTTAAGGATACATTTAATGAACTGAAAGATCCAGTTTGGCTGCAGTATAGAAAGAAAGGGGGATCTTTGAGTGATTCTGAAGAAGCAGATAGGAGCCAGATCATGAAGGGCCTCACTATCCCAAGTGGGAATTTTAGACCCACTGATGAGTTTAAGGCAGGAGTGTTTCCTGATCTGGTTGCAGTGTGGAGAATGCATTGGAGGTGGTTAGTAGTTTTGCTCAGCCCTTCAGTCATGTAATAAAATAATTTGAATGTTATTTTATACCACCCTATCTGAATACCTGGTTATAAATAAATCTCTCATTTACCAGATGGAAAACTGTTTGTTGACATGTACCTTAATTCTTGGATCTTTCAACTTATCACAGATTTTGAAATGTACAGTAGAATGACTCACTAAGAGGAAAAATAAAATAGTACAAACATTCCTCAATCACCAAGCTCTGAGTAATAAATGCATTGAGGAGTCTGTGTTGGGCATATGGAGAAGCATATGTTCCCTCATCCTTTGAGCTGGTGGAGCTGTGAAAGTGAGATTAGCTTCACAAAAAAATGATAGAAAGGGGAATATATATATATGTATATATATATATATATATAATATGTACATGTTGAATTCCACTACAATACAAAGAAGAGAATAAAAATTTATAAATCCTATAGAACTCAGAAATATTCTGTGTGGAAACAGGATGACCACATGGCTGGGTTGTATTGGATTTATACTCTAATAAGTGCTGTATTTCCAAGACACATATTGGCCTAAAGAATTGTTCAAATCCAGATCATAATGAGATTCAATCATTTATTGGTTTATGAAACTAAAAAAATTATTCTAATAAAATCATTGGGAAAGGTAGGAAGAGCCCTTCCCAACAAAGTTCCTGATGATCCACTTGGCAAATTTGTGCTTTCCGTCCCTACGACTACAAGCTCTGTGAGGGTAGAGGTCCGTTTCTGTGGTAGAGTAGGGTGGGGTGGGGTATGTACACCTCTACAGGGGACCATTTAGGATTCCCCTAAACCTAAAGTTATAGCTCCATCTGGCCATTTTTGGCTCCCCCATGCCAGTATTCTATCAGGCAAAGAAAGGAGTTGTTATACTGGCAAGCGTGATTAATCTTAATTGTCATGAGGCGCTAGGGTTGCTGCTGCATACCTGCTGCATGAGGAAAGTGGGGACCAGTATCTTCATTTCTTTTCTTTTCCTTTTTTGATTTTAGAGACAGTGTCTTGCTCTGTTGCTCAGGCTAGAGTGAAGTGGTGTGATCATAGCTCACTGCAGCCTTGATCTCCTGGGCTTAAGCGATCCTCCTGCCTCAGCCTCCTGAGTAGCTGGGACTACA
>VBSM01002608.1:35986418-36001092 GCA_008086735.1 Cheirogaleus medius
GCAAGTAACATAGATCAGCAGATATAATGGCCAATGATGAGGGGAGATGGAATAGGTGGTAGAAGAATGTAATGATGGATATCACTTCCAGATTCAAGAATAACTGCAGCAGGGGATATTCTACCTTGTCCCACTAACTCTACTATAATTAAACTTAAAAAAAAACACTAAATAAATTGTGATCAGTCATCATCTTGAAGAATCAATGATAGAACTTGGAGAACTTAACATGGAGAATGAGCATATCCTGTGGTGCAAGGGGTAGACCATAGCAGATGTTGTCAACGACCTCATATCCTCTTGTCCTTACCTCTCAGCTCACACTTGTCTTATTTACATCCGTTAAAGACTGCATTTTTCTACCTTTCAGTAAGTACCAGGAATCAATTCCCCCAGAGCAGCCCTCAACCAATGGCTGTTGAGAGTTTGTGTATGAATACCTCAGTGTCTTTGCTCCTTTGGTGGCATGATTCTGAAATGTATATTTTACACGGGTTTTCAGAATTTCCCCAGGAGGTTAAGTCCCAGTCCTTGTAGTAGTTGGCTTGATTACACAAATCTTTGTTATCTTCCTTTCTTTGTCTTATTTACCCACTTCCCTTCCAGTGTTTGTTCCATCTAGAAGATAAATTACTTTCACTTGAATCCTTGCTGCAGGGTCTGCTTCTTGGAGAAATCCAAAATAGGACATGCATGAAAGTACTTAGCGTTCATCTCACTTAATCCTTGTTTCAGGAATATTGAGAAACTAATCCAAGGTCATTAAAGCTAATAAATGTGGCTGCTGGACTTTGAACCAGGTCTCTCTGACTTCAAAACCCAAGCTCGTTCCATTACTTCATTTTTTTCCCCGTTCAACCTGATTGATATTTTGGCTGGGCTGCATTTACTAGCATTGAGGATGTTTGGCTCTATTCAACGTCCTGATTGAGGATACCATGTTTTTGACCTGAAATCAGGTTTGTGGTCTCAGGGCTGATTCCCAAATTGGAGCCATGTTATTCAAGGTATCTAGGGACTGATTTCGACCAGATGATTCCTGGCATGGGTTACTGGGCCAAATTTATACCAGAGGCCATAAGTTACATGATTCAGAGAACAAAGGCGAGGACATAACTAAAGAGAAACTGAAGGTAAATGCCCAAATGTGGGAAAACAAAAGCAGAGGGGAGGTCTCTATATTACTGTATTACTCTTGGTTTTCCATAATTTATCCTTCAAAATCTTTCTAGGAAAAGAAGTAAAGAAAAATTAAAGAAATTTTGTCATCTTTCTCTAAGATGATGTTAATAATTTTAGCACCTGAGCAAAAAGTAGAGGAGAAAAAAAACCCCAAAATATTTTCATCATCATTTTAACCAGAAGTGTATAAACTATATGTAGTAATAGCATGGAAAATGTTTGCATATATTTTAATCACAATAATGGGTATAGTGAAGTCTCTATGATCTTTATAATTAAAGATGATTTACTAAGTAGAAGTCAGCATTCACCTGCACATTTATATATATATAGAATTTGCCTTGATCTTTAAATAACTTTTTCTAATGTACACTGTCATTCTTGGAGAGTTTCATTTTTTTCAAGGTTGGTTATGTCTACATTACCTGGTGTACAACTTAGGGGTAGGCATTCAACTTATGAGGACCTCTGCTTATTTCCTGATTTTAGCAAATTAACCTTTTCACTTTGGATGATCTCATTTTCTAAAACTCACGTAAACATATTAGTACTCAAAATTCATGGCCTAGATTCATGCTTTAATGCTAACAAGTTAGCACATCCCATTTACAAAAATATATAAAATCGAATTTTAATTTTAAAAATAATATTACATTTCAGCCATCATTTTTGGGTTCTCTCCAGAGTGGTAATAATCTAGCACCTGGGTCACTGAGACACTGGACACCACTAAATCACTCAGCCATTCCCTTTGAGGAGTAAAAGTCATCTCTGTGGAGCCACTGACTATCATCAGTCCCTCTCTACCAGATAATGCCCTATTATAGGGAGGTCCAGAAAGGCCTCCTTTAGTATCACATTCCTGATAAGTGCAGAGACACAGTGAGGAAGCAGTTCAATCTTCCTTCCACTTTATCACACGTGTAGTAGATTCTTTTAACATGTTTAGGTAATTGATAAAATCTGCCACTTTCTGAAACATACAGCTCTTTACTAACATGGCATTTATGAATGATTGTTTAGTAAGTACTTATGTGATGAGTGCCATGAGCTCATTGAATTCCCATGACTCTCCCGTGAGAGTATCTCAGAAAGTTAAGGGAAGACGACGTTATGTTTCAAGATGAAGGAAGTAGACCATAATATTGCATGCTGTCTTCAGGAAGATCATTAAGATTGCATTGTATTTATGTTTCAACTTCCTCACCAAATTACAAACTGTTTCACTGGGAAACTGAAGCTTGCATGGGCTAACTAACTATGGCAATGCTTGGCATTTCATCAGATCACAAGCTCTCTAAGCTTTTTTCCTGAATCCAGTGGAACAGCTTGTCAGCAGCATCTGGGAGACCAAAACTCCTTTTGTCCTCCTCTCCAGATGTTCTCTCCTAAGGATACTAGAAATCACCTCCTCATCAAGACTTTGCTGCCCATGCCTGAGCTTTCCCACTCAGATCAAATTTTGTACCATTTAATATGGCACTTATCTGATACAATACTACTTTGAATTCATTTGTCCATTCATTCATTCATTCAACTAATATTTATTGGCTGGCTTCTATGTGCTAGACCATGGAAACACAACAGTAAGCAAAAAACAGACATTCCTTATTCTTATGGACTTTAGTAGAGGATACATATACAGTTTAGATGATCGTACAAATAAGAATAAAATTACAATTGTGAAAGCTCAGTGAAGGAAAAGCAAAAAATTGCTATTAGAAGTTATAGTAAAAAGAAGTGAAGTAGTCTTTGGAGTTGATGAAAGTCTTCCTTACAGAAGTCACATTTGAGCTGAGATATGAAGATTAGTTGGCATTACCTATAAGAAGGAGGAAGACATTTCAGGGAAAGGGAAAAGCATGTGCAATGATCCTGTGGCAGAAAGGTGCATGGCATAGCAAGGAAATGGCATAGCAAGCAGAGTTCACAGGGTAATGGATATCATTGGAGAAGTGGGTAAGAGCCATATCTATGTAAATCTTATAGGCTATCCTACTTTTTGAATATATTTAAGGATAAAGGGGAATTCATGGAAGGTTTTTAAACCATAGTGTGACATGATAAAATCTGAGTTTTAAAAATAGGTTTGGGTTTGAGAAAACACTGGCTACAATTTGGAAAATATTGGAAACAGAAATGAAAATATACATAAAAAGAATGCTAGGAGGTCATTGAAGTAGTTAGGAGAGAGATGATGGTGCTTCGGGCTAAGATGAAAGTGGTACCATGAATAGTAGATAGTAGAAGTTAAAATTAATGAGACTTAGTAATGGATTGGATACATAGAAGAGAAAAAAAGGGGGTGTTAAAGTTGCCTCCCAAGGCTCTGGCTTGCACAGTTGGATGGATGTACCATTAGCTGAGATAGAAAAAAATAGAAGAGCATCAGTTTGGAGGGAATATCCTAAGTTCAGTTTTCATCATGTTGAGTTTGTAGTGTAGTTGTGATCTCCAGGTATAAGCCCAAAGAAGGCATTCATGTATAGTTGGCACCCCCAAATATATGGGTTTGTAGTTTTAGGAGAGGTTGAAATTAGAGATATGAATTTGGCAGGGGTGGTGGTGGTGGTGGTGCACATAGGGAGTACAGGAAGCCATAGAATGAAAATATCACCTAAAAAATGGTTATATGATAGAACACCAAAGACATTCAATATTTAATGGCCATGATGAAGTAGATGAACCTGCAGAGAAAGCAGAGAAGCAGCAACAGGGAAGATAGTGGGAAAGTGAGTGAGTATCTCAGAAGGAAATCAGGAGACTATCTCAAGATGGAGGAAGTGGACAATGGTGTTGTATGCTATTGTATACAAGCTTAGTTGTATTCCTCATGTAACATGAGGAATGTTACCAACATGTAACAATAGGAGGAAAGGGACTTTGTCTCAGACTTCATTGCCTGCCTCTTCTCTCACCATTAGTACCTAGCACAATGCCTTACGTGGAGAAAGTTTTATAAATGCATTTATTGAAGGACTGAATGAATGGGTCTTGCTGAACTGAATAAAAGGAAAGACCCACATAGCATACAATAGAATGAAGCCAAAGGAGCTCAGTCTATTTAGTATAAATCCAAAACAGGATTACATTGAATAAAAGCTTAGTAAAAACAAAAGCACAGTAGAATGAAATATCTATTGCGCAAGATGGACTGGCCATGAATCAAAACATCATGTTGTCATCATAAAAGAAAATGAGCAGTTAAAATGAATGGACCGTTTACTCACACTGATTATGCAGGTTGGATTCAGTGTGTACTTATGACCTACTTAGCTAAGGAAGATTTGAAAAATATTTGGAAATATTTTTAAAACCACGTTTGCTCATAAAGGGAAGAAAAAACTTTTTAAACCACATGAAGATAAAAGTTTAGAAAATTATAAAAAGTATTATAATGCAATGTACTATACTTGACCAAGATAGCATTCTTTTTTGAAAATTTACATTAAAGCACAGTATGGTGTCATAGTGTTAACCTTGAGATTAATATATTCTCTATGTATCATAATATTAACCTTGAGATTAATATATTCTCTAGGTGCCTTAGTTTAATCTATTATGAAACTGATTACCCTTTCTAAGTCAACTCACATTGTTAGCCTATATCACTGCTAGGGACAATGAATACCATACATTTTACTTACTGCTTTGAAAATACATTTATTTTTCCTAAAATAAACTCTTTTAAACTCTATTCCCAGAGTTCTAGGAGAACATGAAGAATTCAGGATTTATCCATTTATATATTTCATAGTTTTCTCTAGTAAGCTTATAGACAGATTTATGGTCCATACTGCTGTTTATGCATTTTTAACTTTTTTTATTTCGGAGATAGGGTCTCCCTGTGTTGCTCAGACTAGAGTACAATGGCGTGATCATAGCTTATTGCAATTTCAAACTCTTGGGCTTAAGAGATTCTCCCACTTCAGTCTCCCAAGTAGCTAGGACTACAGATACAAGCCACCATGCCCGGATAATTTTTTTTTGAGGCGGGGTCTTGCTATATTGCCCAGGCTGGTTTCAAACTTCTGGCCTCAAGTTATCTCCCACCTCGGGCTCCCAAGTTACTAGCATTACAGCTGTAAGCCACTGTGTCTGACCTTAATTCTTAGTTTAAGTCTTAATTTCATGTCCTTCTCTTTGCTCTTTTTTTTCCCTTCTCATCTACTTTTAATTAATTATTTTTATTTATTTAGCATTGCTAAAAGCTGACAAACTGTTTCAGAAACAATGTATAGATATAAATAAGTAAGCAAGTAGATTAATAAACTACGAAGATCCTCTATAATATTAACTATTTCAGTCACTTCTCCTCTCAGCCTTCCCCTTCTCTAATATATTTTTAGTTTGTCATCATCCAACCCCTGTATTTCCCTGAATAGCTCATTTTAGTTGCTAGGGTGAAAAAAGGAGTTTTGAAGGATAACTTGGGAGTGAAAGACTCACAGAGACAGCTGATACAGGTAAGGGAGATGGAGGGAAAGGTGACATTTTAAGGTCATATGATAGTGGTCTAGGAATCCCCACTGCAATGCCTAACAAATGCAAATCAGTAACTCAAGTAATTTTGAAAGTACTTTTATTGCTGCCCTGGGTTCCTCTGATTGGTACCACTGCTCTGCGTGCGTTAGATCATAAATCACATGGGTCAAATCTTTCTAAGCAGATTATATGGGCCTAGTAAAGAATAATCGTCAGAAAATATGACACTTAGTGGTGGCGGTGGGGGGAGTGCTCATACCATATCTTGCCTGGAGAATTGAGAAAGGCACAGGAGAGAATCATAGTTATTCTAAGAGAGAAAACTACATAAATAAAGGCCTGAAACCAAGAATAAGCAACAAATTAAAAATTAAGAAGTAAGAAATAACTGAGTCTTAAAGATACATGAGAAGACTGACTTAACTGGAGCAGAAAAAAACTGTTGGGTGCTCTAGGAAATAACCTGAGAGAGACAGTGTAGGTGAAGCAGAAGCTATATGGGTTTATAAGCAGGAGAGAGACATAATGAAAACAGTATTTTAAACATGTTAAATAGTAATAAGATGGACTAAGTACGTTGCTATAATAGGGTGGAGAGAAGGGGTGGTTCTAGGAGAACTTTGGAGGAAGAATCAACTGAACATGATAATAGACTAAGAATAGAGGAAGAAAAAGCTTAACATGGAAATCATGATCAAGATTCTATTCTGGAAGCATTTAAGAACAATGTCGCTCCCTCCATGTGTGGAGGATGAGGGAAGAGGAGAAGGAAGGATCAGTTGAGGACATCATATTGAGTTTCCAGTAGTACAGTGGGTCTTTCAAGAAATATGAATAGCTGGACATATGATTTTGGGATACAGGTAAGCACTCGGAGCTAGAGGTGCAGAGCTAGAAATCATCTTTGCAGATTAAGCCATGTAAACAAAAAAGCAATCAAAGAAAATGGATTTTCTTTTTCTTTTTTTAAAAGTTTTTTTATTTTGAAGTTAAATTATAGAAAATTTGGAAAATATAAACAACTACACAAATGAAAATTAAAATCACTTTGCAATCAGTTGCAAGCCACCCAGAGATAAAACTATAAACCAGGGGTCCTCAAACTTTTTAAACAGGGGGCCAGTTCACTGTTCCTCAGACCATTGGAGGGCTGGACTATAGTTTAAAAAAAACTATGAACAAATTCCTATGCACACTGCACATATCTTATTTTGAAGTAAAAAAACAAACGGGCAAAAACACCCGCATGTGGCCCACGGGCCGTAGTTTGAGGACGCCTGCTATAAACCCTCCAGTATATATTCTTTCAATATTTGTTGGGCTGACTTTGATGATTTCATAATTACTAACCTGTATTTTCCCATTAACTATATCACAATTATTTCCCTATGTCATTAAATATTTTTCAAAATCCACCCTTTTAATTACTTCACAGTAGTCTATCATACGGCTATCCCATAATTGATTTATCTAATACTCTGCTATAGAAAGTTTATTTCCATTTTTTTCTTTTAAATAATGCTTTGATGGATATCTTTACATATAAAACTTTGTCAGACTCTCTGATTAATTCCTTATAGCTGATTCCTAGAAATGGAATTGCTAAACAAAGGAGCAAAAATATTTTTTAAGTTTTTGATACATATTATTATACTAAACTGCCCTCCAGAAAGCATGCATCAAATTGCATGCTAAATTGTCATTCCATGTTCTAATCTTTGTGTTAGGATAATAGTAGAGATTGGTTACTAAATAGAAGCAGAGAGAAAGAAATTTCTTTTGTATTTTCACTTGCTTTAGATATAGAAAGGAGAAAAAAAGCTAAATATAAGAAATACCTATTTGAAAGACAAACCCATTTTCATGCCGACTTCCCACGCCTCTAGCTGAGTTAAACTGAGCAGGCCCGGAGGCAGAAGTCTTACAGAGCTATGCCTAAAGGGGGATAACTCCAATGGTTCCAGATATAAGATAGGAAGACAATAAAATATCAGTTAAAGCATCTGACAAAGGACTAACGTCCATAATATATAGAGAACTGAAACAAATCAGCAAAAGAAAAACAAATAAGCTCACCAAAAATGAGCAAAAGACATGACAGATTTTTTTCCAAAAGAAGATGTACAAATAGTGAACAAACATATGAAAAAATGCTCAACATCACTAATCATCAGGGAAATGTAAATTAAAACCCCAGTGAGATACCTCCTTACCCCTGTCAGAATGGCCATTATTAATAAGCGAAAAAAGAATATATGTTAACGCAGATGTAGTGAAAAGGCAGTACTCAATCACTATTGGTGGGAATGAAAACTAGTACAACCTCTGTGGAAAACAGTGTGGAGATTCCTCGAAGTAGACCTACCATTTGAGATAGCAATTCCACTACTGGATACCTCCCCAAATGAGAAGAAGTCATTACATCAAAAAGATACCTGCGCCCAAATGTTCATCACAGTGCAATTCACATTGCAAAGATATGGAATCAACCTAAGTGCTCATCAACTGATTAGTGGAAAAAGAAAATGTGATATATATACATGTATGTGTATACACACACACACACACACAAACACACCATGGAATACTAATCAGCCATAAAGAGGAATGAAATAATGTCTTTTGCAGCAACTTGGATAGAACTGGAGGCCATTATCCTAAGTGAATGAATGATACAGCTTGTTTGCTTAATTCATGCTGTAAGAGATCCAGCTGTTTAATTTGTTATTTTTGCAATAATGAACGTTAAAGAGTTGGCTATTTAATCCCTAATGATATAAAATATATTTACATGCAAGATGACAGAGTATTTGAGAGTATTCCATTTCTAGGAATCAATCATAAGGAATTAATCAGAGATATTGACAAAGTATTATATGTAAGTAAAGTAACAATATACTGAGGTCCTTGAAGGTGCCTATGCCTTATTAATCTTGGATTCTTCAATACCCACATGGGGATAGGCACACAGTAGGCAAGCAGTATATGATTGTTGTGTCTATAGAGACTTTTATTTATGAGATTTCCATACTCTCTATTTATGGGTAGCACTCTTGTTCCTCAAGAGAGTGATATAGTCAGTCAACTTAGATGGTGAAATAGCTGATAGTGTATTTCCATGACGAATCAAGAATGTATGGGTATTAACTATGTCTCCTTTAGCTATACATGATATTTTTTTTCTCAGATACCAAGGAAAGGTATTTTCCAATGATATATTTAGCAAACAATCAAACTGCCATGCCACATAATTCCACAAAATGTCATCAGATTACTCTGCAAGTACATTTCCTGATTTAAATGATTTTTCTTCTTTTTAAATACTGCTAATTAAATAATGTAAGTGAAAGATCCTATTCATGATTTTAAAAGTTACTTCTCTCTCAGCTTATACCTGAGTTTGTTATGTGAATTATCCAGTTTTGCTATTTATGTTTGATAATTAGCCAAAGAACTGTCAAATCCCCAGTTATAGATCAAGAATGTGTTTTAAAATAGAACTAAATTTTAAAAATTTACAGTTTTCCATTATATCACTACAGTTATAAGCCAGGAGAATGATTATGAGGCCTGTGCCTTAAATTCTTGAGCTTAAAAAAGAGAAATAATACTCTTGACTTATCTGCCTGTTGTGAATAAGTTATAAGTTCTTTTTGTAAGATGCATTTACATTCACAGATAAAAGTTTCTATTAAACTTTAAAAGGAATCATAGAATTATAGACAGTATGGCATTTAGAGGCATTCACTCACCTGAGTAAAGTAGAATAGAAATGTGATATGCAAGAAATCCAGTGTAATGGTTGCTTAAAACATGATTTTAAGGAATCTGAAGCAGACTCATCCATGCCATGCTGAAAAGTCCTAGGGAAAGAAATAATTATTTCAGAATATACAGAACATATTAACTATGAAGACCACTGAAATAACCTTTTATTTTTTACTTAATATTCAGTTAATGATTTTTTGTTTTGTTTTTTGAGACAGAGTCTCACTGTGTCACCCCTGGTAGAGTGCAGTGACATCATCATAGCTCACTGCAACCTCAAACTCCTGGGCTCAAGCGATCTTCCTGTCTCAGCCTCCTGAGGAGCCAGGACTACAGGTGTACACCACAATGCTCGGCTGATTTTTGTCTATTTTTGGTAGAGATTTTTAGGGTCTTGCTCTTGCTTAGGGGGGCCTCAAATTCCTGGCCTCAAGCAATCCTCCCACTTCAGCCTCCCAGAGTGCTAGGATTACTGACATGAGCCACTGCGCTCAGCCTCGGTTAATGATTTTCACACAAATGATATTGTGCTAGAAAGGACATTGCACCCACTTCATCCACTTGAGATTTATGTTAATAGGTGACTCAGGGGCCAGGTAGGCAAGTCAGTACAGCCACAAAGAACCATGAGCTAAGACTTAGGATCTTTATGAGCCTCCATATAACAATCTTTACCCTTGGGGAAAGTGTAATAATACCATTATCATTTATTTTTTTAAATAAATATTAGGCATTCACATTATAAAATTCATCAATTATAAATGCATAAAGAATAGTACAATGAATATTATTAATACTTATATCTCCATAAGTAGTATTTAGATATCCCATTGTATCCTCCTCAACTTGGATCCAATAAATGCCAATATTTTGTCATATCTGTTTCATTAATGCAAAAAATGTTTGGCTGAAGGTACCTCTTTTTAATCTTTAAAGTGATTTATAAATACTAAACAATAAGTGAGAAGTTAAAATAAATTTGGTATGCTCCTAAGGGTCTAGAGAGGACTTATAAAGAAGAACTTAATTGTAAAATATATGATTATGATTTGAAAATTACAACAATTTGGCTAGAATACCTGATCTACAACTGTCTTTGGGAAGCGACTGTAATATTTTTCTAGGTTAGATCAAATTCAACTCTAAACCTTGACATTAAGAAGGATTTGTTACATAAAATAGTTAGCAGATAGTTTAGCTAATAAAAATTTTATAATAACAGGAGACTATATTTGCCTACATAGAGTTAAAAGTGATGACTGGGAACATTTTAGAAATGGAATTCTTTGAAGTGACATTATCTCTCGTTACATATAGCACAGAAGAAATAGTGTATTTTTATACTAAATGATACGTTGAATAGAATTTGATTTTGAAAATCCACTCCTATTTTTCACTCCACATCTTCCTTCTTGTATCCTCACACTTTCCAAATTTGACCCTGCTCTCCCCTGGTTGTCTTGCTGGGCAGAGCATTGTCTAATTAAATACACTTGGAACTTTTTTAGACTTTCAATATATCATTTCTTCATTGAAAGCCATTTTTTTCTCACTAAATTCTAGATCAAAACAAAAATTCCTTAAATAAGCTTCAAAGTCAGCCTGTATTATTTCCACTCCTTGCATTCCACTGTGTGAGCTAAAGAGGTAGGCAGAAGCTAGGCCAGATATGGTTTTCTAAGGAGTCTAGACTTTGTAGCAGCAATAAGTAATCATTGAAGAGTTTATAGCATGCGAATAATACCAGAAGTTTTATAGCTTACAAAAATCACTTCAGCAGTAGTGAGGAGAGTAGACGGGAGGAGATGAAGGCAGGAAGAATGGAGATAATGAAAATGACATTGCAGTAGACCAGTCAGAAGAGGATATAAGTAGACAACAAATATAAAAGAAATGTTAAATTAACAGAACTAACAATATTCATCTTCTAATGACAGGGGCTTGGTGATGGAATGAAGGGGAAGATTGAAGTAGAAAGTTAAGAAACAGGGAAAATCCTAGGATGAATTGCAAGTATTTTACTTAGTTTTAAGTATGTTGAAGGGGCTGCAGATATTTGAAGTACATACAAAGAGAGGCACACAATAGGAATTTAAATTTACTGATCTAGTACATACAAGTGATATCTGGTTTGAAGATATTGATGTGAAAGTCATCAGCATAATGGTGAAGCCATAGGAATGAATGAATTTACCCAAAGAAAGTATAAGATGAAAAAAATGGTCAAGAACAAAATTCTGGAACACACGAACATTTAAGGGAAGGGGTGAAAAAAAAGAAACACTCAAATGAAACCAACAAGGGATAATCAAAGTAGGCAAAGAGACAGGAGAAGGTGATGTGAGGGAAGCCAAGAGAAGAGAAAATGGCCAATTGTGTTAAAAGCTGCAAAGAGGATAAGAGAAAGAGAATCCATTTGGGTTTGTGGAACCTATAGCCTCAAGGCCACATGTGGCCCTCCAGATACCCAAGCGCAGCTCCTCCACTGAATCTGAAATTTTGATTCTGTCAAAAGGCCACACCCAAGGATCTGGAAGGCCACATGTGGCCCCAAGGCCACAGGTTCCCCACCCCTGCAAGAGAGTAGAAGTCCAATTGCAGTGCACTGAGTGAATGGTAGGTATAAAAGTGGAAACAATGAGTGCAAACTGTTTTAGGAGAGAAACCCAATAGTAAAGGAGAAATAATTTTTAATATGAATGCTTGGAGGAAGGAGCCAGGAGATAGAAAAGGCCATGGAGTAGGAGGTGAATGTAATGAATGTAATCAAGAGGTCAAGTGAAAATATTTGCTTTAGTTGGGAAAAGAGACACATTGATCAGAAACCAATCAAAGGATGTGGAGGTGAGCAGGGACCAAAAGAGCTATTAAGAATTGAGACGAGAAGTTAAAGTACATTCATGATGGTCTGGATTTTCACAGAGAAGTAGAAGCTCAAGGCCATCTGCTAACAATGCAATGGGGCAAAGGTCAGGGGTTGACCAAAGTGAAGAAGGATGGGAGAAGAAACTGCCCAGAGATTGGACAAATAAGTGAGATTTCCAAAAGGTACAAAAGGAGAGCCAAGTGATATTCTCCAGCAGCGTACCAGAGTCTGGATAGAGAGGTCAAGAAAAGGACGTTATGGGAGAGGGACATGAAACAGCAAGGGAGCCAGGTGCTGGTGTAATGTGACAAGGAGATGCAGCAAGGGGTTTGGAGAGAAAGGCAGTCTCAAAAAAGAGACAGCCTGGGGGAAGAGGATGGGACAGACATGGAGGGCTTGATGGACGAGCAGGAAAGACTAGAGGATGTGGACAAAGAGATGGAGTATCAGAGCCTATGCCTACTTTTCCACCTACTTCTTTGAGTATAAATCCCCATTTGTCAGTTACCTGGGGGCTACCTCATTTTTCCAAGAATGAATATCTTACTTGGAATGACCTCTACCTCAGACCCTTCTCTACAATGTCTTCCCTGGCTACGTGTCTGAAATATATCCCTTCCACCACCTCCTCCCCTCTCCATGCCCTTATTTTGCTTTTTTCCTTCATTGGACTTTACCTCCAATCTTTTTACATTTACTTTTTTTTATTTGCTCCATACCCCAAGGGTAAGGTCACTGATGGTTATTTAGGGGCCGTGTATGGATGCATGCAGAAGCACCAGAGCCAGACAGCCTGGGTTTGTATCTGGGATGTGCTGTTATTAGATAGGTAATGCTGTTTGGCAATTTATTTAGCCTCAGTTTTCTCATTTGTAAAATGTGGATTAAAATAATAATCACTTCACAGGGTCAGCATGAAGATCAAGTGAAATAATATATAAAAAACTTAGCAAAGTGCCTCATAGACAGTAAGAGCTCAACATACATACCATGTCAATATGATAACAGTTGCAAATAGTTCTTAAGAAGGTCTATGCTTATTTCAAAGCTGACATAAAATTCCTAATAGTCTAAATGGTTGCCTAGCTACAGTTTGATCCTCAAGACTAGAAAAAATAATGGAATATCTAATAATAACGGAATGGCTATTTGGTGCCAAAATTTCTCAGACTACAAGCTACTGGCAATACAGTATTTAGCAGAACATTTCTGCCATTACCTAAACTTTTATTCCACTGACAGTTTCTCAGTCATATCGGTTATAGTGAGGTTATTTGGCTATAAGAGCTATTATGACAGATGTTTATGGTCTCAAAGGGAGTGGGATCTGTGTGTGCATTTAATTCCACAGCAAGATCCCAAATTAGTTTTATTATTCTGGAGAGTATAACAGGGTGAAAATTGGCCCACAAGCCTCAATGGCAGAATGAAATGATGAGCTAGCTATTAGATAACCTCTAATGATGTTTTGGTATACAATTAAAAGGGAGGATGCTCTAAATAATTCATAGTGCAGAGTAAAATACAATCATATGAGCCATCGAATAATATTTTCCACAAGACATAAAAGAATTTACTATACCAAGCAAATTTAAATATTCCTTTAAAAATAAGTAATTGTCTATAGGTTGAGGCAGAATACATTTCTTCACATTCCCAAATTAACAGACAGTAAAGATGGCTTTGCTTAAGGGGAAAAAAGTAAATTGGGGAAAAGAGTGAATTTGGGAAAATTTGTTGCCTTTGCCCTTCCATCAACCAGCCCATGCCCCTTCCCTTGCTTTAGCATCACACTGCCACGGGGCTGACCATGCCAGCACTCTGTCCTAAATTTATTTTCTCCTGGTTTTCCGATCTACACTTATGCTGCCCTCTTTCCTTTTTTCTTTAACAAAACTGGTTGGCTTCTTGGGCTTCTGTAGCCAGCTGCTGGAATGAGAGAGACCCAATGCACATACATCAACAGTGAGAACAATGGATAAGCTAAAAAGAATCAGTGGGTTGTATGCTTCTCTTGTGCCACCCAGCTTTTGGTTACCCTCCCAGGAGAATTGGGTCTCATAATATGATGCTAAGGGGCTAAGCCTCCATGGTGGAATTTAGGTACCCCAAGGATGTAAGCTCTATGGGGGTGGAGCGGGCAGGTCAGACTTCTTGCCTACCATAGTGCCTGGGCCATTGGAAGTACTCAATTAATAATACCAAGAGAAGACCACGGCCTTAGAAAAAGCAGAGTGAGTGTGAAACTCAACTATTGAGATAGCACTGGAAATCCTGGAATAACTGGGGACATGTTTAGCCTTTCTAAAATCATATACAAGTAACTATGAATATGTAGAAATAACAAAATGCAAGATTTTAAACAGAATTTAT
>VBSM01002608.1:36001192-36020289 GCA_008086735.1 Cheirogaleus medius
GCCAAAGGGCAGGTTGGGAACAGGACATATGGTAGAGAGAGAGAACAAGACTGGACCCCGGGGTACAGCAGCAGCCAGACAATGAGAGTCAGGGCACAGGGTTCTCCAAAGCTAATGACTGGCTCTTTTGCAGTGTTTTACTTTATTAGGACCACACATAATGCTGCTTAATTTTGTATTTTTTTTTAAAAAGACATTTCCCCTTAAAAATAGAGGAAGGTAGACAAAAGGAATCATTGAATCTAAACAAAATGGAGGAGACAAGATACTTCCCTTTCTGGATCATTTTGCATTCTTCCAGACATTTTTTTTTTTTTTACATTTTAAGTATTTTAATTTTATTTCCATTCAGTCTATATTCATTTTTAATGCTTTATAAAATTCATATACCACAAAATATACCCATTTAAAGCATACAATGAAGTGGTTTCTACTATATTCACAGAATTGTGTAACCTTTGTCACTAGCTAATTTTAGAACATTTTATGCTTCAATGAAACCTTGTACCCATTAGCAGTCCCTCCCCATTCCTCCCTCCCCTCAGCCTCTGGCAACCACTGATCTACTTTCTGTCTCTATGGATTTGCCTATTCTGGACATTTCTTATAAATGGAATAAAATAATATGTGGTGTCTTGTGTATAGCTATTTCACTTAGCATAATGTTTTGGAGGGTTCATCCCTGTTGTAGCACAAGCAGTACTTGCTACAACTGCTAAATAATATTCCACTATATGGATATGACACATTTTATTTATCCATTCCCCAGTTGATGGACATTTGGGTTGCTTCCACTTTGTGTTATTATGAAAAATGCTGCTATGAGCATTCCTATACAAATGTTTGTGTGGACATATGTTTTCATTGCTGGGTCATATGACCATATGCTCAACATTTTACATAAGCATACTCTGTGCTTAACATTTTGAGGAACTGCCTAACTGTTCTCCAAAGTGTGCCAGCCACTCTTGAAGTATCAATGTTTTAGTTCAACATATTCTGTTTTGTGAGTGACAGTGAAATTGTTTTTAAAAAAACAAACAAAAACCAGGTAAGACCATAACCTCAAAAGACCTAACGGTCTGAAACAGAACTATAGAAACAGCATTGGAATACCTTATTTGTTGAATTGAAACTAAATTGCTTTTACCCAAGATTCCAGCAAATAATTTTTAACTTGCTATACACAAACAAAAACTAATAGTCTAGGCACACAAAATGCAATATATGAAACTTTGGTGTGGATATGTGTATGAACATGCATGTGAATATGTTTCTGAATGTACAGTTTAACCGCCTTTACAAAAGGACTACAAGTGATAAGCATTTTGGAAACTACATGATGAATATTTTATGTTTCAGCAGCTTTCTTTCCCTGGAGAACAAACCTAAAGTACTCCTTTTACAACATTCTAACAGAAATCTACAAAGGCAAGTTAAAAAAGAACACACATTTTTGCAAACAGGTTTCATTCTTCCTGAAAAGACTTTAAAATCATATATGCCTGCCCTGGGATTTGGTGGTCCTACGCTAAGCTTAGAAAGAAAAATACACTCAGTTTATCTGTCAGAACTACTTGAAATGAAGGCAGTCACCTTTTAAAAGGGCATATCACACAGAGTGACAAATGTCAGGTACAATTTATAAAAATTCAATAGTATAAATATCTGATTGTTACTTTTCACCAATTCCTCAAACTATATGGTTTAATATTTTAATGTGAGATAGAGAAACAATTTTTTCTAAAATACTAATACTATGACAACTTCATATCCTGGCTGTATAAAGAACCTTAGTAAGTCAATAATAGCATTCTTGCAACATGTATATCCCTCCCTCGTTGGTGAAAAACATGCTGCCCTGTAGATTTCCTTTGTCAGTAGGAAAAAGTATATTTCAAAGATTAGATTTACAGTCTAGGAAAAAATCATAAAATTTAAATCAACATGAGTTGATAAAATTTGTGAAATTTTTTTGAACTGAGAAATATTAAGAAAGAATTAAAATGTGCCTAGGCTTTTGTTCATGTTTCAAATCAATATAGCTATCTATGTTTTACATGAAGCAAAACCAGAGGCAGTGCTTGGTGTAAAATGTTCTGTAATCCTGGTTAAAATTAGCAATTTAAATTTGCTGAATGAGGGTACAGTGCAATATCTAATACACAAATCACAGAGATTTGAGTACTTGCATAGTTGTTAAAAGATGTATCAAAAGGCCATAGGTTAACAATAATGAAGGTATGCTACATTATTATTATTAAAATATGCAATCTTTGATAATAATTTATTTGTTTTACAAATGCATTGGGAGGTTAAAATTTTTCAATTCATTTGTGACAAAGCATGAAATTCAATATTGCTCACCATGACCAATCCATGAAATTTGTCAACTTTGTTCCTGATTTTCACAGGGCCTTCCTCTTAGATGAAATGACCCATTGAACTGAGAGCATGGCAATTTTTTCATCTATGGTAAATCAGTTTAGTTTCCTAGGATTTATTACAGGCTTCAGACTTGAGCTTTTTATGATTATGAACCACTATGTATATAATCTCAACCGTATGGTGATTTATCTCACTGTTTTTTCCCCTTTCTGAAAGCAGTTTCTAAAAGTAGTTTTTAAGTTGGGTTGCTAGAAGGCATAATCTGTAAACAATGGGTTTATTGAAAGTCAGAGAAGGTGAAAATTATAGGAAAATTGAAATCAGGGCTGTTAACTATTCTCAGAATATCTAACACAAAAGTGTCAAATTCATTGAAAATCAAGATTTATATATCCTCTTACTGGAATGTTATCAAAAGGAGCACTTTACCTATTTATCCCAAGAAATATCAATATTATGTGAACTTTTTACTATCCAAGAAACAAAAACTATACAATTATTTAGTCTTTCAAGATAAAAGTGACAACTTTAGAGGAGGATTTAAATAAAATGGTATTAATGTTTTATTATAAGACCTATTTCAAGGCTGGGTACAGTGGCTCACACATGTAACCCTAGTGCTCTGGGAGGCCGAGGTGGGAGCATTGCTTGAGCTCAGAAGTTCCAGACCAGCCTGAGCAGGAACGAGACCCATATCTACTAAAAATAGAAAAATTAGCCAGGAGTGGTGGTATAGACCTGTAGTCTCAGTTACTCGGGAGGCTGAGGCAGGAGGATCACTTGAGCCCAGGAGTTTGAGGTTGCAATGAGCTATGATTATACCACTGCATTCTAGCCCAAGTGACAGAGTAAGACTTTATCTCAAAAAAAAAAAATATCTATTTCAACTTTTTCTATATCATTACAAATTTGACTTGAATTAACCAGAAATCAAAAGTAGTTTAAAATTTTAGATTTCTCTAAACGTTTTTGTTGAGCTAAATAAAATATTTCAACATTTTTTCAATGTAATTAATTATTTCTATTTTAATTTGCCATTACTAGGTAAGACACTAAAGCCTAATATTAAAAATGCAAATCTCTGGCAGATTAACTGAAAGTGTGGAGCCATTAGATCTCTTTGAGCTTTGGGCATATTTTAGAACCATTTTTAAAAATTTATTTTTATTAGAGTATAAATCACTTTATATAAAATTAGAAACTAAAGTATATTTTTAAAAGAGCAAAAAGCAACTAGATATGATTTTATTTTTCATAGAGTATCAAAAAATGACTGAAATAATCAACCCATTAATATAATTTGATCATTTAAACAACTCAAATAGTGAAACTCAAAATGTTCCTGATTGTATTGGAACTGAACTGAATGGAATTGACCAATAGATATATAACACACTTTGGGTTAAATTGCTTTGGGAATTAAGAAACTGCTATTGGTTGGTGTTAATGTTATAAAATAGCCCAATTCACAATATTAAAAATGCACATCAAGAAATTTCCACTTGCTACCTCACACAACTCAGTAAGTGTTATGAAAATAACTTTGTTAAATCACATTATATTATATATCATGATAGTTAAAATATATTTGATACTTACTTATATAATTCTGTTAATGGTGAAGTCAAAATGACTAATGTTATAAATAGATTATTACAATGGGTATGAATTTTTAGAATTTTATCATCTATATATTCATGAGGTTTCAGAAGTTTCTGTACGGATGTACAAACTGACCATAACATGTTCTCAGTGCATATTAAAATTGTTGTGACATCAAGTCTAATGGAAAGAAAAATAAGAAAATCATGTTAAACAAAATAATCCCTTTGCTTGGTATATAGACTTTCATCCATATGTCTTGTACTATGTATATGTAAGAATAGAAAGATTTGGTTAGATACCAGAGCTCCAGAGATCAAAAAAACCAGATAGAAAGCATCAAAGATACCTTTTGAGTTTCCAGGTGTTAGATGACTCACAATACCATTATCCTTAGGGATGGTGAGGTCTATAGAGCGCTCTTTAAAAAAAAAAAATGTTTATTTTGCATCAGGATTCTGTTCAAGATACTCAAGAGACTGTCCTTGAAATTATATTCGGCAAAAAGAAGCTAGATGAAAAGAAAAATTTGCTATCATCCACATAAATATGATAGTTAGAAATTCGGTAGCAAACAGGTCTCTCATCCACGTGTATGCTGTTAAAAAAAATTTACAAAGTTGGTAACATGTTCTCCCAGCAAGTGGAAGATGAGAAGAAATGACAACAGAAGCTCAAATGTAGAAGCCTATTGTTTCAGAAATTTCTAATATTAAATAAAATTGTGAAAAATATGCTGTATTATTTATCTTATTCATAGATTTATTTCTTCATTTCCATCTTTCTTGAGTTTTAATAGGGACTCGATCTATTTCAAGATTATTTTGGTATATGACTAAATTGAACATACCTCAGTTAATTTCCCATTTTTTTTCCCTTTAAACTCGGAGTTAAAGAAATAGAAGATGGAAATGTTGAAGCAATAAGAAGAAAAATAAGTTTGGGCATCTTTTAAGATGACATTTTGGCCTCAAATTTACTATGCATATAATAAATTTAAATATATTAATAATATATAACACATATATAAGTTGTATATATGGTTTGGTTATATAATACTTAGAGGCAACTGGAATACTAAAAGCATCAGTAATAGCCTTTAGGAAGGTTTTATTGTACTTTGCATACACTTTCTCTAATTGCTAAATCAACAATTACTAGTCCAAGATATATGTACACACACACACATATACATAATCTGATTTCTAAAATAATGATGGTTTAGGAATGACCATTCAAATAAAAATATTTATATATTTTACTTACAAAAACTAGAAGCAATAATTCTAGCACTATATGGCATTTTTATGCAACCACCCAGAAAATAAAACCCAAAAGTCTCTATAGTACAGTTAATTAATTAAATATACTACCTATTTCATGAGCTAACAGTAAATCTGATTTCACAAATATCTCATAATGACTTGCCATCTCATAGTCAAAAGTGATTTATACTACATAAGGAAAAGAATGAAGGTATTCTTTGCTCTCAAAAGGAATTTTCCATCTATTCTTCAGAGCTCAATCTTTTTTTTTAAAAAAAAAGCTTGGTCAGTAATTCAAAACAGCCTGTGTAAAATACCATATTTATGAAACACTGTAGCAGGACCTAAGCGCCCTTAAAATTGCAGCATGCTTTACAAGAACATGATCAGGAAATGATTCCTCCTGCAAAAAGAAAAAGAATCCTCTGATGTCTGTAGGTTCCTCCTCAAATATATCTGGAAAAAAAATGTGTATACCTAAAAGACAGATCTTAATCACTTTAGATAGAATATTTATTTAACAAAAAGCCTCCTCTTCATATAGACCATTGTTGTCATGTAAGCACATTTGTATAATATTCATTGCCTAGATAACTGACAGAATTGTACTATAATTCAGTCTTTTATTTAATGCTCAGTAACTTTGCTCCTCATTTTCTGTGATTTTACATTTGTTGAACTGACTTTTAGTAATACACAGTGAAAAGAAAAGAAAAAATAAAGGGGGGAGGAAAGAATTAATTAGAATATATTAAAGAGAAAAATGATTAGACAAAACAGTTTCCTTAATGAAGATAAACTTCTATATATAGGTTTTTAAAAAACAACTAAAATCCCCTGGTTGCATAGACAAATTGTTCCATAGCACAGCTGCTTTTTTCTCCATTTCAGGGCCTTAATTTTTTCTCTTTATCTCATTAAACTTTGTATATATATATGTCCTAGATTACAAGACATCTTGAATCGTTTTTTAGAAACAAGTAGGTTCTATATACAATTTTAAGAAGAAAAAAGAGCAAATTTATTTTGATTCAGGTTCCACATTTCCGCTGAAGTACCTCAGGAGAATTGAATATGATTTCCTTTCAGATGTTCGAAACATGTTAAATATACAAGGAGTAATGTCATGAGATTCAGAATAACATTCTGCTTTATACCAACTGAAGAAAAAGTTTTCTTGAGGAACAGTATTTTTCAGAACTTCAATTACCTTATCTGTGGAGTTCTCTTGTAACTGGGATGGGCCCGGGCATATCTGGAGGCCAGCAGACCCAAAGATATCTCCAGCACTTCTGTTAGAATCTCCTGGGCTAACTTAGAGGACAGAATGGTCCAGAGATCGTGATGAAGAGCCCAGCAGAAATAATGCCACATCTGGATTGAGAAGGAGCATCTTTCCCCCTGGCAAAACCACCACACATTAAACAATAGAATCACATCTTCCAGAATGTCGATTTGATTCCTATGAACCTAATTAGTGTAGGCTGAAAGGAAATAGCTGGAGAGTATGACACACTAGATGACCAAGAAAGATTTTTGACAAGATGTAAAACATCCTTATTGACAAAGGAACATATGTTTTATTTCAATTACAAGAGTGGATATTCTAATGCAAAGCCAGACTATAATCATTTAACCTAGTATATTCTTGATTTACCTACTTCTAGCCCAGGCTTTAATATTTACTTTTAAAAAATCAGCTTTGTAGTTGCTGAACAAGTCATACTAACTAGTTTAAGATAGTGGACTGATTCTTCTAAAATTAAAATCTGTTTTAAATTGTTTTAGTAGATACATTTTTCTATTAGCATCATTGAGGTAATTTTATAAGTGCTTCAGATTTCACATTATAATGAAATGACAGGAACAAAAATAAACTTGCATACTATATTCTTATGAACATTCTTGAAACCAAGGGAGCTTGGTAACTATTGAAGATTATTACATTAGGCTATTTTGCCTATGGTGAAATTTGTTTTAATAATGATAATAGCAACAGATACTACAATAGTCTAATTTTACAAGATTTTGTAATGAACAATGAACATATCATCATTTCTTAGTATTTTAATGGTACTTCATATTTCCAAGAGGCCATATTCTCATTCTTTTCCACCCCTCTACAGATCTCTTCTGTGTGCCAAGTTTTCCCTAACTGCAGAGGGAGACCTAACAATGGCCAAGGCCAAGGGGAACAGGTAGAAAGGAGAAGGTAGCCTCAAGTGATTTACAAGCACTTGAGGTAACATGCAATCCCAGAGGTATGCTAGTAGTATGACCTCATTTTCTTCAAACTAGATCAAAAGATTATTTGAAATAGGAAGAAGAGAATGCACTCTTCAAGCATTATCCTGATTATGCTAATTATCAAAAGTTAAACTAGGAAAATTTCCTATCATATCTCTAAGTAATTCTCTTTGACTTAAAATTTCTCCTTTGCTCACTATTTATATTTCTCAAACAAATGTCAGCTAAAAGAAAAGTCTGCTGTTCTTTTGTACCAAGGGTTGATAGTTTCTTATGCAGATACTCCTATTAGAATTTTCTTTACACATTACTCTTCTGATAGTTTCTTTGATTACTAAAATCTTTTGCAGTTGCTGTAACAATAATAATTTATAGTTGTTATATTGACTTTCACATGGAATTTATAAATGAGTAGAATTGTTATTCCTTGGGTAGGAAACTTGGTTATCAAAATGTCATAGTCAAGTTCAAACTGGAGGGGACTTTGGCTACTGGCTTCTGACTTCCTAATTAGATGTGCATCTAAGCTGCTCAAGAAAAAGAAATTATAAAATTGATGCTGAAGTAGCAAAATTATAGTTTCTTATGGTTTCTTTGTTGCATGTTTTATGATGGATACTTATTAAATTAAGAAAGGAGTTTTAAGGCTTCATTCTCTCATACCTTTTATGTTGCATGTAAATTAAAGCAAAACTGATCTAAGCTGGTATAGTGAATACTATGAATGATTTACACAAACTTTCCCCATGGCAATGGATGAGTGGTAATTATAATGTGATTAACACGATTTCTCATATTTTTCAAAATATGAAAAACCAATTTCCTTAATCTCTACCTTTCATCAATAAATGAGAAAATTTAGGCATACAGATTTCTTCTCTTAAAAGTAAAAAAACCTCATTTTTAAGACTTTTGAAAATATAAACTTCATGTTTACTTGAAAATATTCCAAACTGGTCTTTGTTCTAAAAATTCTTTTAAAAATTCATACAACTTCAATGTATGCAAGGGTTTTCATTAAACTAAATGTGATTCATTTATTTTTCTGACCTGTTTCCTTATTTGTTGTCATTGCAAAAGTATTCTGCTAGTAAACATCTGTTATTTTTGCAGACCCACTATAATGTAAACAGATGTGAGCTTTTATTTAGATTATATATCAGGAAACAAGCAGCTGGGCTTTATTATAGAAGCCACTCAATATTATCTTTGAACAGACAATTCTTTATTCTTTGACTATTGGAAAACACAAGTTTCTAAAATTGAGCAGATGTCAACTATACTAAAAGCTTAATTTTAAACATGTAATCTGAACACCCACTGTGCCATCTGACCAGCACCTCATCAGAGAGACACAGAACTCTTTGACTCTCAATCTGACAGTTTAGAAATGGAAATAATGTATCTAGGCCTCGCTTGCTATCACAAAACATGAGCAAATATTGCTCCATATCTTGTAAATTCTTTTACTGTTTCTTTACTATGCTCTGCACATGGCGATAGGTTACCTGGAGATCTCTAGCCTACCCTTCGCCTCTAGTCAAGCAGATATCATCTCCTTTCCTCTCAAAACAGGCCTGATAAACACACTAGTTCTGTTTAACAAATCAGTTGGAATAATGGGGAGAGGAGAAGAAAGGGGTGCAGCAAGTGAGATAAAACCATGCCAGGTACTTCAGTTGTCAAAACAGTTTTAAATATGTGCTATTTTTAGAAGGTTCTTATTTTTGGTAAATAGAAAAGCACTATCACTTTATTTTTCTGAGCGTAAATAACCACCAGTAACTCTGCAATTAAATTGTAACTACTGACCATGTAAGTATATGGAAGCTACAGTACCATGTAATCACGGGGTAACTATCTCGTTATTTCTGTCTTTGAAGTTAAAGCCTTGTCATAAGATCTAAGAGCTGCATGTTACATGGTAATTTGGTGTTTCTTTAAAAAATACTTGGTAACTTCAATAACAGGTTCTCAATGCATCCACTTATTATTTATGCTATACAACTATTCTAGCTCCCAATTTGCATAAGAGGAAACATAAGACCCCTGTGTTGAACATATAGTGAGATGATACCTGTTCTTCACTGAAAACATCATATAAAATTGCTCATTAGTACACTGACATATTGGAATAGTTTGAAACATGAGATGGATTCATTTTCAACCTCTCTGTTTACCTCAAGGCAAATAAGGAAGCTGAGATGCTGCCAGGAGAGAGGAAGACCAATACTTTCATTCTTATCTCAGGCTACCAGCTGCACCGTACCACTTTCTTTTTCTCATTCTGCTCACTGCTACCACCACTGTTTGAAGTATGTCAGGTTTGGAAAACCCTATATGAATGCTCTTGCAAAAAGAAAAACTATCTGGGAAGGGCCTCTAAGGGAGAGATGAAATGGCCTTAGAAAAAGTGGAAAGTCCTTTACGAGAGCTTCTTATTAGCTGCTCCTCTGTGTTGTGACAATATTTATTATAATATCTCAGGCATAAATGAAGCCACAGGAACCTTGAGTGCTAGAAGAGTGACAGGAGTGACTCTATTGAATAGAACTCCACTCTGTTTTTCTCAATACTCTGTAGGGATTAGGACGATTAAGAAATGAAAGTCACACAATTTAATCCAGAGGAAAGGGTGAAATCAAAAAGCTAATGAAGCTGGGCTTGGCTGTGGAATTTTTTTAAAACTCTGATTACCTTTTATTAAGATATTAAAATTGTTTTACCCTGCCCTGGAACCAACTTCAAGGAATTTAAAATACTGTGGTCTGTGTATATAATCAATGAGATTTAGGGGAAGGGAAACTAATGACATCTGATGATGAATAATTTTAATTGATGCTGGGTATGTTTGCATTGGGAATCATTAGGCTTTAATTTGCTAGAAATTTGGGATTTCAAAATGTGGGCTAAATGAAAATAGGTAAGCTATAAATGATCAGATGGGTCTTAAAGTGTACTCATAAGAACATACAATGAGAAGGAAAAAATACGCATAAAGAATAAAGCTACTTAATAAAAAGTATTTATCAAACACAGATGGAAATATATAACAAGAAAAAAATCCGAGGACACCCATAACTTGGTATCTTTGGAGAAGAATACAAGGTTGTAGCATTTTGGCATTGCTATCTCTCTGAGTTTTCATTGTATCCCATTATATTCCAATTTATTTAGCAATGCAACATTGCAGCTCAAATTAAGTTATTTTTACTTTTAAGCAGAAGGAGAGTTCTGATGTCTAATTTATTTCAGGTTTTTAAAAACTGTGTTTTTCCTAAGTACGAATTCAATATTTAAAAAATATTATCCTAACAGCCTTCGTGTGTTAGTAATGCCAAGCTCATGTTTCTAATTAGCCAGAAAGCAGGTAGGCAGTAAAACATATTTGTGTAAAAAGGAGGGATAGTAAACTTAACTTCACACCTCATAAAAAGCTTTGTAGTCATCCCAGTGGTGGCTCTCAGCATCCTGTAAAATGCTTGTAGCACAAACTCTGACGCAGTAGTTCGTAACCTGAAACTGTAGAGTGTTGATGAATTCCTGATATCGTTGGACAGGCACCAGGAATATGGGTCTGTTCAGAGAGAATGATCAAAGAGACAGAGATTTAAGGCCTGTGCAGTAGGAGGTAACAATCTCCAGTACTACAAATGGTTTTGATTATTAGATATCAATCATTCATTTCCTCTTAATGCTGAAGTCTGCATCCACATTCACTTTCCAAAAAGAAAAAAAAAAAGCTGGTCTTTGTTTCGCAAGTCCTTTGAAAATGTACATCTGCTGTTTTACAAATATGCACTTCAACTTGAGACAAACTGCATTGTCAATACATCATTCAAAAATAAAAGTATTCTTTGTAAGCCTATTATTAGAGATCAGCGCATTATTTAGGCATTAGGTTATCGTTATTATTAGAGAACAACATGCACTTGTCAGAAGCAACTTTTATAAAGCTATCACATGTCCCACAAACACACTCTTTTTATTTTTAAAATATTGTAATTTTGTAGATGTCAATTATCTCATAAACTGTTTTAGTATATTCTGTAGAAACAAAATGATTTCTGACACATTTAGTTTATAAATTCAAGTATGAATCACATCATCTGACTACTTGTGAGAATTAAAGAAATATCATAGTTATATTCTACCTCAGCCAAATTTATCTTACTTGTATCTTTAGCTATTTATAGAACACTGCTTTCTTTCATAACTCAGGCATTTCTAAGGCTGAATAAAGAACATAGACTAGATTCTTAGGGTCACACTGGTCTGCTAAGTTCATGTCTTCCCTTTGCAAGGAGCCAAGTTATGTCTGGAGGGTTCAAGGGCAACCCGAAAGACCATGTGGTAATTACTACCTGTGGTCATTTTTACCTCTATACAGAAAACATAGTTTCTTTTTAGGCTACAAATACATGACAATTAAGACTGCCTTATGCTTCTTCTTCTAATATTATATTATGGATAGTGTATTACTAAATGGATGTCCTGAAATATGTTTACATTGGTAATTAGAATACATTAAATGCATTTATCCTCTATGTCAGCTCCTAACAGCCTGTTGGCTTATAAACAAAAGAGAAAAATGAATATTTCACAAATGTGTATACATGAGACAAAAACACGTTTATTTTTCCTTTTCAATGTGGTCTGTATAATGTGCCTTACAAAATGGAAGGGTACATTTAGTCATGTCATAACAACAGGGAGAAAACAGTCGCTTCGGATTAGGGTATAGAAAATGCAAGGGTCTTTTGAGCATGTCTTTAGAGACAGTACCTTTCCTACTATCTGTGTACATATCTAGTTTAATAAATCCCATACTCCACCTTTTTGACATTTCCTAGTCAAGACAAATGTAAATAATTCACCATGTAAATTAAGATTTTCTCTTTCTCAAACCTTATCAAAATTTAACTCCTGTGATATCCAAAGATTACACGTTTCTTTAAGCACAGCCATCACCTTAATTTAAATGACACTCACTTTTTAGTAGTTTCTTTCATCAAATGCTCATACTGCGTGAAATGCTGGAAGACATACACTGCTGTGGAGAGGAGTGCGTGCAAGTTTTTCAGGGGTGCTGTGGAAGGAACCTCCTTGCCTCTCTCTTGCAGTCTCTCTAGGACAGCTGTTGCCACTTTACAAAAGGCTTCCACCAAGTTTGCTCTAATTTCCTGAAAAGAATCATCTCTGCATGCCAGAGCCAGTGGAAGCATTGTGTCAAGGTTTTCCATGATGTCAGAACAAAACTAGGGAGAAATAAATGTGGCACTGAGTTATTTGTATTCTGACAGCACCAAGTAATTTATGGACAGTGGAGCCAAATTCCTAAATAATGAATTTGGCATCAGACATAAATATAATGACGCAGCTTTATAATAATCAATTTCTCAGTTGTAGAAAGTTAAATATTTTATGTCAAATAAGGAAATACCAAAATGATGCTTCTCTATATATAACCTTCAAACCTTATGCTTACCAGACAGGCATTATGAAAAACTCATGAACCAGCTTTACATGACAATAGCTTTATTTATAGTTAATAGAACTCAGAAAATATGTATCCTTGATATTATGGTTGCGTTATTTTTGAATTTATTCTGATTTTCTTTTGCTAAATTTCTATAAAAGGTTTTTTAGAATTAAACACCACATATAAATGCCAATTTAATTTAAATAATCTAGAAGCATCAGAAACGATCTCATGTATAGCATCTTCTTATTGGTAAGGTGACAGCAACTTTCAGAAGTAATGTGTCTAGTTTTTCACTATTTATTGTGTGTCTACTCTTTTGTGATGGCAGAGGGAGGAATGGTAGATGAGAAGGTGAAGGCTGCCTCCACATCAGACCAGCCAACAGAGTTCCCTAGGGAATGTTCTGGAGCCTCGGGGTGACGGTAGCAGAATAAGGAGGTCATCTCCAAGGATTCTCCTTTTAAAGCATCCCAACCATAGGTTGCTGAGCTCATATGCCAAGTAACTGTATTTACTTCCTATTTTCTCAGTATGTTCTGTGATTTTCAAAATAACATAAAGACGTAAGGCTGATGCTAATGAAATGGGGTGTTCATTAAGGTGTAAATAAAGATTTTAAAATTGCTCAAACTATAAAAAGATACCCCCCTTCAACCTCCTAAATTTCTCATAGAGTCATTTAAAGGTAAAACCGAAACAGTTTTTCCAGTGTTTCCCAGCTCCCCATGAAGTCAGAGAGGTCCCTTTTGGTTGCCTCAGATTTATGGAGCAACAAGCTATTATAGCAACAGGTGTATGTCCTTTTTTGTAGCAATAGTCCAAGGATACCAGAGAAGAAAACTGGTTCTGGGTCAAGTATCAAGTATTTTCCAAGTGAC
Source organism: Cheirogaleus medius (assembly GCA_008086735.1). NCBI lineage: Eukaryota > Metazoa > Chordata > Mammalia > Primates > Cheirogaleidae > Cheirogaleus > Cheirogaleus medius. The sequence goes on from VBSM01002608.1 coordinate 36,015,058, forward strand.
TCCACTATTTTATCTATGGGTTCCTTTTGCAATGCCTTATGTTTTTTAAAAATCCCATCATACCAGTCAGCAGTTTGAAAGGATTTCATTTGATACCTGCCTTTGCAATTTTCTTTGGTTGTTCCTCCTCAGGAAACACATGGCTGTCTTGCCAAACTTGCTGGACATTTACAAGGTTCATTGCATAGCTCACAGCTGAAGACCTTTCATTCTGTTCCTGCTGGAGAATTTTTGTGGAAAAATCTTCAATTGCAATTGTTATGCTACGTGCCATGGGAAGAAACACTTCTTTAAATGCACTTCTCCAGCCAAAATCTAGTAAAGTAGCCTGAAATATAAATTTATATAAAGTCATATTAATCTTAACTCAGCAACAAATGTTCCTATTGTTATAGATATAAAATTATTACTTTCATTCAACATTGAATATAGATATTCTTTGATATACTATAAAAGCATTCTTACAACCTGAAAAATATTATCTAGCGAATAAAGCAATATACAAAAACATGTGCATTCTTTACACACAGTAATATGCTGACATTTCATTTTAATTCATCAGTGGATTTAATAAAAAACTTTTTTCAAAATTTAATCTCTTAAATATAGTTCAATAAAGCCATCTTTACGAGAGCAGAAAGCTATACTTACTATTTATCGCATAAAGCAACCTTTAAATTCAATATATTTAATAAAGTCTAAATTAGATTTTTATAGTCTTTTTTATAGTTTATTGTTAACAAGTATTGCAACATAAGACAGCATTTAATATTCAATCTTTTATTTCTTTTTCATTCTTAGAAATCCAGACAAGCCAAGAAATAGCAATAAGAAATAAATTTCTCAGAGAACATATCACTGTACCTTTCTAGATTTTTACTTGCTTAAGATTTTATTTAGTTTCTCCACTACAAAGTGGTAAGAAGTACTACTTTTGTTCCAAGAATGAAGAATTTAAAAGATCTGCCTTGTTCTGTGTATAGGAGGGAGTAGAATGGGTTGGGGTAAAGGCTGATGTTGTCTTGTTTTCTTTATTCTTTTGATCTGTGGCTCATATTGGCAATATTGTTATGAATGTATATTTTCCCCAAGTCCCCTAACTTTCTCTAAAGTACTAAAGACATCATGGGTAGTAAGCTGACCCAATGCTTAGAATTAGACGTTCTGTGTTTTAATGTCTTGTTTATAATAACATGCCACCTACTCCAACTTCAGAAAACCCTGGGCTCTACATCCCTGACTGAATAACTTATTTTTCTAGATCTCAGGTTTTTTGTTAGAAAAATAATGGATCTGAATTGGATGATTTCTATGGTCCCTTTGAGTCTAAAATGACTGAGATTATGGATCCTAAGCCTAATTTGCATGGATGTATACCCCATTTAGCATTAATTTACTACTTTTTTAATATACCTGTACAAAGTAATAAAGGTGATTCATTTTCTAGAGCTAAAATTCTATGATTTCAAGCCTCTATAATCAAAAAAAGTGGCTCTTGTTCTCATCATACTCATAATTAAGTTGTAACTGAACTTTCATTTCCAATGCTTATTTGGACGTTTAGCATCATAGGGCCTGAAACACACCTCTCTTATCTTATATTTGCATAAAATCAATTAATAATTGAATCTACTCATCTCATATAATCTTCTTTCTTTTAAGTGAAACCTTAGAAGTGGCATAGTTACAGCCCTGTGCTGTAATAGTAATTCCTTGGGACATATTGATGATAGAAATGGAAAAGGGAATCTATCTCTATGAAGATTAAAACAAAAACAAAATCCTGATTTTTGCCCTCCCCATCGAGGCATGTCTATTCATTAAAATCATTCATTTATTCATTCATCAAGAAAATATGTTCTGGTAAATATTGCCATTAATTGCCATGGCTGAAGTGAAAAAAAAAATTTTGTGTGTGCAGTGACAGTTAACTTTTCCCATGATAATTTATATATGATTATAATGCATTAGCCTATCTGAATTCTCTTTTCAAAATATTGAAAAACAAGCACATTAATAGTTCCTCTTAAAAAGAAAAGTGGGCCAGGCACAGTGACTCATGCTTGTAACCCCAGCACTTTGGGAGGCTAAGGCAGGAGGACTGTTTGAGGCTAGGAGTGTGAGACCAGCCTGAGCAATATATGAAGAACCCAACTCTACAAAAAAATTTCAAAGTTAGCTGGGTGTGGTGGTACACGCATGTAGTCCTAGCTCCTTGGGAGGCTGAGGCAGGAGGATCCCTTGAGCACAAGAGTTTGAGGTTGCTGTGAGCTACGATCAGGCCACTGCACTCTAACCTAGGTGACAAAACAAGGCCCTGTCTAAAAAGAAAGAAAGAAAGAATGAATGAAAGAAAGAAAATAAAACTGAAAACCTTTACTTACTCAAACTTCCTTCTAAAAGTCTATTATTCTTATGATATATAGTTTGCTTACTTCCCAGCTGATATTTGTCATCATACTTATTCCAGTTAGAACAGAGAACATTTACTAGTTGATCCAAGAAAAAAAGAGAGACATGATTTTCTGTTCTGTGCACAAAGTAATTATCTAATTTCTTAGTACTGATTTTGATTTTTGGTTAAAGCATAATATGTAACTTTGAATTTCCTGATTATTTCTCTTGCTTTCTAGGTTAAAATGATATCTTATTTTATTTTTTTAAATATTTAGCTAGTATATAAGTAAGGATCCATTCAGAAAACAGAAATCATTCAAGGTATTTCAAAAGAAAGAACTTTAATGTAGTGTGTTGGTTACCCAGGTGACAGAAGATTTGAGGAGTCAAATATGGATAGGCTGTGAAGCAAGACAGATATTAGTAGGGCAGGAAGCCACAACCAACTCTTGGGCAGGAGGAATGAAGGGGACTGAGTATGGGAGACCAGCTCCCACCAGTTGCAGATAAAGGCAGACCTGCCAGGTGAAACTGGAATCGTGCACGGAGGGCTGAATGGTGGCAGAAGGGCCCATGGGGGAAAAGGAGGAGTCACAACCTGCTCCCTAAAACAGAGAGAGGGGAAGAAATACCCTGGATTCTCTATTAACTCCTATACCCCAATCTTTCATCAATGCCTTCAATTGGCCAAACCTTCCCGGCACCCTGTAAGCAAGGGAACCTAGAAGATGTAATTCTCTACAGTATAGAGCAGAGCAGAGCAAAAGCATGGTAATGGATCTTGAGAACAAACAAGCACAGGTTGGGCACACAAAAATATGAGGCCAGTTCAAACTATTCTTTCCTTTCTCTTTTTAATCTCCATTTCTCACCTTTCAACAATCATCTCCAGCCTACATTCTCAAAGTGCAGACCCTCAGTCGGAATAAGAACAAAGATCTCTTGACTTCCACCTCCCTATTCCTCTCATGGAACAGATTGTACAACAGAACAGTGTCGCCACTAATTTGAATTTTCTCAAAAACTTACAAGCTGATTTTCAATCAGAAATTATTTTTTTAGTGGCAAAGGACAAAACTCAAGGCATTTTGATTCATAATGGACTCAGGGACATATGATGATTATATTATGTGTGAATTTTATAAAAACCACCCTTTTTCCCTCACTTACCTCTTTTACTGGTAGCAATGGCTCTGAATAAATACTGGTTTCATTTGCTCTAGGTTTCTCTATTACTCCTCTATTGGGTTTCCCCCAAATTCCTAAGAAGTAAAAAAGAAACATGCCAACATACATTTAAAAGGAAAACATACTGGATGTGATTAATAGATTCAGGTTAAAATTAATTATGTAGAAAAGCTCTATCCATAGTATATACATACACATACACATATACACATACACAGTCAGCAAGATGTAGGGCTATGTCACCATTACAATAATGGCAGAATCAAGATATCTAGAGTCCTTTTCCAAATATACCTTGATGAAACCTATATGCTAGATATATTCATATTTAAGGTACATGAATATATAATTTATAAAGTAAAAACCCATTTATTAATCCATTCTCATGATCATAACACAGAGTAAGTTAAGAGAACAGAGCAAATATTAATTTCCTTGTTCATTTAAAAAACAATTCTAAGGTAATACATTTAAAAACTGGTGGCGTTTCCTAGCGCATTAACACTTCCGTTCTTGAAAGAAAGAACAAAAATACATAGATAAACATCACTTTGGGATGCCAAGGCAGGAGGATTGTTTGAGCCCAGTAGTTTGACACCAGCCTGAGCAATATAGGGAGACCTGTTTCTATAAAAAAAAAATCTAAAAATTAAACATTAGCCGGTATGGTGGCGTGCACCGGTAGTGCCAACTACTCAGGAGGCTGAGGCAGGAGGATCACGAGAGCCCAGGAGTTTGAGGTTGCAGTGAGCTATGATGATGCCACTGCACTCTAGCCCAGGCAACAGAGTGAGAGCCTGTCTTAAAAACATAAAAAAAGAAAAAAAAATACTCTTAAGCATATCAATGATTCATTTGGAAAATACAAATACTGGGGCAGACATAAAATCATCCCTAGCTCCTAAAATAAAAATATTTCCTTGATTTTTATTTTTCACAATTAAGAAAACTCTTTTTGATGGAGAAAAATAGATCTACAAAAATGTAATGAATAAACACTCCAAAAAGAAATCTTTCCACTTTTTCATTAAGGTTATATTAATGATAGTTTGATTCAATATGAATAATTCAGCATTTACCTTTCTTTTCCTCAGACTTGGTATATGATGATGAATTATATAGATAGTCTAATTTTTCTTTTTTTTCTAATTTACCAGGAATTGTAAGAATTAGTTACTCCTTATGCCCTGAGCAAAGCAAATTTCCACACCAACATTCTTGTACATAAAGTACACTAAAAGCGAATATTCCATTTGGTAGGCAATAGCACCACCCTTTTGGGGAATTTTTACCAGAGTTTATTTTGAGGAAAAGTTTTCAACAGTTCTAGTGTTTTGTAATTATTTTTGGATTGGTGAGCACTTCTGATAACTTGATTAAAGTGACAAACACTACATACAGAAGTGTACAATATGACCGTATGGCAGCCATGTGTGTATCACTCACACATACACACACATACACACACACACACACACACACAACTGGGGATTCCCAGGCCCTCTTGTAAAGCTCATTCATGAACTCTATGGCCCATGACTACAGTTTAGGAATTCTGTTCCATTTCTCAAGACACATCAGAACATAGAAAAGGTTTTAAGCCGGGCGCGGTGGCTCACGCCTGTAATCCTAGCACTCTGGGAGGCT
>VBSM01002608.1:36020389-36068991 GCA_008086735.1 Cheirogaleus medius
ATACAGAGAAGACTATTTAGGACACAAAATGCAGAAACAATAAAATAATTCCACACAACAAAAATATCATTAACAGTCAAAATATGTATGAGAAACTGACTTGGCAATCTTTCTCAAAATGTCCACTTTTTGAAAATTAATAGACTTTGTGTTGTAGAAAAGTTTTAGGTTTACAGAAAAATTGAGCAGAAAGTGCAGAAAGTTCCCACACACTTCCTCCCTGTTCCCCTGTTGCTAACATCTTGCAATGATGTGGTACATTTGTTACAACTGATGGACAAACATTGAAATATTATTATTAACTAAAGTCCACAGTTTACATTAGGGTTCACTCTTTGTGGTGTGTAATTCTATGGGTTTTGCCAAATCCATGATGTCATGTATCCACCATTACTATATCACACAGAATACCTTCGCTGTCTTAAAAATCCCCTTTGCACCACCTATGCATTCCTCCTCCCCTCACCCTTTCTCCTGGCAACCACTCATTTTTTTCCTGTCTTTACAGTTTTGCCGTTTCCATAATGTCATATAGCTGGACTCATACAGTGTGTAGTCTCTTCACATTGGCTTCTCTCACTTACAATATATGCATTTAAGGTTCCTCCATGTCTTTTCATGGTTTGACATCTCATTTCTTTTTATTGATGAATAATATTCCATTGTATTGATGTACCATGGTTTATCTACTCACCTACTGAAGAACACGTATTTGCTTCCGAGTTTTAGAAATTACAAATCAGGCTTCTATAAACATTTGTGTGCAGGTTTTTGTGTGGATGTAAGTTTTCAACTCATTTGGATAAATACCTAGGAAGTGTAATTGCTGGATCGTATGGTAAAACTATGTTTAGCTTTGTAAAATACTGCCAAACTGTCTTCCAAAGAGCCTGTACCATTTTGCATTCCTAACGGCAATGAATGAGAGTCGCTCCACATCCTTGCCAGAATTTGGTGTTGTTAGTGTTTTGGATTTTAGCCATTCTAATAGGTATGTGGTGGTATCTTGTTTTAATTTGAATTTCCCTAATGACACGATGTAGAGCATCTTTTCAAATGCTTATTTGCCATCTGTATATCCTTTTTGGTGAGGTGTCTGTTCAGATCTTTTATGCATTTTTAAACTGGGTTGTTTGTTTTCTTGTTGAATTTTAAGAGTTCTTTGTATATTTTGGATACAAGTCCTTTATCATATACATGTTTTGCAAATATTTTTTTCTTAGTCTGTGGCTTATCTTTTCATCCTTTTTATGACCGTATCCTTTTCCTTGGCAATTCCACTTCAGAAACTTACCCTCCAGATATAGTTGTGCGCTATTATAAACTATAATATATAACTATATAAAAATAGTTCAAGGAAATTTGCCCTATCATTGTTTGTGGTAGAAATGAAGAGGAAATAAAAAGCCCTAAATTTCCATCAATGAATAGCTGGTTAAATTATGATATAGGCATCAATGAAAAACTATTAAGCGGTTAGAAAGAATGTGGTGTTTCTACATTTTTTGAATTTTTAATAGAGGAGGCTATCTATATAGTATGACAGGATTTTGAGTTATTTTAATATGGGGATATAAACATAACTAGTTATTTGTTAGTCCTATACAAAAGTTTTACTATGTGCATATAGTTACTATTCATAAACAATTTTTGAAGAACAAAAAATAATAAAGATCAAGTTGTTAATGACATGAAGTGACAACATTTGGATTCTTAATGTCACTTTACTTTCTTTAGATGGCTCATAAAACTAGCTAATTTAAAAGGCATTTACCCCAGAAAAATAGCACTAGTTTGAAGTATAAGCTTTGTAGATCTGTTTCTGGAAATAACTATCTGCCATTGTGCCGCTATAGTTTAAGACTTATGGGAAAAGTTAATTATCTTGTATTTATCATTTCACTCCCAAATACATTATGTTTATTCACTCAAAGTAATGTGCTCAGATGTTTATACAAACCATCTGCCTATATTCAAGATGAGTAAGGAAAAAAAGAAGCTTCCAAGACTTCTTTTTCTTGCTGGTGAGCAATTCTATAGTAAGATAGAAAATGAATTATCATGGATTATAATCTTTAAAATATAATCACTCCCAAAAACTGAAAAGAATTTTTTAAAAAACTTAATTATATATAGGGAAGCAAGAGGGATCTTTTTAGGTAGGACTAGTAACACGGAATCTACATTAATAAGATATCTTGTGGTTTTTATGAATGGTGGCATTTTTATATGTGTTTGGAATTCAAAATGGTCAATTTCAAAATTTGGCAAGATAAAACTTCATGAGCTCTGTGAACATGTAGAGAATTAGTTCACATATTTAAAATATGTTGAAAATTCTATACATTTATTATCATTGTCTAGACAAAGTAGCCCATTTGTGGCTCACTGCTCTAAAATATGGCTACTTGCATGCAATCAACATTGGTTACTTTAAGAGCATGCCTAGATTAAGAACCTCAGAAGAGTGCAGAGGGTCACAAGAATACCAGCTGCTCAACAGCTTCCCCTACAGAGTTCTCTGTGGTTCATTTTACACTTCTGGTTAGTTTCCACACTGCCACTTTCTTTCATAGAGAGTAGAGGTTGGCAGTACTTCCCTGTGACATCCACTTTCACACCCAAATTGGTCTTCATAGGTTCCCATTGTGTGCACTACAAAGCAATGTGCCTTGTTGGCAGCTCTAAATGGGAACTACAAGTCTTTCTTTTCTTCACTGTTCTTTTTCTGGCTCACAAGCAACCTCCCACCAAAAGCTGGATCTGTAGAAGAGACTACATCCAAGAGATAATACCATGAAAAAGTATGAAGAGAAGCCCAGGTGGCCACCTTGCAAATTTCCAATGTGGAAGCCTTCGACCTCTCTGCCCAAGAAACAGCTAAAGTCCTAGTGTAATGAGCTTTACAAACCCTAGGAGCCTCTTTACCTTAACTACATACGCCTCCCTAATACAATCCCTTAACCATCTAGCTAAGGAACTCTTAGAAGCCATTTGACCCCTCTTAAGACCCCCTAAGAGTACAAACAATCTTTCAGAAGATCTGAAATCTTTGATTCTTCTGAGACAAACCCTAAGTGTTCTTCTTACATCCAATTGAAGCAGCCATTGCTCTTTGTCATTGCTGGGGCTAAAGAAAAATGAGGGCCAAGAAACCTCCTGGTTTAGATAAATCTCAGATGCCACCTTTGGAAAAATTGAGGAACTGCCCAAAGAACAACTTTATTCTGAAGGAGCATTAGAAATGCCCCATAAATCAAACCCGAGACCACTCCATAGATATCATCACCTAATACAGTAAGGCATCATAATAGTCAAACAATGTCCTATCATTTTCTGAAGTGACAAAAATAGAATACCATCAAATTATGACCAAAAAGTAAATAAATATAATGAGTAAATATCTTTTCTTTCTCAGAAAATATTTCTTGTGTCTCTACAAAATCTCTTGTCCACATTCAAATTACTAAGAGAACTGCCAATTTGGCTACGTCTATAATATTAAACATCAAAGTAAAAAGTAAAATATTTGGTTAATCATCTTTATATTTTCTCTATGTGATGTTAAGCACTTGGGTATTTTAAAAACATCTGCACAATGTAAAAAAAACCCTCATTTTCATCAGATTGTTTGGGTTACATAGACATAGTAGGCAACTCTTTCCAAGACCTTTATTAGCAAAATATGCTCCAATCAAAATAAATACACAGGAAACCAAATGATTTGCTCCTTTCTTTTTTTTTTTTTTTTTCCATTCTCTTCTCCACAGGATTCTAAGCAAAACATTAACTATCAGGAGCATCCAATTGTTAACTTATGATACATTTGGTTTCCTTAATCATCTTTCAAGAAATCTTTTCCTTCCTGATTTAAGAAACCAATGCTTTTGATAAGAATTGATTAACTTGGATACACTGAATAAAACATTTAAGATTTTTCTTGACAATATTCCTTAAGATCATTCTTCTCAGGGAGTCATTTACATAAAGTTGTGTCAGATTAAATCAATCTTGGCTTTGTCACCAAAAAAATATGAATTTCAACAATGAAGAGTACATAAATCACAAGGGATGTTCTAGTACTCATACATTTCTTATACTTACCCTTCCAAATTCCTTCTATAGCCTGTGTTTAATTACCCACAAAGGTGTTTATATAGTACACCATTATTAATGTGATACTGAAGTTGCTTTAGTCTGCCTTACTGCTTATATAACAAATTTGGGGTAAGACACTAGATTGTGTCATAATTATATGTTTGTTCTGTTGATTTTATTCAAGAATGGTAACCGTTGCCCACAAATATACAGTGTGTGCAAGCCTCCACATTGTTTGATCTTAATCTAATGGAGTTGAACCAGCTTTTTCAAAATTTTTCTCCTTTTTTCTGAAATCAGCATGTCAAATCTTTACTTCAGTTTTGGCCGTTTCGGCTTTATATCTTTACAATAGCTCTCTAACACAATTCCAGTTTTGAATTTATGCTGTCCTTAAGAAGAATAAAGTTCTCAGAACCGGCCTAATTTTCCAAGGGCCTGGCCTAGGACCAATACAAGATGATTCCAAATGGCTAGGGGCCTAGATGTTTTGCAGTTCATTCTGTTTCTGGATCCATACCTTAGAAAAGAACTACTAGAGAAGTGGATGGGAGATGCCAAATGTTAGCCAGGCGTGATGGATAGTACCAACACCAAATGTCAACTTCTCGAGACATGAACATGTCAATCAATAATTACAATGTCATATTTCTCTATTCAGATCTCTCTTTGACCACCCAGTCAACTCCACCTAAAAGACCTTTCAGCGCTCACATTATCTCTTAATTAAATTTACTTTTTTATTCTGTCTTTTAATTCATATTCATATTTTCTGTCCTATATTTTTATTATTTTCCCCTTGGGGTTTTTTTTTGTCAGATCCAGAAATCTATAATCCACTTCCATTTTTCTTCATATTATCTCCAAATTTGGAAGAGCGATCTATACTATACTATCTACTTTATAATTTAATAGTGTATTTAACCTAAAATATAAAAGGCCACTAAACTATGCTTAATATAAAACACACTCCAACCCTATAACTTTTTTGACATTATTTACACAGGCAAAGTAAATAAAGAAATACCAGAGTAAACATATTGAGTGAAATAAATGTAATTTTTACCAAGAAATCATGTTTGGGGATTGAAATTTTCAAACTGATTGTTAATCACTTGCTTCCCTCACTTGGTTTTGAAGATACAGCCAGTGTATATATTTATTTTCCTTAGAATGATATATGGTATCATGTAAAAGAGAACTTTGTGCATTTCATCCTGGTAAAGATGAAAATCTTTATCAATATACATATGAAAACAGAGAATATACCTTAATCATTGTGCCTTTAAATCCTACTATTAATGTTAGCAATATTATGTCAATACATATGGCATAGCTTTCTTCAAAGGGATTTTGTTAAGACTGACTAAACTTAAAATAACATATTATATCATTATAATTACTATTGTAACTCATATTTATTGATAGTTTATATGCTAGATGTTCTTTTAAGTACTGTATATGCACTAAATCATTTAACTCTCACACTCCTATATAACATGTTAGACTCTGAGGCATCTAATTCTGAAAGAACACAATGAGAAAATTATTCTAGTCCCACATTATTATTTTGAGTATGAGAACATTCAGGTCTGCAGAGACTAGATGCTTTGCTCAAGATAGTCTGGCTGCTAGTGGCAGAAAAGGGCTACTTGATCATCCAGTCTGCTTATTCTGTCCATAGGACAGGCTCTGTTTATTTGAAAAAAAAAAAAATTGATCTGATTATAGCTAAAGACAATTATCCCAAATTGACATATAATGCTTTGTCAATTAAGATTAAGGAATTTGCCAAGTACAAAGAATAAAAATGTAATCTATGGTGTGCATTATACTGAATGCTTATTTAAAGAATTCTATCATACATTTTTTTTCCCAAGTAATGGATTCAAAGAGGCAGGAAAGAAAAACAGAGAGAAATCATAGCTTTACAAATTTAAACAAAAGAGCATATTACCTGAAGTATTCCTCGGTATCTTGAGTGATAAAAACATTTCTTCAAACAACTCTTGAACATTTTTTTCCAGTTTCAAAAAGGATTGTATGAGCTGTGATAAGAATTTGAGTTCATCTAAGGCGAGGGAGAAGTTTCCTCCTTTCTGTGGGCTTTCAGGAGTAACTGTGAAAAAAGAAGATCAATACTGCTGTATATTTTATTTGTTTTCTCAGTAAATATTAGAACGATGCATGTGATTCCATAAACCATCAACACTAACAAGATTCTCCATAATTAAACCAAGTTTGTTCATTAAGAAACATATATAATCTCCTAGGAGCATCTTTTCTGCTGGGAAGCTGGAGGTGAATATTCTGTTTGATGCAAATATGGCCATTAAATAACTATATTGATTTTCAGAGTTATAAACAGGAATATAATTTGTTGTTTTAAAATCACATCTTATACAATTCTATCTTTTTCTTTAGTCTGGGATAACTTGAATCTAATCAGGAGGAAACATCAAACAAACCCAAATTGAGGAACATTCTATAAAATATCTGGTCCATACTTTTCAAAAGTGTCATGTCAGAAAACGCAAAGACTAGGAAATGTTCCAGTTGAAAGGACTCTAAAAAGATATTATGTACAACTGAAATCAATACATGATCAGTATTTTATTTTGCTATAAAGGACAGTATTGGGGTAATTTGGAGAAATTTGAGTGAAGTCTACAATCTAATGCTATTAATGCATGACTGTTAATTTCCTGATTTAGATAACTGTACTATGATTACGAAAAAGAATGCCCTTGTTTTTAGGAATACACATTGAAGTATATAAGGTTAAATGTCTGCAACCTGTTCTCAGTTCAGGAAAAAAAAAAATTGAGAAGAAAGAAGGAGAGAGAGAAAGCAAAATTGGAAATGTGGTAAAATATTAACACTTGAGGAATGTGAATATGAAGGAAATTCAGGAATTCTTTGTATTATTCTGGTAACTTTTTTGTAAGTCTGAAATTAAAATAAAACTCTAAAGAAAAAAAAACTACATAAAAGACATACTCTTCAAGACCTTAAAAGTGTTCCTATCATTAAAAAGAAGCAAATTAATTTAGCTGTTAGATCTAGACTGCATAATTCATGCAATCATGTTTAAAAATAACTTCTGTCTAAATAATTTTAATGTAGCTACTGTTTGCAAAGATACAATACTACCTATACAAAGGTTGATTTTTTTTTTTTGCTTTTGTAATTCTGCTACTAGTCAAGTCACATTGACATTTTAATATGATAAAAAAAACCCACCTTATACTTTTCAGAGTATGGAAAATAATCAACTTATTACATATTCCCAAACAACTTCAATTTGTTGACTTCCTTTTAGATTGATATCACCAAATAGCACTTTTGGCTAAGTTTTCAAGGATTTAAAGTATCCTTCCTTTATTAATGTCATTTCTTAAAACATATATTTAAGAAGTATCTTGAAGCTTAACTGTAAATTGGAAAATGTGTAAACTCCTATAAAGTAAACATAAAGTGCCTTTGAAGAGAAAATACTGAGAGTATGATTCAGAAATTGTGTAAGGTCTGATGATTCCATGTGAAAAAAGATAACTTCGTCACATGAATTTAGAAGGAAGATTCCAGAAATGTAACAATTTGATACCTTATCCACTTTACCTTCAGCGAAATTTTAAAATGTTAGCATCAAACTCATAGCCATATAATACCAAAAATGTTATGATATCTTTGTAGGTCATATGAGAAAAAGCTGTTTACCAACTTAAACTGTAGAATTTAGCCCTGTTCTGGAAAAGTAAAAAAGGCTTTAAAAAATCTACAAGTGCCTACAAAAGCACTATTTCATCTCTAAATTTACATTAGCCCCACATACATTAAAATCTATTTCTAAACAGCCCAACTCATATCTACCACTCAGGTATAGGCACACCAGAGAATGTAAGCATGTATAAACAGCATATATAACTAAGGTTTTTCCAGAAAAATCATACCTGAAAAATAAAGAGAATATAATATATTATGTTTTTTAGTTGTTGCTTGATTTCCATTTGGTCTGTTTGATTTCTTTTAAGCTTTGCTCATGTACTTAAGAGGCTGGTTTAATCTTCTAAACCTTAAAGTTCCTTTTGGACCTAAAATGTTTATACGCCAAGTTTTCAGAGACTTTAAGAATCCTTTCTAATTATTAGGAAAGGCCACTCAATAGTTTGATTAGCAGTTAAGCATATTTAAGAGGCTTCATTTGGCTCAATTCTAAATTGGAAGTATTGTGAAAATTTATAGTAAAGAAGCCCCCCAAGAAAAACCTTTAAGAATCAAAACACTATAACCTAAGAGTGCTACTCATTTAAAATTATGTAGGGTCTGAGGATTCTTCATGAAGAGGTCTTACGTTCATGACCTGGATTTAGAAGAATCTTGTATTCCAGAAATATAAAAAGTAAATCCATTTGAATTCAGTGAATCTTTATAACTAATGAAAAAGGACATAATAATATGTGTGACCTAAATCTAATCATTTTTGTCCCAAAGAAGCAATGATCATGGTGGAGGCCCATTAATTAGTAGTCCTTATTTCCTATCACTATTAGCTCAGTGTTCTCCCAAGGGGTATTGTGAGGGTTCTTAATTTATGGGAAAAATAATTCTGTGATAAATTCATTTTGTGAAAGGCCAATTAAAGCAAAATTAAACACAAAGGATGGAGAAGCATTTCCCAAACTTATTTGACTTATTTTCCCTACAGTATCTCACAGGACTAGTATCCTAATCATCACAACTTAGCTCATGATTTCTACCTGCAAAGCATAACTATTTTTCTATCCTTAGACTCTTCACTGTTAACTAAATTAGAAAAGAGTTTCTCCCAGCAAAAATTCCCTATATATTTTCCTTTTTAAAATTAATCTCTTTCCCTCTTTTTCCAGTATTACTTCGTTTGTTTCTCTGCTTCTAGTCACTTTTCCAGAAAACTTTATCTGGATACAATCAATCCAGGAGTTCTACTTTCCCCTCTAAGGCAATCTGGCCTTTATTGATTGATTGATTGATTAAAATCACTATGGACCTGCCTTGCTTCAAAGAAATCTTGGACATCAGTGTTTATATACAGGTAATTATATTTGGCCTGCCACCAATCACTGCTATGAAATACCTAAAATAATGATGCTACTTGGTTATAGGATGAGCTCTATGATTCCTAGGAAATATAAATTTATCCTAAATCCCACTATTACAAGGAAAAAAATTAAATTTCCATTTTAGAGCAAGACCTTATTTAATTTACCATCAACTAATAATGCATAAGTCCATGTAAATAATAACTAGATAGTTGCAGGGTTTTTTTTCCTTCTGTATAATTTTAATAAGAATTTTTCTACAATGCAATATAAAATTCTTTGCTTTCCTATTATTTAGAGTATTTAGAACACAATTTAAATTTTTCTTCATGACAGAGTCATGAAGAAAGTTACTTATTTCTATGCTGCACTCAGGGCCTAATAATGTTTATCCCTCTGTTAAAGGGTATTTCTCAAACTGATAATCATTTGAAAAGGGCTCTATGATCAAATAAATTTGGGAAATACTATATACTAATTCTCCTTACAGTGATTCATAATGCAAATTATCATATTAAAGTCTCTATTTACTTCTATCTGATATAGTCTCAAAAGCAACTGTTTTGGGGGATACTGCTCTGGATTACTGTACAACTTGGGTATTTATACCTGCTTTGTAGGTTTTCCTTCCATTGTTAGAACTTTCGCTGTGGGTTCTTGTTACTGGTTGTGGCTGATTTTACCAGTACCCTCTTCTACTTGCAAAATGCTGCTTCTAATATCATCATAGTATTTTTGCAGACCCCTCTGAGAAACTAATGAAAGTCTTTCAAATCCTCCTAGATCTTCTCATTGAAAAAATTCCATGTAGTTACAGTTTGAAGGCTAAACGGAATCACCTGAAGTCCATCTATGCTCTCATAGGACAGTATGGTCCAGGATCTTCTGTTATTATTAATATTAAAAATGGAAATTCTTGGCTCATTTCTAGATCTAATGAATCAGCATCTCTGTGGGATGAGGCCCAAAAATATTCATTTTAAGCAAGTGCCCCAAGTGAGTTTTCTATACACTAGGTTTGAGATCCCTGCCTGAGGGGTCCATGATTGCTAGTTAAAAACTCTTATAGTTAAAAATCACTCTGTAGGCAACAGAAAATCTGGACTTTGCTCTTCGAAATTCAACCGAAAAGATGGTGTTGTGTAAAACATCAATGACTTTAAAAACAAAACAAAACTCCACTGTTTCCGTGGTCAGTCAAGAAATTTATGACTTTTTTATTTCTGGAAGAAATATGGAACACCTGTAGGAAATTTCTCAGAGCATATCCTATGCATTTGCCGTGGGCAAAAGAAGAACTGCTGTCAGGAAAAAAACCTGAACAATAGTTGAAGTTCTTTAGACACATTCCTCACAAATGTATAATGATTTCCATGAGGCCAGAGACTATACTCAGTTTACCATAGTATCTAAGAACCCAGCATAATCTCTTACACAAAGTATGCATTCAAAAAAAAACTGATTAAAAAACAAAATCAATGAACTAACCTCCATGAGTCCTAGAAATAGCTACGTTTGGCCCAGAAAAAAGAAAGACTTTTATACCCAAACCTAAAATATATTCTTCAAAACAATAAATATGTATAGGTGTAAATTCATAAATAAAGAAATATTTACAGTATTCTATAAACGTTTTTTACAGTATTCTGTTTGACAAAATAGATTTGAAGATGACTTCTAATATAGAAAATGTGTGCAAAAGGATATAAAAACAGTAATGGGCTGGGAACTTGATAGAACATATTGATACAATTCATCCTAAAATGTGATTTTTTGTGTGTATTTAAAAAATAAAATTATACTTTCTTTCTTTATGTTCTTTTTGTAGAGGCAGTGTCTCACTGTGTTGCCCAGGCTAGTCTCAAACTCCTGGCCTAACGTGATCCTCCTACCTCAGTCTCCTAAAGTGCTGGGATTACAGGCATGAGCCACCATGCCCGGCCAAAATTATATTTTATAAAAATAATTTCACTACAAAAATGTGCATAGATATTTTCAAACTGTTGTCCTAAAATTTAAAAAGTCTCTCTCTCTGTATGTACGAATACAAACACACATATATAGAGATACACCACTCATAAAGAATATAGACTATACACTATACCCTTAAAGGTGTTAATTATATGTACAACTAGTGAGTTAAAATATTAACCTTATTCTCTTCTAGAAAAATTTAGGACACTGAAAATAAATCTAGAGGGACATTAGTGCTCCTCGCATTTGATCTGCAACAAAGCAGCATTTGGAATAAATATCAAAGTCCAGGTAAATCAGACAAACCATAAAAATACAGGTACTGGCTGAAAGCACACGTATTATCTTCCAAAACCATTAGCAACAGAATTCTTGTTAATAATAGCAGTAAGATACAAGAGAAAATGAGTAGCTACAAAATCAGATAATCTGAAGCTGGTGGATCAGTATAATAGGATAAAAGGTGCACATTTCAGTTTTCCCAAGAAAAACGAACATTAGCCACCCTATTATTGACTGTAAATGGATCCATTTTCAGTGGGGAGGTATTCTCAGTGCCACAAGACAAGTGATGTAAAAAGAGGTGACACACAAACTCTATCGAAAGTCTTACTATTCAAGATGAAATTCATGACATAATCCAAATGGAATATGTTTGTTCCAGTAAAGAAAACTTTCCAAAAATATTATAATATGAAGTCAGCTAGGACCACATAGGAACAAATAATAAGCTTTACTTTTCCCAGTACCCAAGTCGCTTCCTGAGAGCAGGTGGAACTTTGGAGCCCACTAAGTAAATACCAGTGGCCTGAAGAAGCACTGGCCTCCTTGTATGCCATGGAGGTTCCGTGAAGCCACGGCAGGAGGAGAAGCAGAGAGCAGACACCATGCCCCCGAGTTTGTAAAAACCCTTCTTTGTCAGGTAAGCCTAATAAGTAGCTGGAAAATCATGGAGGATCTGCAGGCATTGTTTTTATCACATACACTAAAATGACATTGAAACAGTTTTTTCCCCTTTTCTCAACCACTATTTTTGCAACTTTTATTTATTTTGCAAATTTATATGACTAAGAAAGTATTGGGGGTAAAACTGAGACAAAGAATATTTCCACCTTAGTTTTCAGAACTGACCTTTGTTTCTTCTCATCTCTTTTGAAGAGGCTTCCATATGTACCACACAGAATAGACAGGGTAAAACTTTAAAATAAATCGAGTAAATGATCAAAAGGATAAAGTGAATATCTCTGAATTTGAGTGAAAAATATAACTCAACATGAGCTGAATATATGGAAATTAGATTACTCACAGATAAGTGTCAGACCCCTCTTCTAAATGATGAAAGAATGAAGAAGAAACTATTAGGGAAACTGAGCCTCATAAATGTTAATAAATCTGAATATTAATTCAGAAAACAGATAACTCCTAGAAGCTGGAATGTGGACTCCTCCCTGTCTCTCTGTCTTTCCTCACTTCTGGCTGCCCCCACACCAAGGTTTTTCTTTTTTTTCTTCAGCATGTTATGAGGGTACAAATGTTAAGGTTATGTATATTGCCCTTGCCCTCCCTCCCCCCTTGAATCAGAGCTTCAAGCGTGACCATCCCCCAGATGGTGCGCATCGCACTCATTATGTATGTATATACCCATCCCCTCCTCCCCCTCTACCTGCCTGACACCCGATAAATGTTATTCCTATATGTCCACTTAGGTGTTGATCAGTGAAACCAATTTGCTGGTGAGTACATGTGGTGCCTATTTTGTGATGCACTGCTCTTTATAGTACTGTTACCTGAAGCCCAAGAGATGGTACAGTAGAATGGCTAACACATGGAATCCATGAGCCAGATGGCTTGGGTTCCTGCTGCTCCCTAGCTGTGTCACTTTGGACAAGTTATTTTGTTTCTTTATGCCTCAATAGTGTATGAGGTTTAAGGGAGTTAACACATTAGAATAGTACCTGTGAGGCAGTAGGCACTATAGAAATGTTAGATATTGTTTCCATCTCCTCTGAGAAGCCTGCTTGCAGACCCCAGGCCACGTTAGGCTCCCACTCTTCATTCTTCTTCCTATTAATGTTTTACCTCACATATACCTTCATTTAGCATTTACTATGTTACATTATAACTGTTAGTTTGGGAGTTGTCTCCTGCAGAGATCTTTTCCCCCCGTTATTGTATTCCCATTGTCCCTCATAGTTCCTCCTACATTTTGAATGATTTCAAAATGATATATACTGGCAAGTGTCAGTGACAAAACCAACTTCTTTTAACTCATTCTTTATTTGGCTTTTTTTACTACCATAAACATGCTTCTTTTAGTAAAATAATTAAATGAGTTTCGCATCAATTGCTGTATGCCAATTTTAACAAAAAATATTTTGGGGAGAAATAACCCTAAACACCTTATCAGAGACCTCTTTCACTATAAACTACTTTAAATATTATTATTGTTATATAATGGACTCCATCTCTAAGGTCTACGTTCATAAAGTTGAATGGCAGCTCCACTCCAAGACCTTCCACTGCATCTTTACTGTGTCAACCCTTCAAAACCATGGTTTGTGCGTGGGGGGGGGGTACCCCGATCATCATCTCTCTTAGAATCTAACACATGTGATGCATCTGCATTCACGAAAGCAATACTTTGCATATAATTCTAAGAGGTTCTCAGGCCTTAGGCTTCTATTGATCATCTGGTTAAGGCCCTCTGCCTGATCCATCTGACTTTATCAGAAGTAGACCATTTAGATCTCCTTCCCACTAAGAAGACCTGTAGTCCCTAGAAGTTTCTACTTCCTTTTGCAAGAAGACTAGGTCTTGTCCAGCTTTTACCTCACAACCTCTTTATAACTCTTCTTGTGTCATAAAATTAAATGTCCTAAAACATTTACACAAACCACTCTCTTACCCTACTGCAACATAGGCCTTGGGTAAGGTGCTGGGATCTATTGAAGAATAACTAATGGCCTTACCCTTTCAGGATAGACAAACACACAGATTAGCACAAAGTGGCAACTGCTTTCACAGTGGAATATGACAACCAAAGTGCTCTATTAGAATAAATTAAATTGCTAGTATATATACTATATGTGCATTTTCTATACCTTCTTTCTCTAATTATTCTAGGCGATAGTTGTTACACTAAATTTTGTACCCAGCGACAGGATTAGTAATCATAATCTAAAGAGAGGTAGATGTATGAACAGAGAGAACCACCAAATTTGGAATAAATTCCCCCAGCCCACCAAAAGCCCCCCATGTGACAGAGAGGTTTGCTCTTCCCTTTGGAGGGGCCAATATAGCATATATCCCCTTATTTTACATACCAAGAGAAACCTAAGTGGCTAAAAACGGTGAAGATAGAGTCACCCTGAAACTATTCTTTCGGGTCAGTGAGAAAAACTGAAAAGAAACTGCTTCTATTATTACCCTTTTATGATTCCCAGGCCAACACTGGCTCCAGTGGATGTTACCTAAACTTACTGCTAAATGATAACAAAATTCTCCCACACTCTGTTCCCTCTTCTTTGGCAAAAGCTGTCAGTATTACATTAGCAAGAAATCTGACTTCGTGCTTGTTTGCCAAGGGTATAATACTCTTGTCCCTCTCCTATATTCTATCTTTCTTATTTTGTTTTTTTGACTGAGAACATGAGAGAGAATATCTGACTTCTGATGTGGCCACTGTTTGGCCACTGTTAGTTGAAGACGCTAATCAAAGAATGGCTTACTTTTCAATCCAGCCAAAATTGAGAGCTGTACCCAGAGAAATTTTCTGAATATTTTCTCAGTTGTTTTTTGTTTTATGCTGGTTTAAATCTCATTTGTAAATACTTAGATATGCTGACCCTTTCAGAGAACATTTTAATAAAAAGACATCTCTAGTATAATAAAGTAGATTGTAAATTTTAAGTATTGTATGCTAATGGTATATTATTAATGAAATATCTTCCTTATATCCCCTTCCCAGTCTCAAATTTTGCTAGAGTTCAGTTAATTCTATCTCATACCATGTGTGTTACTTTCTCTTATCCTGCTAAAAATTACAGAAAAAAATTTAAACTAAGTTAACAATTCATTTTTACTATAGCCTCAGATTGTATCTGAAAACTGGTATTTCATTTTTTTAAAGCGATACGCCATGACAGAGAAGTTACATTATCAGCTCTTAATATAACATGTTAAAATTAATTTTAAAAATTTAGCCCTGGAATAAAAATAATGTCATCATCAAAAAGATGGATTTAAGTTGAGACACCTGCTGAGTGTACCTCCTAATATATTTTCTAATTGAATAATAACCTTTCAAAAGAGATTGGAAATTTCTCCTCTTTTATACCCCAAAATAAAGAGTAAGATTCTATTCACACTTTTTAAATAGGGTAGGAAAATTATAATGCTTATGAATGTATGTTAAAATTCACATGAAAAGAGATAGCCATGGTGATGATAGCAATCCCTTATACCCACCTGAAAAGCTATATTCATGAGCTAACAGAGTACCTGAGAGGTAGGGAAGACATTTGCTGGGGTGTGATGGCACCTTCTAGAGTCAATTTATAGTTAATCTTACCTTTTTAGCTGCCTTTCTCACCTAAGAAAAAGTTATTCAGCCATAAAAGTAAAGTTTTATTTCCTTCAAACTTCAAATATGACTTTGGAGCACCTTGGTGGCAGACATCATCCTTTCCCTCAAAAAGCCTAAGATTTACAAAAAGTATCTTTAAGCGGGTTTCCCTTGCTAATACAATAAAGACTTGCCTTGTGCCTACAATGCACAAGGTACCATGTGATAGGCACCACTTTGCCATCACAGGGGAGAGGTACAGAGTCAGATCTGAAAGCAGGGTGGGGTGACTACCCATGGCCAGGCTGCATATCAGCTACCTTGTTTCCCCGAAAATAAGACCTACCCATAAAATAAGCCCTAGCAGGATTTCTAAGCATTTGCGCAATATAAGCCCTACCCCGAAAATAAGACCTAGTGATGGGCGTGGCTACGCAGCGCATCTCCACAACCCAAGCATTTCGCGGAGCAGTAAAGAAGACGAGCAGCCCTTCTCATCTGCCCATGAGAACTCTATTGCTGGACATGAGCGATTGGGGCCAATAGTTCTAAAGGAAATAGAGTTGCAAGAAATTCAGGATGGAATTCGGGGTTTGGAGAGTTATGATGATGTTCCAGAAGATGACTTAACTGTATTTGAATAAATGTAGATTGTTGTACCGTACTTAAAAAAAATAACAAATCCCCTGAAAATAAGCCCTAGGGTGTCTTCTTGAGGAAAAATAAATATAAGACCCTGTCTTATTTTTGGGGAAACACGGTCCCATCAGCTCCTGTGGCCATCTCTGTCTTGTAAATTTACCTCTCTTTAACTATTTTAGTTCAGACTAAACATTACCTTCAAAACATAAGAAAAACTCAGTGTCAAAAGAAGTCCATCTATAAGAAACTAATTGAAGAAAATGTCACCAGCTGACTGTCATCCTATTTTGATATAACTGGTCAATAATGGCCTCTGTTGTTCTGTTTTGATTTGTTCACGGGAACACTTTTTTTAATTTAAAAAAGTAATTAGAAAATACCTGCAAAATTAAGCTACTTAGTTTTTCTTTCTTTCAGTATATAAACAGATCTTAGACTTGATTTTTTATATTACAACAAAAACAAAGCTTTGCTCAATAAACACAAATATTTAAAAATTCACTTAGATTGCATTTTGGATCCAGTGTTGGTAGCTGGGCTGTGATTAAGAAGAAAGGAAGACAAGAGTAGATGTAAAGGAGAAAGAGGGAAAGGCCATGAGACACTGGGGAAGAGGAATACGCTATATTGGTTGAAACGTTAGCATGCATTAGAATCACCTGGAGAGCCTGTTAACACACAGATTTCTGGACCTACTCCCAAAGTTTCTGATTCAGTGAATCTGGGGTGGAGCCTAAGAGTTTACATGTCTAACTGTTCCAGGTGCTGCTGCTGCTGATTTGGAGACCACACTCTGAGAGCCATTGCTCTAGCAGGGGTCCTCAAACTACGGCCCGGGGGCCACATGCGGACCGCCAAGGACATTTATCTGGCTTACTGGGTGTTTTTGCCTGTTTTGTTTTTTTACTTCAAAATAAGATCTGTGCAGTGTGCATAGGAATTTGTTCATAGTTTTTTTTTTTTTTTGTAAACTATAGTCTGGCCCTCCAACGGTCTGAGGGACAGTAAACTGGCCCCGTTTAAAAAGTTTGAGGACCCCTGCATTGCATCTCTATTAAGTTTTTAGAGCTATCTATCCTGTTCTCAATTTTTATGGCTTTGCCTCAGTACAAACTTTCATCAAAATTCACACTAGGATATCTGGGAGAGGAGGGAGAATGTTCTTCTAGGTGGTTTCCTTATATCCTTCTCCCAAATTCAGGTAAGTCTTACACATCACTGGAAAAGTTCTACTTCTTAAACACTCCTCTCAAGTTATTTTTCTGCTCAAAAGCCTTTAACTACTACCATGTATAATTTAAACACCAAGGATGGGCTTTTAAGACTCTTGGTAATCTATTCTTAGGTTAGATATCACATCATTTCATTCAGTCATTCAATTATTTGACACCTCAGTTTTTGTCTGCTCAGCACTCCTTTCCCTCTTCTTCTAATAACAAGCTTCTTCCTTGGCCAATCAGAGGCCTTCCCTGAGATTTTCTGAACAGAGGTACCAGGAAGCAGGAAACTGCCAGGGGGCCACCCACTGAGTGAAGAAACTGGTCAGAGAGAGGTCATCACAAAGGGACAAACCAAGACAACAGACTGATGAAATACAGCTAGAAAGCTAAGTTCCTGTTGCTCCAGAAAACCTCTGGTTCCTGTCCTTCCAGAATTTTGTTTAGCTTTCTTTTATTGTGTGAACTACCACATTCTTCTTTTAATAACTACCCTTCCCTTTTATTGCATAAGAAGCAGAAATGAGAAATGAAAGAATAAAGATGCCACTTACATGTCAGAGTCTAGGCTAATACCTTCATCAATAAAACAGCTCCTGTGTGCCAGTCACAGTTCTCTTCACTGTGTCCAACTAGCCATAGCAATCTCTACTGCCGCTGCTGTCTAAACTGCAAGGGAAACCCTTTACCTTTCCCTCTGCTTATTCAAGGTCTACTCCTGGTCAAACTCAAGTCTAAATCTTCATGAAGTTTTTCTAGCTTGCTCTTCTTTACACTAAAATCTCCCTTCCCTGAATGGCTAATGTAGTTAAAGTCTAATATAAATCACTTAATAATTAATTTAATATGGTCTTTATGCTTTTTGCCCCCCCCTCCATATTTCTTTGGGAGTTAGTCGTTTTTACCTCATGGATTTGAAGGCACTTGATGACACCACATAAAATCAGCCTTTAAATTTATTTCAAACTTTAGAAAAAAATGCTTGGGGGAAAGTAGCTTTCTCAAAAGAAATATTACTAGTTGCTCCGGGGTGAAATGGGGGTGGATGGTAAAGAGTGAGACTGAGATACACAGTAAAGCACCATGTGGAACTCTCAGGGTTGAGTGATGACATGGGAGAAGCCAGGAGACTTGAGAAACAAGGCCCAGGTTTTCTTTCTGTCTTGTGCCTTCTAAATAAATTCTCTGTGCACATCTCTCACTTTGAAGTTTTATTTCGGAGCCAACAATGCCCCCTGCATTGCAGGAAAGCACCAGATAGTGAACACTGTTGTTCATCAATTCCTGCTTTCTGTTTCCCCAGCTCCTGCCCACCCTGCAACCAACATGGTTCCATTTCATCTTGATCACTCTGGAAAGAAGTCAGAAGAGACTTCTACTTCCTGCAATCATTTTCTTCTCAGAACTCTGCAACCTGTCTGTGTAACTCCAGCAGCTTTTCATATATTCATATTGTATTTCTCAATCTAGATGGGAAGCAAGGATCTTACACTTTTTGGAATCTCCATTGCTCTTAGCATAATATTTTTTAAACAGTAGGGTCTCAATAAGTTGATTAGTTGGCTATTACCAATACAAAGTATTATGTCCCCGGATATTGATTGAAGCAAATGGTTCAGTTAAAAAGATATTAGTTGAAATCCTGTCATGTGTTAGGCAGTAGATTGGGTGCTGGGGTAAATAAATAATACTTGCTCTTGGGGTGCTTAGAGTCCATTGGGGAGACATACCCCTAATTAGATATTTTAATAGAATAAGCTAAGAGCTTTGAGAAGGCATATAAAGATGCCGTGGGAGCACAGATTAGGGGCTCAAGCTCAAAGCTTCCTAGAAGAAATGACACATGAGCTGTCATAAAGGATCAGTGGGAATTAGGTGAAGAATGGGAGGAAGAGGGTAGGAGATGGTACACATCATATCATGAGCAGGGCCTTCTGTCAGTTCAGTGTTACTGGAGAGTGAAAAATATGAGGTGGGAGAGGCATGAGGTGAGGCTGAAGAAGGCAGGTGCTGGGTGCAGGAAGGTTTGCTTTCCAAAACTGAGTAGCTAAAGCTTTATGATGACAGTGATGAGGAGCCACTGAAGAGCATTAAATAGGTGAGTATGGTGTGCTTGGCAGATGTCTTAGAAGAAAGCAAGAATAAGGGTCAGGAATCCAACTAAAAAATAAAACGATTTTCACAGGACAAATGAGAGATGATAAAAACCTAAATTAGACCTTGATGGCAGAAATGGAGAGAAGACAGACTTGGAAATATTTAGGTGATGAGGCAAAATTTGAGTAAAAAAAAATTAACAATCTTGGGGATTCTTTTGATGGTGGGGAGGGAGACAGACTGAGAAAATGAGTTGTAGTTTCTGTTTGAGTGATTATGTGACATTAACTTAGATTGGGGAAGAGGAGCAAGGATCAGGGAAATGATAAGGAGTTCCAGTTTATTCTTGTTTTGTTTGGAGTGCCTGTGGAACATCTAAGGGACCAAATGCATAGGCATTTAGCTCTGGAAGTGTGAAGGTCTAGAAGCATGAAGTGAGATCAGTGCTGGAGCTAGACCTGTCAAATATTCACACACAGTGAGGGTTGGAACCAGGAGGATAAATGAAAGAGATCTCTGGATACCTTTATTATTTTAATTTAGCCTTATTTCATACAATTGTTTATTTTTAAATTTTAAAAATTAATATAACACTTCCAGAGAATATTATATGAAGCACTTTAAAGATACAACAAAGTATTCATTGTGCAATTGATCTAAAAATGACAAATCTGCAGTCCCTTGTCATATATTGGTATTTGGTAACACCGCATTAAGAAATGACAGTAAGTCACCTTGTCAATACAATTCTATGTATGTACACATATGTGTGTATATATGTACATATTTTAAATAAAGATATTAAAATACTTAGTTTGTCCCAGATACTATGTATAATAGCTATATTAATACTTAAACACCACGAGGAAATTATCATCTCCATATTCTAGATTAAATGAGGGACACTCATAGAAGAAAAACAACCTATGCAAAGTGGCAAAGCTGGAATGAAAGACAAGTCTGTCTGGTTCTGAAACTCCTACAGCTACAAGAAATTAGCATTAAGCATCCTTCCCTCACTCCCATCCCTTTGTGCAGGCCTGTTTTGCAGCAATGGGAGGATAGTTAGCAAAACAGCAATAGCCTTGATGATCCAGAAGGAGGCAGGCAAGCACAGGGATTTCAACACATTTTAAAAATCATAATTATTGAATTGATATCTCAATAAATACATGCATCAATCTAGATATTCATGCTTTTGAATACTTGTAGTTAAAACCCAGTAGGCATATTTGTATTGGAGGGCCATTTGTGTGTGTGTGTGTGTGTATATATATATTTAAATTAGCTTACTCTCTGTCCCAGGAATATCACTTCAAGAAATAAAACTTTCAAAGATACTCACACAAATATATGAAGAAAAAAACTAGGAAAATCCTAATGTCTATCAATGAGAGTTGGTTAATTAAATGATTGAATAATGATATCATCTAACACATAGCTTGCAACCTATAAAAAGAATAATGCAGATCATTCTGTATGTATTGAGATAAAAGGGGTCCATGGCATAATAATTTAAAAAGAAACTGCCGAGGCATTTGTAGAATGTACATACACAGTACGTGCATAAATGTGGAAGGTCACACACCAAACTGTTAACAGGGGTTACTTTAGGGTGGCAGGCGTAAGGGTGGGGAAGGTGAAAAGACCTGAAGCTTTTTACTTTATATAACTTTAAATATATACAGGTATACACACATACACATATAAGTGTGTGTGTATTTGTATAACACAACAATGGGCATACATTGCTTTTGAGAAGAAAAAAATTAATATTTTTCTAAACCAATGAGTCAACAATCTAATAAGATCTAATTTAAATTTATGCTGCATCTGTATTATAGAATATCATGGAGCTGCTGAGAAGAATGTCAGGCCTGATGGCACAGACATGGGAAGAGGTCATGAACTATTACGTGAAAAAAGCACATTACAGAACAGTATTTTTAAAATTACAAATACATGTATTAATTCATATATGTGCATAAGAAAAATTCTAAAATACTGAACAAAGTGTGAATAAGAATGGTGATCCTGGGGATAGGAATTGGAGGGTAGGGAATGTGAAGACTTTGACTTTTTCCAATATATATGTTGAAAGCTTTACATTTATAATAAAAATTTATTACTCTGAAAATTTCCCTAAAGTAATAAAAACACTCCTAACAAAATGCAGTTTTAGCAGTGGATCACTTTGTTTTCACTTTATTTCAGATCTTACATATCTGTATCATGAAATCTACAAATGTGCCCTGGAAGAAATTTCAGATTCATGAAGTTTATGAAATATATAATTTAGCATAACTTTACACAGTTAATAGTACACTAAAGACTACAGAAACAGTAAAAGTATTCAATATAAAAATCTCAGTTTTTCTCTTTCTTCCCATTCCCACAATGTAAATCTAGGCCCTCTTCACATAATCTCCTAACTGGTGAATGAATGAGCTCCCCATAACATTTCCTTGAACAATCTAAACAATCTTCATTTTATCTTTTCTTTCCTCTTGCTAATACTGAAGAAACATATTCAAGTTTTCATAGACCTTTCATTTTCAACAAATTTATATTATTTCTGAAGCAAACAAAAAGAAACCAGGGCTCCAGAAATGCTTCTGGTGTACATTTTGGAAGTAGGGCCACCTCTTCTCTGGTTCCATTTCCTCTCTCATGAATGTAGCACTTAGTTCTTCTTCGACTGGGAATGCCCCCACGGAGACCCCACTGCCCTACAAATCAGGATGTATGTCTTCACCTGAATTTATTGTTGTTAACAGGAATGTGTCACCTCTAGCTCTTCTCATGGCACTCACACTTCTTCTCCATCATCTGACAATAACATCCTGCTTCTACGCTCATGCTCATGCCTTAAACATTCTTTCTTCCCTTCTTGGTTGTCTTTACAGCAGACCAATTCAAGAACCTCTCTGATTTTTCCTAAGGATTCAGGAGGAAAGTCCTGCCACTTGGGAAGCAAATATGCCTATCTTCCTAAGGAGGAAGAGCTCACTCTACATTCTCCAATCTTTGGTGTCTTCTAGGGAGCTGGCCATCTGTTCAAAGTGTTCAGAGCCAGACTTTCTCACCTTTAGGTCAAAGTGGCAGGGCACTGCAAGGGCATATTGTGGAAGAAGCCTATGACTCCAGTCTGTGCATCAAGGATAATGATTATAGACATGTACCTAAAATGCAAAGGGACCTAAGAGAGAAAAGGCCTCAATAAGATCAGCTTGCAAATTGCTCTAATTTCAACAAAGCATATAAACAGAATATTATCAGAGCCCTTAATAAATAAGGCATTTATTGATAGGATTGTACTTCTCCAAGTTTTTTGGTTATAAGTAACAGAGAAGTAAATTTGAGCAATAAATGGGAATTTTGTATAAAGCTAAAGGTCTTCCTATGGACCTTGTCTCAAATGGGTAGAGGGATGATGGATGGTAAGCTGGACTGAAAGTTGTAAAGTCCCGCTTGTTAATCATCATCTGCACCTGATGTCACTCACGCCAAACAAAAGGATCAGAAAGCAGCCATGGATAGCTGTTAAGTAAAGATGTCTAGTTTTGCCAAAGTGAGACTTATATGCATAGAATTCACTTGGAGGCTAGAAGGCTACATAAGGCTTATGATAAATTGGGGAAACTGCCTGTGCTCCTTTCTTTGTATCCCAAGTGGCATCAGGGATTCCAAAATGATATAACATAAACAATCTTATTTTTGTGAGTGATTCAAAATGAAGACTAGATTTTATCTTAGTGTGCATAAATCCTAACTATTGAACTAAAGTAGAAATATGTTCTTTCCAGAATAACCACAAATCTTTATTGACAGGCTGCCTTATTAGAATTCTCTTGTATTTAATTAATAGAAATCAAAGTTAACATTTAGAATTATGTCCATGCAATATTTTAAAAAGTTAATATCAATATTCATCCCTTTATTTCATGGAGATATCAACTTAAAAGGTCTTAAAGGCCAATTTTCAAGATCAAACTAAAGTTATGTCATAATGATTAAGAGGATAAAATATGTCAGATCCACCACAGCACCAATAAAGATTACATGCTTTAAACTGTAAAAACAGAAATAGCCAAGCAACATTCATTTGATGACTATGAAGGCTAATTACAAATTCTTTTAAAATCAGTATAAAGATGGCCACATCTGTCTCTTTTTCAAAGATTTATCTTAAATAAAAAACAAGAAAATAAAACTATAACTGAATAGAGACTTCAAGTTCTTAAAGGAAAAGGTGTAATTAATGATAAATGCACTACATGTACCGTGTTTCCCCGAAAATAAGACAGGGTCTTATATTTATTTTTCCTCAAGAAGACAACCTAGAGCTTATTTTCAGAGGATGTGTTATTTTTTTTAAGTACAGTACAACAATCTACATTTATTCAAATATAGTTAAGTCGTCTTCTTCTGGAACATCATCATAACTCTCCAAACCCCGAATTCCATCCTGAATTTCTTGCGACTCTATTTCCTTTAGAACCATTGGCCCCAATCTGTCATGTCGAGCAATAGAGCTCTCATGGGGCAGATGAGAAGGGCTGCTCGTCTTCTTTACCGCTCCGCGGACGAAATGCATGGGTTGTGCAGATACACTGAGTAGCCACGCCCATCACTAGGTCTTATTTTCAGGGTAGGGCTTATATTGCACAAATGCTTAGAAATCCTGCTAGGGCTTATTTTATGGGTAGCTCTTATTTTTGGGGAAACATGGTAAATAATAAAGCATTGGATAAATTCTAAAAAAATTAATTTATTAAAAAATACTAATTTTCTTACAAGATTTCGATACAGAAAATTTATTATGATATCGAGTGATTCAACCTCATGACCATTAATATTACTTTTGGGCATTTGAAAAGTACCGTTAGCTATCAGCAATCAATTTATTGACTCTACTGTCCCCAGATAGCATTTGCTACCAGTGGGAAAATACTCCTTATGCTCTATTATTGCACACTTCATAACCTGCTATTAGCACTTAATTTTCACTTTGCTTAAGGAATAATGATTGTGGCCTTCACTTAATACAACAAAGGGCTACCTTTAACTATCAATTTTTTTAAATTAGCTAATGGTCCATAGACAATACCCATCCTCCCATGAGTGCCTTACATAGTTTATCAGGATATACTCTGTTAACCACTACAATTTTTCAAGCACTGTTAGAGATTGTTAACTTTAATGCTAATATAAATGCAAGACAGCTACTTTGATTATTTTAAGAATTATAAAACTTTGAATATTTTGACCTGTGGTATGAAAATTTCCATCATAGCAGTTTTAAACTTGCATACTAAATTATTAGTGTGATTTAAAATATTTAACAAGATGACAAAAGTGAGATATTAATGCTTATTGAATAGATTTTAAAGAGGCAAAGCACAAAGTATGGAAGCTAAAGTTTTTCAATTATATAATATTTCAATTTGTAGATTGATATTTAGTAACATCTGATCATTTTTCCTTTGGCAAAGGAAGTAATTACAAAAGGAAAATTTGGAAAATTGGCTTCTGATTTTTGTCTATGGTTTTCAATGGCCAATTCTAATCTGGAGACAAACTTTCTAATAAAATATACTTTTTTTCTACATATTTACAAATCAGAGCATGTACTAGTATTAAGTATTATTTCATTTTCACTGAATCATGTAAATGTCATAGTGGATGTATTAATAAAGAAGGTTCAACATTTTTGGATAGAATGTACTTATAAAAGCCAGCTCTTATCTAGTTTCTGAGCCTGAAAACATGCTAAACTTCATTCAAATAAAGCAGTTTGAATGGTTTATTATAAAATATGGATTGTGATTCTTATGATGATGAAAGCATCGAATTCTAGACATTCTAGGTGATAACAATGAAGTTAGAATGTGTATAGAATTCACGGTTACCTGTATATCACCATATAGTAATTAATATCATGCACAATGACAGAATGCCAAATAAATGAATATTACGCACAGCCAAGAAAATAAAGCCAAAGTACTTCTAGTCTCAATAGGAGTAAGAAAGGTATTATTATCCAAATTCTCAAACTTTTATTTCTAATTAAATATATTTCATTAAAAAATGACAAACTATCAAAAGTATCATGGACAAAATAATTTAGATAAGTAAAATAGCAAAATGACTAAGAAAAATGGAATTTCACACCAAACACTTAGACATATAAACTAAAGACAAAAGAATACAGATCTTGACTCAGTGACCTGATCAAATAATTTCCAAATTTTACTTGTGGTTAATGGCAATCCAACGAAAGTTTCAAAGAAGTCATACATTTGAGAAAAAATAATGAAAAAGGCTATGATTTAATGCTTTCAGACAAGTAAAATTGGAAGAAAACAAAATTCTGAAAACAGAGTTAGGTTTGGGTTAAGTCAGATATGAAGTAGTTTAATAAAGTAAAAACAATGCAACTTAGCAATTGTATATGTGGAAATTTTAAGGAGTAAATTTCCAAAGTAGAGCATGGAGAGATGCATGTATAAATCCCATCAGCAATAATGTGTTCCTCTGATCTGGGTGATATTCACTTTTAAGTGATGCCAATACTATTGTAACAATCCTGCATTTATGACAGACAGCATTTGTCTACTTGGTCTTTCCTGAAGATAGTGAACTTAAAAGTTGTATTATTTTTTCTTTTGTATTCACTAATGATATACTTAGTTTTATAGGCACTAGTAACAGATCAAGCCTTTTTTACGTCTCACTGTATGTAATTTTTTTTTTTTACTAACTATATGTTTAAAATAATTAGTACTGCTGGATATAATCACTAATTTCCTAAAACTGCAAAAGGCAACTTAATATTTCTGCATAGCAGCTGTAATACACAATATTGCCCAGAACAAATTATTACAGTGCCAGCAGTTTTCTATACACAGTACTTAAGATAATTATAAAAAATCATCTTCATTACTGCTTGCTAGCATTTTTTTAACAGTTTAATTTGGATAGGTTACAAAATACATTCAAATCACACAGATATAATTACTGTAGACCCAAGAAGCTATAAAATGTTCCCAACCAAATCCCTTTGACCCTGTTAATGTCTGTTCCTTGTTAATCTAAGGCAAACATTGTTTTCAGTGTGCATTTGTTATAGAATATGAAAAAAAAGGGGGGGTAAGGAAATCCCTTAACAGTTGTTATTGATTTCAGCATTTACCGACTGAGAGTTAAGTGCTGTTTACAAAACAGAACAGATGCAGATGCTGACAAAAAAGTAAACAATTGTTGCATGGCTTCCTGCCAGATTCTGAACCGATATATTAAACTCCAAGTGAAGCACATTTCCCCTATGGATTGCACTTATTGCCACTTCATTTCCTATGTGCTCCGTCTCTCTATTGCCGTGCCTGGCACTAAGCTATTTCCAGTTCCTTGCTGACCCCTGAGGCCTGGTGCTACCACACACAGCCATTAGAGAAGGGAATTGCATGTGTCTGACACGGCCTGAAACCAATTATTTGATATTTTCTTCAGAATGATGCCCAACTCTGTTGGGAATGAGCAATCATGAAATAATTTACCTCCTGATTTAATTTTTTCCTGCACAAATTAGTTGTAGACTGAGCTGGCTATACACAGCTGCCTGTGACATGGCTCTGTCTTATCAAGATGATACTTGAAATAAAGCAGGGGGGTCTGAATTCAATAGGTTGGGGAATCCTGCTTTAAAGAGGCATTGACAAGTTTATCAGATATACTGATCACATGTACTCTCTGTTGATTGAAAATGATAGAACCTTAAAGAACTATCAGGGCAGCAGAGAAACCCACAAGGATGCAAACCTCATCAGGGTGTTCAGTGTTTTTATACACCTGACTGATTTGTGGTTCCCTTTTTATGTCCCAGAAAGCTTGGTGCATGATCAAAATTTAACAAAAAGTTAAAAACAAACTCACATTGGTTCATGCCTGAGTGACCCTCACTAAATTTTCTATTTAGTAATCTTTTTGTTAAGAGTCATAAATGTAAAAAAAAATACGTATTTTTCTATAACTCAATCCATACAAATACCTTTCGTAATAATAGAAAGGACTTGTGCTTTACATTTTGTTGTCTCTAAATCACAGAAACAAGGCAAAACCTGAGATTATCACTTATCAATAAACAGAAAGTTTGTGTAAATTTGTATGATGGTATGAAGGCCAACTGCTTAATCTCAATAAAGACAACACAAGTCTCTTTAGAGAGACTGAAAGTAAAGCTTTAACCAAATCTATGCAGTAATATCTTGTCCATAAATTCACGTAAAGAGTTTTCTCCTTTTACATACTGATTCCACATTAGATTTTAGCAATTAAATCTTAAAGGGGCTGTGATTGCTTCATCCTCTTATTTCTCTTCGGAGTCTAGGCACCACTAACTAGATCCACACACTGCAACTGTGAACTTTATGGCTTTTGTAATCATGACTAAGAAAAATTATTTTTAAAATGCCCATTAAAAGTACACTCTCTTCAAATAGCTGAAGGATTACTGTTTTATTGCACTACAAAAAGAATATTAACAATGATGATTATAATTGATTTAAGTACAGTTTGGGGAAAAAAGGTATATGAAAGCACTATAAAATAATTTTACAATATAGCTTTGTCTGACAATGATCATCATAAAATTTGGAGGCAATTTCTCTTCTTTTCAGAGGAGATTATTTCACAAACCTGAGTGTTCACTCCAATAATTACACTACATTGCCTTTTGCTAATGGAAATGCTAACACTGAATTTTTAACTTAAAGTAATTTCTACCTTGGAGGACAAACAATATAATACCATTTATTCTAAATGAGTTCAGTATGATCATGGTATTGGATTCTAAATATCAAAACTTCAAATTATTTTATATTTCACTGGCATAATAATTTTGAAGCCATATTAAATTTTCATCTCTGCCTTGCACTTACCTGCTAACTTGGGTACTTCCTATTGTTCTGTTATGAAAAAGATTAAACTAGCAGTAAACTATACTTTCTAAATAATAGAGAAGAGTTTCTTGTTTTCATCCAATGTTGAAAAGAAGTTGCAAAAGCAAACACTGATAGGTTTTGCTTTTGATTGAGACAACATACTCTACTTCATTTTAAATAACTTTTCATTTCCTTACATATGCAATTTTAGATCTCCATTTAGATAGGTCAACCATCAAAGTTCTTATGAGTGTTTTGGTAAGACTAGAAGCAAATTAAAAATATATGTATAAACAGGGGAGTAGAAATTCAATTTTAAGAATGACAGAAGCAAAAGAATTTCTGACTGGAAATCCATAACGACTTTTAAACATCTTTACCCGAAGCTGAGGATTATTTTCTCATTTCCAAATGTGGCATGTGGGGGAATGACTGGTTTAACTCTCAGAGCTACCAGCAGTTTCTCCTGTATAAATCCCTGTGCAGAGAAATCAGTCCATACTCAGAAAATGCCATTTCAGGCAAAGAATTTTAACAGTCCCAGATGTAAAAGACACAGATCTCCCCTGTTGTGAACTGAATGTTTGTGTCTCTACAAAATTCATACGTTGAAATCCTAACCCCCAAGGTATTTGGAGGTAGGGCCTTTGGGAGGTAATTAGGTGATTAAAGTAGAGGCTCCATGAATGGAATTAGTGCCCATATAAAAGAGACCACAGAGAGCTCTCTTGTCCCTTCTTCCATGTGAGGATACAGCAGAAGAGTGCCATTTGTGAACCAGAAAGTAAGCCTTCACCAGACACCAAATCTACCAGCGCCTGGATCTTGAACTTTCCAGCCCCAAAACTGTGAGAAGCAAACGTTTGCTGCTTAAGCCCCCATCTCTGGTATTTCTGTTATAGCAGCCGTAATGGACTAAGACAGGTAAAAATAAATAGGTAAAGATGTTAAATGACAATTACTTTGAGGCAGAAGTTTTGTTTTATGTCAAATACTTGACTTTTTAAGTGTGACACTGATGATTAAAGATTTTTATACTTACATATAAAAAGTTGCAATGAAAATGCTATATCACAGTATTAATTCATTTTTCAAGTTGCTTTTATAATAAAGAATGTTGTAGTATAGAAACAGCCATTAGAATTCTCATTCTCCAGTTTAAAAGATCCCATTTTTAAATGAAACTTACCAATGTTTGTTTGCTTATTAAACTTTTCTTCTTGAACATTTATAAAAAAATATGTTGGGTACTAATAATTGATTAATAGTATAATAACCAGAAGTCACATATCACATATGAGAAGAATCATATTAAATAACATTCAACATTTATAAACGTCCACTGGAAAAATCACCAGGTTAAAGAATTTAAGGATTCATTACCTGTAAATATTTTTATATAAAACAATAGAACTAAACATTCACATTATTATGTCCATAAATTAGATGTAGAATAATGTAGATAATTTTAACAGCGCAAAGCAGAAGCCAGAAAAATTTTAGGAAGGTTACAGAGTAACTTAGCACCCCATACACTAAAGCAACACACTTTCTATAGGACACAAATTTCTGGCTTGTAACAACCTCATGTGTACTTACTTGTCCACATTCTTTGTTCAATATAGAATAGTTGCAAAATAAATACATTTACTTTTAGAATAATTAATTCTAAACTTCAATGATTTTTTTCAATTATTTGAATTCTGCTCCTAAAATGTTACTTACCTTTTTAGATCGACAATTTCCTTTTCTCAGTAAAAAAAAAAAAAATGAAGTTTTTAAAACCTCAGCATTTTAATCTTTTAAAAAGTTTTTCTGTTTGTAAAAATATTATTAAGGCCCAGCACAGTGGCTCACACCTGTAATCCTAGCACTACAGGAGGCCCAGACAAGAGGATTGCCTGAGGCCAGTAGTTTGAGACCAGCTGGACGATAGCGAGATCCCATCTCCACAAAAATATTTTTAAATATTAGCTGGATGTGGTGGCACATGCCTGTAGTCCCACTACTCAGGAGGCTGAGGCAGGAGGATCACTTGAGCCCAGGAGTTGGAGGCTGTAGTGACCTATGATGATGCCACGGCAGTCTAGCCGGGAAACAGAGCAAGACCTTTGTCTCAAAAAAAAAAGTTATTAAATGGCTAATAAGGTACATAAATCTCAAACTAACCTATGACCCTTCATTGAGAAACCAAAGAGTGAGTTATTTTTAACTTCCATCCTTAGTATCTGAATGTTATAATTAGAGGATGTAGCAGGTGAGATATTCTTGCCACCCTTAGGAAGAACATACAAGTGTTCTAACGATGGAGGAAGTGGATAATCAAGTGCAATTTAGTGTTTGCTAACTGTTGCTATATGAAAGAAAAATATACTAAAATTAAATTACATTCACTTTCTCTCTAACTCACTAGACTTCCCATATTTGTTGCCCTCTGACTTTAGAATAATGATTCAGAGCCCTCAGAACATTTAGTGGAGAATAATTAGGTCAGAAAATAGAGTCCATGAAGCAGAAAACAAAGTTTTAGATAAAGATATGCACATATACACATATTACCACACATCCACCCAAGCACATACCATACATTCTCCCCTCATACATCCATTCATATCCAGTTGTTTTTCTCATGGTTTTTAATCAAATAATTTTCAGAGATGACACAACCTTTAGGAGTAAGAATCTAAAATAAAACACTTCCTTAGGAGAAAAAAATTCTAGTGTTAGATTTTTCATTTGCTTTCTTAGGATGCCTTCAGATAGAGTGGGAAGATGCTTCTCTTCTAATCTTAATCCTGCAGCTAACTTGATTTGTTAACCAGCCAAAACACTTTCATTTTTTCACCTATAAAACCTAAGAATTAGAATTGCTGCACTGTCTAATTTCTGGGTAGTGATACAGCAAAGACAAATCGAATAAACCAAAAATGTGAAAGTATCTTGCAAACATAATGCTAACTAATGGTATTGTTATTAATTAATTAATTAATGGCAAAAACTTAGCAATAGTCAGCTCAACTATTTCAGTAACTTACTTTTAGCCTAACTCTGGTAAAAGACTTAAATGTAAACAGCTTACTTGCATATCTAGAAAAAAAATAAGATTCTCCATTTAGATACTTTTTAAAAAATATGAAGTAAAAAATTAATGGTATTATTTTCCTTTTCATGTATTAATATGCAAAGTCTTGAATTTTTTTCTTTGCAAATCTTTTCAAACATAAAATCCAGTGATGAGGCTTTGTACTCTATTACTATTATAGTTTCAAAATACAAGTTTGTTTAATCTTATATGTAGAGAAATAAATGTATGTTACAATTCCAGAAAATGGAAATTACTCTTCAGATTATAAAAGGATTATCTTACAAATGATTTCATTTAACAAGAGACAATAAGTCACAGTAGTTAAAGAGAACAGGCTTTGCCATAATTTAGAAATGGGTTTGAATAGCAAGGAATTTCCTAGCAGTGAAACTTTGGGCAAGCTAATTAACTTGTCCAAACCTCAGTTTTTACATCTATAAAATAGGGATAATACTCAACTTTTCAGAGATGCTGGCCTCAATATACATCTTCCTCTTTTCTTGATATCATCATTCAACTGGTTGAAGCTTCTTGAGGAGTAGGAGAGAGTAGGGTGGATTTTGACTGGCTTAGATCACACAACAGTGATCATGTGTCTCCTTAGTCAAGCAGTCTGTCTTCTCTTTGGTTTGAGAAACTTCTTTACCTTGAAGAATCTTTCATCCCCTGAGGGATTCTGTCCCCCTCAACCCCAATCTTCCTTAAACAAAAGAGTAAGGGACTATGAAAGGGAAGGGACCTTAGAGGTCACTCAGTTCAACCTCTCACCTACTGTAGATTCTTAGAAATCTTCCAAATATTCAAAGGCATGTATTAATATTATATTCTCTTGAGTCTGTCCTTTTCAAGCTAACAGTAACCTCAAGAAAATTCAAGATAAGTTATATAGGGAGCCAAGAAATTTATCCTAAAACTGAAATCACCTAATTTCATCTTTTTTATATGAAAAAACAGAGGATCTATTTAACTGAAATTTATTATACATAAACAATCCTCTCTTTTTCAAACATTGAAAAAAATTTACTTAAATCCCCCAAAAATATAATTTTAAAAGTAAAATTAATTTTATCATTTAAACCATCCCAAAGATAGACATAGAAAAATGTTAAAATATACATTACATCCTGATATGTACATGACACAAGTACATGTGTAAGTATGGATCTGATTTTCTAGATAATGACAAATCACATTACAATCAAAATGTTAATTGCAAATCTCTAGCTTTTTGAAAGCTATTTATTTTGACTTTAAAGCCTTCTGAGCTAAATGAAAAACCTAAATATTGTAGCATAAACCTTTAGGAAATAATTGATAATTTTCCTAAAAAATATTATAGGAACTATAAGAATACAGATTAACAAAATCAGAGTGATTAAGAAAATCTTAGTTCTTAAATCACTCTTGAAAATTTTTAAGAGTATCTATAGAATTAATATTGCTATCTTGTAGAAAAGATCACCAAAAATATTATATAATATTTATGTTAACATTATTTCATCATTTTCTTCAAATAACAAAATATACAAGCTATACACAATACTAAAACAGCACATGATCTCAAAGAAACAAAACATTCAAAACCATATGAATATTAAGGAGAAAAAAGGCCAAGATGTGAAATTTAAGTCTAAGGATAAGCTTACATATAAATAAAATTAATTATCTGTCTGGTACCATTATCCCAGGAAAATGACTAGAGAGAGTGTGACCATATTTTAAATATATGTACAAGAGATCCTGAATTGGTTGCAGACAGAACTCACTCAGGGGCATCCAGGTAAACATTATCACCAGAAAGGCCAGCTAGTAGAGTAGACTAGAATAGAATAGCATAGCATAGCACAGCATAGCATAAACATGAAATAGCATAAAAACTACCTCTAGTCAGTGTCTGAGTTAACAACACAAGCAAATCATGTCAGTTATTCACTGTCAATAAAAAAGAAAAAGAAAACATTGAATGAGTGAAGAACATAGGAATGTGAAAATCAAAAAGAAAATGTGAGAGTGTTTGATAAAGGATTTTTAATGCTAATTATCATAGTGTCATGCACAGTTTTTGCTACAGAGTTTAGTGGCATATCAAGATAATATACCAAATAATTATAAACTGAGGAACACCCTCTCTTTGGATTATTAACTCTGTATCCTTGGCAAACACTTTCCTCTCTGAGTCTCAGTTTTTTCATATATAAAGTATGAACATTGCAAAGGGCTATTTAGAAGATTAAATGAACTCACTCATGTAAAGTCTTTTAAAGTCTTATACGTAAGAATAAAGCAGTAATCAGCTAATACAGATAGACAGATACTCTACAGACCATTCAGGGAAGAACAACCAATCCACAACCTAGGTACAACATCAGAAGCAATTAAAGATTCAGCAGGTCCAAATTGTCTTAGCTCATTGAGAACAAAGTAGGTATAAATATAAACAGATACAACATTAACTCATTAAGACTACAGTATACATACAAAGCCTGCTTAAGGCCATGAAATAGAAATTATATCCAATAATACTTTTAAATTGGGATTATGTAGTCTTCAAATGAGAAGAGCATGGGATAAGTTAGAGAAGAATAGAACAATGACTACACTAAAGTTGAGGAAGTAAACAGAGGATTCACAGAAGTGTTTCTAAATGGGATATGATATTTCCATCCCGTTGTTTTAGCATAGTCATAGGATAAGGGATCTGGAGTCAAGTCAGACATGAGTTTGAATCCTGGTTTCATTCTATGACCTTGAGCAAGTTACTTAACAGCTCTCTATCTTAGTTTCCTTACTATATAAGGAAGATAAATAATGGCACCTATCTTGTCGGGTGGTTCGAAGGATTAAATGAGATAATGTACATCAATATCTGAACCAATAAATATTAGTTTATTGTTGTCAGTTGTTACTTATGGAATGTTCTTTCTATAATTTCAGGCAAAATATCAAGACTTGGTGAGTATCAAGATACAGACATATACCAAAGATAATATACAACCCATTCAAGCCAATCTAGATTTTATTCAAAGAGGAATATAAGCTATTATTGCTCATCTCAAAGCTATATGTCCTTAATAAATAAAATAGGATCATTGGGTCAAATGCTGATGAAAAACATGATTGATCTGTTAAGTTAGTTTAGCAGTTCTCATACAACAATAGCAGTAGTGACTCATTTATTTTTCTTTCCCTTACTGTGTCTAGCACAGAACCTTAAACGTGATAGCTGCTAAATGCCTTGCTTATGATAGATAGGTGGTCAATAAAGCTGAACTGAATTTATTTTCAGGCAGCCCACTTGAAGAGTGCTATTTGAAATTTCTTTTGAGGGTGATAAGTTATTTAATTCTACACTTTAAGACAAAGTCCAATAGCATGTGTCTTGGAGACATAATGACCTGTAGATGCATCCTGATTTTGAATATGAATACTGACTCTGTACAACATGATCCAGGGCAAGTTAATCTTTCCTTTTTCTTTCTTTTTCTTTTTTTGGAGACAGGATCTTAGTACAGTGGCCCAATCATAGCTCACTGAAGCCTCAAACTCCTGGGCTTACACCTCAGCCTCCTGAGTAGCTAAGACAACTGGTGCGTGCTATCATATCTAGATAATTAAAAAAATTTTTTTTGTAGGGAACAAGGTCTCATTATGTTGCCCGAGTTGGTCTTGAACTCCTGGCCTTAAGTGGTCCTCCCACCTTGGCTTCCCACAGTGCTGGAATAACAGGTATGAGCCACTGTGCCTGGCCCTTCTTTCTAAGCTTCTTTCCTTGTTTGTAAAATTGGAATAATAAGGAATGGGTTGTCTTAGCACAGTGCCTGGCATACAGAAAATGGTCATTTGGCATGTGATTTATACCAAAGTTCAGACAAAAGAACCTAGGAAAGATCAATGCACCCGATTCTGGAAAATATTTCAAATTCTAGTTTTAAAGCAGACACACATAGTTTTCTCTCATGAATGGGAAAACACTTCAATATCAGCCCTAAAGACTCCATAGCAACTTACACATATTTTCAACCATATGGATCTTTTCTTCTGTTATAAACTATATTTAGCACATATAAAACTTTCGTATTGAAAACACTTTACAAGTAAGCAGGAATTATTTTTAGAGAATATAAAAATTTTAGAAAACAAGTACACTAATGAAATGCATTTAAAAATTTATGTGTTAACAACTAAATTGAAAGTCTATTTGCTTTGAACAAAATTGTAATGTTCCTAAATTAAGTGACTTTGTATTTTGCCATAACTAAAACTTGGCCGATGCCTCTCTGTTCTGCAATATGATATAGCTTCCACAGGAAAATAAAAATTTTAAGAGAAAATATTAAACTATAACATTTGAAAATTCATATATCATATTAACTTGGTCTTCTGGAATTTTATTAATGAAGGTAAATAAAAATATAATGAGCTATGGAAAGTTTTAAAAGATGATCATAAATTCAAAGATATATAATAATTCACCAAATAATTTTCAAATACTTAAACAATATAGTTTATGAAACTATTCAGAAATATACCTCAGAGTTTTATATAGGAGTATGACTAATGATAATTTCTTAAACAATCATATTTTTACCTTGACTTTTCTCTACTAGTAGGAAATTAAACCCATGAAAAAAAAGTTTATTATATCACAATAATTTCTTTCCTTTTTCCTTTATCTTTTGAATAAAATAGGAATTTTCAAATCATCTTTTATTTGTATACATTCTTAGAGAAAAATAATAGAGGAACTTTTAAAATTAGCTATAGTTAAAATGCTATACCTTCATAATCAATAACAATATAGAATTTTATAATATTTCATGTTGCCCTTTATTAGAATTGGCTGACTAAAACATTACAATTTTTAAACTTCCAATTTTACTTAATGCAAATTTCAACATATTTTCAATTTTTCTTTTTACTTAATAATGCTTTGGTATTGGAAGACACAATGGATTAAAATTATGCTTTTATGTTTTATATATATATATTAATATAACTGAATGTGTGTGTGTTACCCAATACTTTACTTTTTGTTATACATAATCAACAGAAATAAAACTCTAATTTGAAATATTTTGACTTACATTTCCAATATCTTTAACAATTTAACAGGAAAGAAAACATTTCTATGACTATACTTAGAGAAAAAGGAATACATATGAGAAATGTATACTGCAAAATTTCATTACATTTATTTTCTAATTTATTTTCAAGTTTGCAGTAAGATTTAACCACATAGAAAAATCTTAGAAAATTAAAGGTATCAAAGGCTTAAGTTTAACCAAACAAAAATTTTAAATGTCACTAACCCAAAGCATGCACTGTTCCTCTATGCTTGCTGGAGCTCTTGCTTGTTTTAACCACACGGACGGCATTTTCTTTGAACTGCAGCTCACAAAAATTTTCAAGAAATTTTGCCATTTCTTCTGTAACAGTATCCAGGTAAGTTTCTTTAATGAATTTCACTGTTGAAGATGGAGCTAAAATTTCACAGAGTATGTTAAAATCCTCTTTTAGCACTGAGTATAACTTAAGCATTGTGCTTTGACATCCATGAACTATTATGTCTAAATTTGAATCTCTGCTATAAGAAGGAAAAAAGTTCTGCAGAACTTTAGCCAACAGTTTATTCTGTATGTTTTGGTACTTGATTATAACATCCGATTCTGGATAAAGAAACAAGAGTTGTTGTAAGCACTGATTTTTCAATAAAACTTTTTGCTGTGAATTGTTAATTTCATTATAGCTTTGTAATTTCCTCACTAAGAAGCGTCGAAGATGCAGTCTGATATCATCCCATATAGATTTTGCATCCATAGAGGAATGATCTTCAACAGAATGAAGAGAAGTCCTAGAGAGGAAATGGAAAGATGTTCCACTTAGAGTCGACGTGAATGAAACGCTGCTCTGGCAGGAGAGATCCCAAAGTAAATCAAGTATCATTTCTTCTTGATTTTGTTCATTCTTCAACAAATCTTGCTAATAAAAGTAAATTATAAGATAGAAATGGTTAACTCTAAGTGTAACAGGAAAAAAATGATTTCTACTACATCAAATTCTATTCTATTATATAAAATTTCATAATAATTTATTTCAATTTTGAATCAATACTATTATGCTCTTCAAGATTCCTTTTGTGGCATTTGAAATTTAATTAATTCAGACATTTTAGAATGCTAGCTTTTATGGTCTGTTAAATTTTGTAGAGCCCATGTGATTACCTTTTCAATTAGATTTTTAGACATATAGCTTTTAGCTCTCATTATTATCCAGCCTTGTAATAACCCAAGCTATATGACAGAAGCAGCTTAAAAATTCTAAATACAAATCTATAGTAAAACATTGATTGAAATGTATTCCGAAGACAAAATAGATTCAAGATTATGCCCCTAATTAATTCCTGGTAGATAATTTTCATGCCTGAATGAGTATACATATTATTATAAAACCCCAAATGAACACACAATGCTTTAAAATCATTCTAGAATAGAGTGGAGATCTTTAAATATAGTATGTGCCTAGGGGTTACTGATAGCTACCATCCTGAGAAAGAAAATTTAATACATTGAAAGATTTCAACTTTCACTTAAATTCCTTTTTGAGAACCATATTAAGAAAGATTTTACTTTAAAAATTAATCTGAGAATATTTCAGTTTTCTCCAAAGAAATAACTCAAAATGGGGAAAAAGATACTATCGTTCCCCAAAACATGATATGAAATTATTCCTTTATACTTGCTGTCCTGACAAAAAACAATGGTGAGTATAATTACGAATAGTAAGGGCCAAAAAAATTACTTTTTTCTTGGACTTTGAATTACAAACACACAGTCTCCTTACCTGCTAACTTTCCTAATAATGTCTATTTTCAGCTAATACTGAAGTTAGTTTATATTCTCTAAGCAGAAACAAGTTGATTACAAGAGAT
Source organism: Cheirogaleus medius (assembly GCA_008086735.1). NCBI lineage: Eukaryota > Metazoa > Chordata > Mammalia > Primates > Cheirogaleidae > Cheirogaleus > Cheirogaleus medius. Next base: position 36,059,018 of record VBSM01002608.1, read on the forward strand.
ATAGAAGCAAGGTCCAAGCGGCACAAAATCAGGCTGACTTTGAAATTTCTTATTGACAGAGATATCACAGACATTATTTGTGATTGAGAATTATGAACAACTATTAAACAAATTCCAGGAATTTACACTCAGTCATTATAAACATTGCAATGTATAATTTAATGTTCTATTTGTAATAATTATATGCAATATGTACATAATATTTTATTATATAAAAAGCATTTTTACATATATTGTCTGGTTTATTCATAATGAGAAATTTTGACATAATTTTTAAAGACCCAATTTACAGATAAAAACACTAAAGTGAAGCATGCTTCAGTGACTTTCCGAAGGTCATATACAATAAGGGACAGAACCAAGAATGGATCCCTGGCTTCATTCTCTTCATCTACATTCTTTCTACTATAGTCTAGAGAGCCACAAAGTAAATGTGACCTTTCTGTAGCTTCTTTCTCTCTCCTCTCCCTCTATTTAGGTCTTTTGATACTTCTGGAAAAGAAATGTCCTTAGATAGAGTCCAGGACAAGTCAGTATTTTGGTAAATTTTATAAGGCAAATGAGTCAGGTTAGTGCCTCAGCCTTGGGTTTCTTTAAGTCAGTCAATAACTGTAAATTTTTGATCAAACAAAGAATAATAGATTACAGAGGTTTAAAACATGTGTTTAGGATGATTGCTTAAATTTTGAAAATAACTTCAGTACAATTGCCATAATTAGGACCTCTGTTTCTTATTTAAATAGCCAGATAATTAATACAAATTTTTCTATGCAAAAAGTAGATATATGAAAAATACCATCAAGATTGACATTTTTAGCATGTAGAAACTTGACAATAAGGTCATTTTAATCTGGATCTGTTTTAATAATGCAGTTCCTTCCTTAAAACAACATGATCAATTACGTAAAAAAACCTAGGTCTGGAACAAGCCTATCAGTCTAATGAATTAGAGCAAAACTAAGGCGGCCTTTGCCCTGCAGTGAATAGAGAATGACTTATGTGTGACAGATTAAAAGATAATTAAAAGCTTTTGCTTTTAATTAAATGAGAAAGCATTATTACATCAATATTAATGAAATTCAATACACATGGCTCTTAATAAAAATTAAAGGAATAACTATATCCATATTTATTCTTCAAGGCTCCACCTTCAGGATATAATGGGTGAGAGGATTTTCTTAAAAGAATAAGGCTTCAGGGCACACAGTCTTCCTTTCTCTTCTTTTTATTACTTTGTAAACATTAAAGAGACATCTGTAATAATAACAACAGCCAAAAACTATTTTCATCTGATTCTGTCATCCTAAGCCATCTACAACCTCAAGATATTTTCCACATCTGCCTTAGTCAATGTTTGATGTTTAGACAAAAACAGTGCCTTTTTTTCCTAAATTAAATTAAAACCATAGCTACAGAGATACTGCTTTCTAACAACTGTGCTATTTCTCTGGGAATCTGTTTTTGCAAACTAGCCACCTTGTAGATACAGGTGCAATGAAATAACTGTTCTTGTTGAAGGTTACAAAAACTTCTCTAGCATACAGGGTGGTCAGTATCAAAGAATGACCAATGTAATAATTTTCCATCAATCTTGTATAAATTGCTATCTTGACAGATAAGAACTGACTATGACTGCAGGCTGGGAATGCAGGGAATGGCCAAGGCCACTTAATAGCATTGATGGGGAACTTATTATGCTTAATAATGAGCATAAAGAAAATGGTTGTGAAGGTTGTGAACAAAATATAATGAATATGAACTTCTCTGGTAGACAGTTGTGGTACACATCAATACATTTTGTGGTATTGATATGGAATATATCATACCACAAATCATCCAGAAATTATAATATTTAAATCTCCATTTATATGAAATCTCCTTTTTGTTGATAAAAACCATAGTAAAAAATAAAAACAGCTCACTGGATTCTATTAAAAATATAAGAACAAAATAAAATAAAAACACAAACCTCTAGATATATATGGTTACTAAAATAAATATTTATACATAGAAATTGAATGAATTGTATTCCTTGTTCACCCACCCCACTCCATTATAAAACAAAGATTCTTTTTTTTTTTTTTTACCAGTGTTTTGAGGAATTTTATCATCTCTCCATGGGGAATGGAAGGTGACTTAGATGTAGTATAATTATAGTTAGTTAGCCATTCAAAGCAGTCAGTTGTTGTTTGCAGCTGCACATCTGGATACTGTTTGTTAACTTCAGACTGTATTTCTTTAATGCAATGTTCTATGCTATAAAAAAGAGAAGAAAAATTATTTTGGTAGGAAGTAGGTGATGGCTCCATTTCATAATATCACAGACCCTGAGGTTATATGCGGTACCTGGTTGGGTATAATTTACAAAATTATAAAACATTCATATGATATGAAAATAATAACAAAGAGACTATACATTTACATTTATAGTTGAAAACTGAAAGTTCAAATTTTCTGGCAGTAAAAAATGCAATGGAGGAAATATAAAATATCTAGCTACTCAGGAATGAATTAGAAATTCTTTCATGTTGAAACAAAAATCATAGATGGAATGCACTAATGGCCCTCTTGATAGGCAGTAGATGGGAGGCAGAGATAAAAACTCTGAATGATGGTAAAAATCAGAAACATACATTATCCATCAAGAGGTGAATATAAATTATGGAAAACTTCAATCAATGTAATATTAAGAAGTCATAAGGCAGTTACAAAGAACTTATAATTTTAAAAGCTGTAAAGGACACAAGCTGTACAAACAATGTTACCAAAACTAAATATCTTTTCCTGCTATCCAACTCAACTCCAAAAAACAAAAATAAAAACATACTAAAAAGTGCAAATAAAAAAAAAAGACTGGAAGGAAATGAAACAAAGGGTTAATAGCAATTACATTTGAGTGATATGATATAAATAGTTAAGCTTTTAATTTAATTTTCCTATTTTTCTAAATGCTTACGAGGTATAGGATGAAGTGTTTTACTTACAAAAAAAAAAGATCAACTAAGAACAGAGGAAAATATGTCCAATTGAACCTTATACATCTGTTTTAAAAATTCCATTCAAAGTAACCTTAGCTCTGATAAAAATAACAGATACACTATGTTATTTTAATTTTCATATACAATTCTGCACATTCATGATTATAAATCTTTGTGGAGTAAACTGGTGACCTTTAGCAGAGTACCATCTGAAGAGCCACGTGGACATAACATATTGCTACCACCTGATGGCAGCATATCTAAACTTCAAGAAAGCTCATAAACAGGCAAATTCCTTTGAAACTGAATCCCCTCACCCAAAATTGACAGCTACACATTTGTCTCTTAATAGTATTAAGAAAGATTTGTTACTACAAGGTAAAGTTACTGTTTTGAAAATATAATTGCTGTTAATTATAGGTTTCATATGATAGAACCAGGTAGGTTTTAGAAACCCAGCTCTGATTATTAAAATTGATGACATATGAAAGACTCTTCAAAATTCATCAGGTGTGGGTTGCCTATAAAACGTACACTACAAAAGTTTAAGCTTTTCAGACTTCTGAGCATGAGTGAATTCAAACTAAATTACCTTGAAACAAATACATTCTGAGAATCAAAGAGCCTTTTCATGAAAACAAAGAACTTAAAAGAAAAACAATACCTCCTCTGGCCACAGGCCACTCAATTTCCTGAAAGGACAGTCTTATTCAGAAATACCAGTTCTAAGTCTGACAAGAGATTGGCATGTATTTTCTTAACGTAAGCACTTCTACGGACTGAGAAATACAATGCCCTGCCTAAGCATACACCTTGACTCTAGGGACTCTTTATCAAAGGTTTTTATTATAGCATCCTCATGTGTCTCATTCAATGAAACCAAATAGATTACAGCAATGTGAATTGGAAAGTATCAGCAGTTAGTCTACTTAAATCTGCTTCAATCAGGACTCAGATTTTAGGCTAATCTGTAACATCTGAATTTGGGTCAAGGCCAATAACTACAATTTATAAATAGAGTAAAGCCTTTAGTGGGCTAGATATTTTAGTAATTTGTCCAAACACTGACAAACAAATTGGATAGTTGCACTTCAGGAGACCTCCATCATTGATACAAACTAAGGTAGTCCAGTGTACTTTTAAAATCATTCTGTCACAAATTTTAAAACACATTATGCATACCTGATTTTGTTTTAAGTTGGCTAAATATCTTATTGCTCTGTTCACCACTGTCCATATATCCTGCTTTAAAAACTTAATCATCTGAAGTCTAGAAAATTATTGTCCAATTATTAAACAAAAGAAATATTTTCAAAGTTTAAGATATCAGTTTGGTATGTAATCTGACAATTTATCTTCTTTAATTGAGGTCAAACTTAAAAATTAATTTCCAACATTTAAAAGGTAACATTTTCAAATATTTTTCAAATATTGCTGATGAGGATGGTGATCTGGGATTGGAAGAATTCTACATATTATTAGACTTAGATGATACAAGACCTTAGTCTAGGTTTTCTTAAATAACATGGTACTTGTCTTTATTTTAGTTTAAGTGTCTTCTGTTTAACTTAAGTTGATTCAAATTTTCTTTAGAAGCAAAGTCAGTCATGAAAAAATAACCAAGGTAATTCAACAAATGGAAATCTAATTAGCACATTTATTGTTAGACCCCAAACATAAGGGCAAAATGTAAAGAGTTTAAAAATAGTAGTAGACTTTATTTCCTAAATAATTTAAATCCCCTAATTTACCACAGTAGTTGGCTTAGAAAGGACTTTTTAAAACATCTTATTAGCCTTATTTATAAAATTAAAAGCATTGGAAATACCTAAATGTCCATCAACAGGAAAAATATTTAAATGATTGAATAGATCATTTGGTGGAAAAGAGCCATGAAAATAAATGAAGTAGGAATACATTTACCTACATGAATGAATATAACAAATATAATACTGAGGGAAAAAAGGTACAAATAAATACACATAGTATGATACTATCCATACAATAGTTTTAAAACATGCCATATAATCAATCCTACATATTGTTCAGGATTATAAACATAGGTAGTAAAAGTGTAAGAAAATGCACCACAATGATCAACATCACCCTCTAGCAGGGTAGGGATGGAAGCAGGATGAGACTGGGGAGCTTAGCTGTACTAGTAATATTTTATTTCTTAAACTGGACAGTGGGTACATGAGTATTTATCATAGTACTCTTTATGCCTTTTATATGTCTCAACATTTCTTAATAAATTTGAACCCCAATGTGGAGCTTTAATTATAATGACTTTGAATTATCTAAGTTAATGATGTGTGCAAGTGAGTATATTACTGAGAGGCTGTGTATAAATCAATTTATAAACCATTTTTAAAATGCAATATAGAATATGTTTTTTTAAAGGATATCTATGGTAATTTTCTCATTCAACATTCACTCCTAGATTCCTTGACTGTAAAAATTGCTTATTGAATGAAGACATTATATTTGATAAACATTAGCTGAATACTGAATATGTGGTTGGCAATGTGATATATACCAGGGATTCAAACATGAATAAGACATCATCCCACCCCTAAAGCAATTCTGTCTAGTGAGAGATAGACCTGTAAATAAATGACTCCAATACAGTAAGACTTGATCAGAGGTGTGTACAATGTGCTAAGGGAGTACACAGGAGGAAGCCACTAAAAGTACTTATGGGAAGTGTAAAAAGGCTTCTCCTTGTAGAAGAGGAGATTATATGTAAGGATATTGTTGGCTTAAGAAAATTTGTGGAATCACTGTACTTAAAATTCTTGACACCTGACCCCTCAGAATTCAGTGCTCATCATTTAACCTCCCTGTTGTGTCTCACTTGAAAACTATATTTATTTGGATAATAAAAAATTTATTTTTATGGCCAGAACTACACACATGCATGTATGTGTATGTGCATATGCATATATGCACTATCTGACTTACAAAAAATTGAAATGTCCTACAATTAAGTAGACCACATTAAGTAGTAACAGTTGCCCAAGAGCTGATTAATATTAGGCTGGTATAGTCACGGATAGGGAAAAAAATTGAGAAAAAGAAAAGAGAATAAGTATGACATAAAATCTTGAAACTTAAGCTTATCGTAAAAGCTCTTACATGATTTAAGACAGTCTTTATTATCCAGCCACAAAATAGTTAAAAAGAAAAAAGGTAGGTTCCATTGGTAAAAATTACGAGAATTTTTTTAATGTAAAGATTGTAGAAAACACATACGTGTGCTTTCATGCTTTAAATGTTAGAATTTTTTTAATTTTTATTTCCTGAATCAGGGTGGGGGTGTCATGGCAGAGTTTAAAGAATATTTTTGTAGTATGGGATACGATAGATATTACCATAGATATCCAAACATTAAATAAAATTTTCAAAAGCTTTTATATTTTTGATGCTCTTGCTTCTACTTTTTATCCCTAATATAAGTTCTGTTTAAGGAAAAGTTTTTTCGACTCTGTTACATTTACATTTCAATTCTTTTACATTTCTGTGCTTTTGTATTTAAAAGCACAAATAGTTATGAGGTACATAGAATTTTCTAGTTTTTAGATAAGCCAAATTTATCTAACTAGATTACAAAAATTCCTTGGAATTATCAGGTAATTATAATAATATAGGGAAGATGGCTGATGTATCAAAACTAGTATGTAATTAAACTATAAGCCATGCATTGAAAACTTATTTTCCTGAGACAAAGACATTTCTGGATAATGTTTTTTAAAAGGTCAAAAAAAGTACTCCTGAAAAACTACTTCATTGGCTAAAAAGTGTAAGAAATTTAACATTTATGCTGAACTGTTTTCTCTTTCACGGAGGTTTTAGTCATTTCAAAAAGTTGTTTAACTATACTTTCAGGAAAAAACAACCTTGACACCAAATCCTGCTAACATTATCTTTTTAAATCTTTCTCATATGTATCCCTCCCTTTCCATTCCTTTTGTAAAAGATCTGGCTCAGGCCCTTATCATCTCTCATCTGGACTATATTAATAGCCACTCGAGATTCCTATCCATTGTTAACCCACCCATTATTAATATACCAGCCCAATATTAATGAGCTCTTCAGAATTTACTATGAGGAATACAGCGTGAAAAGAAACTTCAGCATCAGGGCCCTCTGTTGATTTGTTGCTTTATATCACCAATCCCACCACAAAAGTTCAGAGAGGCTCTTGTATGGTCCAGATTGCTTCAAGAAAGTACAGACCCAGTGTAGGCCTGTGTCAACCTAAAAAGTCTAAAGCAGTTTCCAAAGAGTCAACTAATTGTGAAATACTCCCTAGAATTCCTGTCAAAGGCAGTACTGGCAGGATCAGAGTGAGCTGGTACTCACAAGAGCAAGCCTGGCATTATATCCCAACACACGGTTAGAGCTCTTCTTTTATCTCCTAAATTTATATCTGACTTGGAACACTTTTCATAAACTGTAGTAACAGGAGCAAGACAGAAGTGGCACAGAGCTTTGTTAATAATTGTTAATAACATAAAGAGAATTTTCCAGAAATGTTCTATAGGGATATAAGGACTTTGCAATTTAATACCCCTGACAAACAAGAATAAGTAAATGTGCTCGCTTTTTTTTTTTTTTTTTAAATCTGTGGAGGCTTACCCAGTAATTTCAGCACAACTTACTAAAGTCAGAATGTGTTTTATCCCAATAAAACCATAGAAACTGAAATCAGGACGAGAAAAGTAGGGGGGTCTGCACCAGCATTTACTCTGTGCCAATCCCTTTGATTCTCTTCCTAAGAAAGAGATAGGAAAAAAGAGAGGGCAAGAGCATATATAATAAAGAGAATCAGAAGAGATCTGGGCACACATCTAGTCTACATCTTGATCATCTATTGCCCTGTTAAAAGCAATCATTAAAGCAGACAACAGATTTGACTAGAAGTTACAAAATGAGGGTTTTAATAAAACCTATGGTCAGGGTGTGAGGAGGTAGGTCATACAGCGTACATTGTTTTACACTGCCCATGGGAGAGAAGACACTTGCGGCACTGCTGGAGAACAATTTTACAACAGCTAATTGTACAACTTCTAAGAACTATCTCATAGATAAACTCTCATAAGGATGGAAGGACACACTCATGCATGTGTGTACAGTAATAGCAGAACGACTGCAAATAATATAAATGCTCATGAAGAGGGAATCGGCTTAAATTGTTATACACTCATACAAGTAAAATTTTTTTAAATAAGGTAGGATTATATGGAGATTTTTAAAAAATATACTAAGCAAAAAAAAATCTATTCACAGCACATACATATAACTCCCATTTGTGAAAAAAATGTATTTTATGGTACATACATGTATATGTACAGAATTCTAGAAAGTTATACAATTTACCAATATAGATTTCCTCTGAAGAACAATACCAGGAGTGGTGGAATATTTCCTCATCTCTGCTCTTCCCTACAATTTAAAATTTTACCATGAGTATGTATTACTTTTATAAAAATACAAAATACTGAAAGAAAAGGAAAAATCCATTTGAAGACAGCTTCTCCTATTATGTTCCACTCACCTAACTTCATACTAGTTTAAGACAAAGCAAACACAATAGGTGTCTAACAAACATGCCTAACACATGTTTATTGACTGTCTTCTAGCCCTGTGGTCCTCAACCCCTGGGCCACAGACCAGTACCACTCAGTGGCCTGTTAGGAACCGGGCTACACCGCAGGAGGTGATTGGCAAGCAGCGAGTGAAGTTTCATCTGTATTTACAGCTTCTCCCCATTGCTGGCTTCACTGTCTTGAGCTCCACCTCCTTCAGATCAATGGTGGCATTAGATTCTCATAGGAGCGTGAACCCTACTGTAAACCGCGCGTGCGAGGGATCTAGGTTGTGTGCTCCTTATGAGAATCTAATGCCTGATGATGTGAGGTGGAGCTGAGGCAGTGACACTAGTGCTGGTGAGCGGCTGCAAATACAGATTATCATTAGCAGAGAGGTCTGACTATATAATAAATGTAATGTGCTTGAATCATCCCCAAACCATCCTCCTCACCCCTCACGGGTCCATGGAAAAATTGTATTCCATAAAATTGGTCTCTGGTGCCAAAAAGGTTGGGGACTGCTGTTCTAGCCTACTATGTGCCAGGACTGTTTAAGGCAGTGAAAAATACAGTGATAGACAATTAGTCTAGGCTCCTTTCCAGAGAGAGTTGATGGGGTTATGTTAATCTCAAGGCATAATCCAACAGGAAAGATGAGCCAGACATAGTAGTCACATCTGTTACCAGGGCCCTGGTCCTCTTTCAATGTTCTTGCCCTCAGAGCTGGGCCAGGCCTTCATGGCGCAGCCCAGGCTGTTACATCAGGAGTAGGGGCTTACCTCCGACTGGCACATTAACTAAGATCTTTTCTGGGAAATAGTGGCCCAACTATTATTGGCTCAATCTCTTTATCAGGTCTAGATTTTCAATGCAATACTATTCATACTTTTGTTATCATAACAGTTTAGAGATAGGTAGTCACTTGCTTCCCCTTTTCTTATTTCCCATGGAAAGATAATTATAATAATATTCTTTAGGAATACCCTCAAACAATTATTCTTTATAGCCTTATGCTTATTTGACCTAGAGTAGGTAACACTAACACGCTTAAAAATAAATGCTATACTGAGCTTTTAAAAAATTTCAAACACTTGAAGTGTACATATTACTTGAAGGAATCTCTTAACCATCATCTGATGGAGCTACTGACTCTGCATTTTACCATACTCATCCCAGCCTCCTAAAGCAGAGGTCTAAGGGAAGCACTGAGCAATGCAGGATGATGGAGAAAGGAGCAAGGACCACCATAGACATTCAAAATAATGTAGTTAATAGTGACAGAAAATGATGAAGAGAAAGAGTTTCAATAGGCCACCACGATAGAGAGAGGCACTTTCCGTCTTCCTACTCACCACCACCTCTATCTGTAAGCATCACTGGAATTCATGTTGAGAGCTTCAGT
>VBSM01002608.1:36069091-36085365 GCA_008086735.1 Cheirogaleus medius
CAAAAAAAAAAAAAAAAAAAATTAGGAAATACGAATGGGGCCAAGGAAAGTTTAGGCTAGTAAGCCACTGAGGCCCAGCATGTTGTCTGCCTGGGATGCATTTTTAATTCGAGGGAGGATGAGAGTGTTGGAAGGGACCCAGTCAGAGGAAATTGGAAAGTGGCTGTTTAGGTCTTACTCTGGGTTCAGGAATAGATGGAGAAAGTGGCCTCTTTCAGGTTTCTCTCTATGTGGCCTTGTCTTGCTCAACAGGATGGGAGAAGAGGTAGGGACTTTTGTGAAATGGAGTATAAGAGTAAACAAACCCAAAACTGAAGTATAAGCATAGGAAGTTTTAAAAAGGAACATATATTAATTTACATCCTCTCATTTTTAAATAAGTGCCAACTACCGCCAGAAATAATAATACATAATAAAGCCTTTGAAATGACTCATTTGCATTTTATATAATTTACTATGGCTATAAAATATTAATATATTAATATGTGTGTATAAGTGTATCTACAATAGATGTGTGGCTCTACCATGAGAAGTCCAAGTTTGATGGATTATTTACAGATTTCTTTTCGTTACTTCTTCCAGACATGTTAGCCATTGTGTGGAAAACTCTAAAGATATTTTCTAAAGAAAAGTTTCATGTATAAGCTCAAAAAATTAAGCATTATGTGAAAAAATATGTGTAATCTATGGAATATGTCTCCTCTCATTAATAAGCATGAATAAATTTATAGAAACCATTTATGTAATATTTTCTCACAGTGCAAAGTTAATGTCCCTCCTCCCCCTACATCTCCTGGATTAATACAAATGGTATTATCCCTAGTAGCACTTTCTGATTTTTCTTTAAATTAAAAAAAAGCAGTCATCCTGTATCACTAGCAAAACTTACTCCTTGACATACACACAGAGGTTGTCTATAATCAGAAAATAGAAAAGTAAAATAAACTCTTAAGGTATATCTATCCAACTGAACATTAAGAAGAAAAAAAATTATTCCAAGTCTTATTGTGAGCCCAAGAGAACTTCTATACCTCAATATGTTGTTAAACTAATAATAAGTTCTAGTCAACTCAAAATATATTTCAATGCTATGTGCCGTTTGCAGTTAGTGAACTAACTAAATCTGTGGGTATAACATTCATAGCATTCCTATTTGGCAGATTATTTACCTTCTTATTACCAATTTTGATATGTCTTCAAAATAGAGGATTCACCATCACTGATTTCTACTGTCAGACTTAGGAGTCACCCAGCTCTGACTTGAATGAAAATGAGGATGTAAAAGTGGAAATGGTCTGAGAAAATGACAGCCTATCCTGAAGGGCAAGTGAAGGTTCAGTGACCTCTGGGCACACTGGTCCATTCTGGTGAATCACTGCTTTGGGGAGGCGACAGACCCTGTGGCTCATAAAACCTGATGATATTAAGAAGAGGGAAGAAATTCACACTAGATGTCAGGGTCACTGCTAGAAATACAATTTTAAAAATTCAAGTGTAAGGGAAAATACCATATTTAAAAATGAATTACTAATGGTTTTTTTTTTCTTTTAAAAGTATTGAGGAAAACACATACCATACAGATGTTCATTACTTATTCAATGTACACCATTGGGAGATAAATAGAACCGTTAGAATACAAAAATGCCAAGGGTAATTCAACTACTGTGGTGTAAGTGTGGCATAACTGATTCGTCATGACATACAATTTTCTAAAAGCTATTCTGTTAGGAGGCAATAAATGAGTGCATAAATGATTTACACTCTTCTGAACCACAGTTATTATTCAGTATTTTATTTTTAAAAATATATACACCCTATACTATTATGTTTATTCTCTAGAGTATAATAAAAACATAATTGAATTTGATGAAAAATAGACTTGATTCTAAATGTAGCATACAGCACATACAGTTACTTCCTTATTTTATCCCTTGTGAAGATCAATGGTCACTTGAGGTGGTTCTGCTCTAGGTTCCTTTTAATATATGGGCAATAAAATATTTTGAATTTAAAAATTATATACTTATGTTCCATACTATATTTTCTTTTTAATACTAACATCTGAGTTTTGACCTAATAATAAGTTATGAATACAAAATACAATATTTTAATCACTGTTTTATTTTAAATATGATTCCCTATTGACAAGGTAGGGCAGGAAATCAAGTACAGATGGTTTAGTAAATAAAACTGAAGCAGTCTATAACAAAAACATCAGCATTCAGTGACTTGTTTTGTTTGGATGGAGCCTAAATGCCATTGTGAAGGAAATAGTTTACCTTTTAAAAAATATTCCAATTTTCAAAAATATAACCATCTCTGGAATTTAGGTAGATGACTTGTTAAGCTATTTAATTGAGTACTATTTTCATTTGTAAGTTCCTTTGGATTAGAAACTGTGTAATGCAATATATAAATATATAATATAAAAGTTACATAAATACATAATTACACTAAGGTTTAATACAGTTATTTCATATTTATATGAAATATCAAATATAATATGTATTCTCAGACAGTATGGTTAAGTCATATATATGCTATCTTTTAAAACTATATACTATATATATGGGCAAATATAAATTAAAAATAAGAGATTTAATTCTTCCTTTTGAAAATGAAGGAAATGCTTTCCCTCTCCTTTTTCCTAGAGCGTTTACCTTAGAAAACTTGTAATCATAAGTATTTTTTCATCTTCTTGACATGTATCCCTTGGAAGACTAGATAAGCCTTCTGTCAGCAGGCCTTCAGTCAGCTTTGTGACCCAGGAATGTCCTTCTAGAGAACCTAGGAGCTATCTTTTTGAAATGCAAACATCAAGGGAGATCACTCCCCTATCTCCCAGTTCCTGTGGGAGTACTCTCTAACTTCAGTGGGCACCTTGCTCCAATTTGCAAAACTACCTCCTGTCAAAAAGATATAAGAAGTTTATTTCTCCTCAGGATAAAGCCAATTAGCCAACACAGGTGGTCTCCCTAATTACCATGGTGAAGTTAGGATGAACTGTGTGACAAAATGTGCAGTCCAGTCTTCTTACTTGCGGACCAGTGATTGTTTATCTTGACAACATGTAATGTAATGAGTTGTATCTGCTCGGCTATATGAGGGTGAGATTCCTTTCTGTCTCTGCAATCTCTTAGGGGATTGCCTGTGATGCATATCATATTCTGGTTTAATGCTTATTCAATAATAAAAATGTTTTCTTTCTTTATTACTTTCATGGACAGGATTTCTAGGATGGGAGAAGATTTTGGCTTTAAGCATAATACCCCAACAATATGCTATCTTTTGAAGTTATTTATGGTCATTGTTATAATAAAGAATTAACTATTCTCATGTAAAACAGGAGGAAAAATATCACAGAAACATTTTAGTTGCTTGGTTCAGTTTCTTTGAAAATTCAATATAACTATACCTAAATTTTAAAAAAGGAAATGCTATGTATCATTGCACAATAGAAATTTTTACTGTGGTTTACACAGTAAGAACCCACAAGAAGTGAATTAGAACCTTTGAACAAAAGGATTCAAATAAATGAACTGCCTGATTATAGGGCCCACAGATACATATGAAGACAAAGTCCTTTCTATCAAAGAACATGTACTAGTGGGAAACTACTCAGCTGTCCCTGCTTCCCCCAGTATATGGTAAACACTACCTTTCGGGGTAGGTAATGAAGACTAATCTGGTAAAGTGACTCCCTATGGAGTCCCTTGCTTCCTACTTGAGTAAGAAGGAGTCTTAAAATGATAATCATTATGCAAAAAAAAAATATTTTTAATGTTCTGTTTTCAGCAATTCAAGAAATCATGGCCTTATAATACCTTTTATTTTAATACCTTAATTTCAAAATTTTAATTTCTGTGCTTATCCTTCAAAGGAGAATGCTTAACTCTAAACATATTAATGAAAATCTAGGATGTCAATATTGACAAACTCTAAGAAATCATTAGCAACAATTCAATCAACTTTAATTTGCCTACTGAAGATAATGCTTACATTTTCTAGTCTTATTAAAACTAGTAATCTGATAAGGACAATCATGTTAAATTTTAAGGAGAGAGCTAATCAATATTTTTCAGGAAAGTTAATGGTAATTAAAACCTAAAATTACCTAAGAGCAGGAAACACTAAAATCAGACTAGGTAAATTTCATGTAAATGAAATATGAAAACAATTTGCTTTTAATAATTAGCAATATTTACCTTGTAGCATTTTGTTCAATCTTTTCATCAATGTCACTGAAGATCTGCTTGAACTCCAAGTCTCCAGGAAATGAGTTTAACAAACAATGTAGGTCAAATGAATTACGGGAATAGGCATCATCCCAATCCATTCTGAGGAACAAGAATACATAATAAAACATGTCAGTTTCCCCAAAATGGAGGGAGGGAAGAAATCCACTCAAGTTGTGATACTAAACCAAAAATAGTAATTCCCATTTATAGGCACAATGAAATATAGCCATGGGAGAACTAGGGTATTATTAAGCTAGGTAGAATGTTTTGTTATTTAAATTTCATGAGATATGACCTAATTTTCACACTTCTCTATGGTTTGAAAGCTGAACAAAACAGCAACCCTCAGAGAGTACTTAAGCATCCTGCCACTCCTCACTGTAACCAAGAACTGCAAAGGAAATCACAAAGCACATAGACTACTGTGAACAAGAGCGGGTGCAGCAAGAATTCAACACCTTGGCTCTACCCTTGTCAATATTCTGACCTGGAAACTGTAGCCTCATACTTTTTAAAGCCTCACTCCTCTGGGCCTATTTATATGTGAAGAAGACAAAATTTTTCTTGAGTTCCTCTAGCACCCCTTGACAACATATTTATAACTGACTGAAAACTGAAGGATATGTTACACTTTCCTGAGGTCTATGCATTTTTCCACTATCAAAGCTTCATTCATTTATCCTCTACATATTTATTGAATGTTCGATAGGTAACAGGCACTCACTGCTGCAGGGGCTGGGATATAGCTGAAATAAGTCCCTGCCCTCATGGAGTTTTTATTCTGGTGGGGAAGACAGATTTTAAAAACACATAAACAGATGTATTTTATCAAAGATGACCTGGTGAGAAGTGCAGTGAGGACAAGTAGGGAAATGGAGAGTGATGGAGTTGGGGCAGGGTGTGAGCTATTTTATTTAGGAATATCAGGAAAGTCTCTCTGAGGAAGGGACACTTGAATGGAAGAAAGAAGTGAAGAAGATGTGGGAGAAGAGATAAGTGGAAAAAATAAACTAATTTCTTGATTACTTTGGCCAAGAAGTGACTCTCATCACATCTGCTCATATTTCACTGGTGAGAGCTAGTCACATGACCCTACCTGGATGCAACAGTGGCTGGGAAATGCTCTCACTGGCTAGGCAGCTGATCCCAGTAAAACTCTACACTATGGATGGAGATCATTAATCTCCAGGAGACAGCTAGCCTTTCTGCCATTGCCATTCATTTGATTAATCTCAATTCTTTTCTTTCATGTTATTGATTTGCCTAAAATGTCTAAATGATCCTTGGTTGCCCATTCTTATTTATCAACAAAAGACTAGGTTGGTACATATTGGGATCTAGCAAAGCTTTTCTCTACTGTTACAAGGGTTGTTTTATCCAAAAGGTCTACCTCTCCAGAGCAGGAAGGTTGATTCAGACACTGTGTGAATGAATGGTATATATCTGTGGGTAGGCTTCTCTTTAGGACTTGTGAACAGAAGCAAACATAGTTGATGATTTGAACAAGTGATCAAGAGTAAATTATAACCCAAGTAGAATATTTAGTTTTTTTTTCACTTTAGGGTAGATCTGCCTATTTGTTCTCTCTCAGGCCTTGGCAGAGATCCAGAAGTAACTTGAATTCTGTTCTGCTCTCACACTGTGGTTAATACCCATGCTATATTCAGTGTTCAGAAAACACTTCAAGGAAGTAGATGCTGTTGCATAATACAAAGAAGGAGCTGACTTGTTTAGCTGCTCATAAACATTTCTTTAGCTTCTTCCTTCCTTGATGACTACCTTGTAGCTTATTTCGCTCTTTAATTTTTCTCTGAAGTTGACATTACTCCAGAGAGTGGCTCTTACTACACTATAGCAACTTCTTTTGCATGTTGTAGAGTGGTTTCCATGTTTCTAGTTTCCTTATTGGTCTGAACCTCTCTACTTTCTTTCTTCCAGAAACATCCAAATGGAATATTTCTTTCAGAGTTGCTTTTCTATATGTCTTTACTAATATTTCAATAGGATTTCAGAAGGGAAGAAAAGTAAATATGTGTGCTTAATTCTCTGTCTTCAGAATTTTCTTTTAATTTCTCAAACTAAGGAAAATATGCAAAAAAAAATGAGACTTTGAACATTAAAATTTGATGTAGAATCTTTTCAAATAGGTGTGGGCTAATGCCATAGAGACCAACTACTTGTTTGATATATAAATATTTTTAAATGCTAATTTTGGCAAATTAAATATAACATTAAATAATATAAAGTCATAAGCCCCATAGAACACTTTGGCAAAGATTGGTTCTATAAGAAATTCTTGTGAAATAATCCAATGATTATCTATTTATCTATCTAATCTGTTCTGCTTCTTTCTTCTACATACAGCTGAACTATATATACTATAAATGTTAGTTTAAATTTATACTGCTATACTGCATTTATATCATTTAAATAGTATTATCTATTTATAAGTTATTTTAGAATTAAAACTATATTTTGGTATATAACACAGATTACAGGAGTCAAATCTAATTTTAAACTGTATTTTCCTAGTATAATTCAGAAAGTCAAGACTATTTAGTAGGATAAAATTCTAAAAATTAGTCCTTCAGGACTTGTGGATTTAGCATTCAGTTTTGACTATGTGGTAGTACATTTCAATATCTATGCCAAGTAATCATATGTGCTGGGAGTTGGTGAATGGGAAGTTGGCAAGGGAGTGGATAAGGCTTACAGCCCAGACTCTGCACCTTAATCTTGCTTTGTTCTAAAGCTTTTTATTCATTTAAACAACAACAACAAAAAGACTTCCAAATAAAAGCCAGCTCTGAGTTCTGATAATAGCAGACACTGTAACAAACAAAGTGATAGTTTTTAGCTAAAAGCAAGATATTCCAGAAAAGTTAATGAGCAGACTGGCTAATAACTAAGGAATTATTAAGGATGTGAAAAATGTCACTTAAGATTTTTAGCTATATGCTATTAAATATTAGATGCTAAAAAGCCAATCAAAAATCTGTATCTGGGCATACCCTTCCTAAATGTTAAGGGTCCACTGTAGACACATTTTGAAATAAAAAAAAAATATACACATTTTAACTCAATATGGTAACAATGTGGTGATTATAATATTTTGTGCAGTGTAGCTAATAAATGAAGCTTAAAATGAAATTTTAAAAGCGTTTTTATTCTTCTAGTAAATAAATGGCAAAGTGTTTCTTAACCACTCACAATACTGTATTATTTCTATAGAAATATTGCTGATTAACTACAATAGGTAGAATTGAACACATTGTTTAAAAAACGAAAAATAATTGTGAAATTTACTAAGTTACTGAGTTTACTTGCATTCTAAAACTAGAAATCTCAAGGATAATTTTACAACATTCTTGTTTGTTACTTTAGCATACAAAAACTTCTAAGTCAAAAGAAAGGGTGATCTAGTCTTTTTTTCCTAAATAAAAACATTTTTGTTCACTTTAAAAATTATTCCAAAAAATTACCCCAAACTTTCCCATTTCTAATTATAGAGCTATTATTTACATTTATTATGCCATATATATATATTTGAGGAAATAGTGAATATATTTTTCACAAGCATTTTCTATATATTTGCATACTATCTTTTTAAGATAACCAGTTCCTAAAGCTAGTGCTGATAGGATAGTTTCATATTGTATGATTTCACTGAGATAGAACATGAAAATACAAGTGACACATAATAACCAGCCATGTAATACAGGAGTTTGACCCTACTTATTCAACACACGCAGTCCTGAATATTAATGATTCAGAAAAATAGTTAAGTATATTGAAGGAAAAATATAGAGGTATGTATGTATATATGTATTGATTGATTGATTGACAGAGTCTCACTCTGTTGCCCAAACTAGAGTGCCGTGGCATCAGCCTAGCTCATAGCAACCTCAAATTCCTGGGCTCAAGCAATCCTTCTGCCTCAGCCTCCCGAGTAGCTGGGACTACAGGCATGCACCACCATGCCTGGCTAATTTTTTCTATATATTTTTGGTTGTCCAATTAATTTCTTTCTATTGTTAGTAGAGACAGGGTCTCGCTCTTGCTTAGGCTGGTTTCGAACTTCTGACCTTGAGCAATCCGCCCACCTCAGCCTCCCAGAGTGCTAGGATTATAAGCGTATGCCACTGCGCCCATCCCAAGTTCTTATTTTTAAATTCCTCTCAAAATATATATAGCCAAAAATATGTATTATATCTAAATGAAAACCAGCTCTGAGTTCTGATAATAGATTATCTAAATTACTAAAGAATGCTGAACTATACAGCCTATTAATTCTTAGCTATTACTACTTTAGAAATTAAAACTTCTATCTTTTGCATTTTAGAAAAAAGGTTGGCAATTAATCTTCTTCATCTGGCATTCCTAAAAGGCTATCATTTCAAGACAACACAATATAGGAAATATAGATTATATATAAACTAGGAGTTTCATTCACTTCATAAAATGATCCACTTTAGAATTCCTCTAAATCAAAGCTTACTTAATATATTTCAGATATAATAGTATTTAGAAAATACACTTTACCCACAGTAAAAGGAATGAAATAAAAGTAGTATTTCAATTCTATTGTTGTACCTATTATCTTCTTCTCACAGTCCTTGGAATGGAAGGAGAAATTAAGAAAAAAAGAAAAGGAAAAAGAAAAAGGAAACAAAGATAAATAACATGAGAGTCAGCGAAGCGCAATGGAGAGGAGACACTAGCTTTGAAGTCACACTGACTTGGGTTTTTATCCTTGTTCCACTGGTGAAGTGCCCCCTTTGAAATAATGGATAGTAACTAAATTTCTACATAGCTTTAGAGATTCAGGATAAAAGAACTCAGAGATGAATCTAAGCTTTCTAGAATTTAAAATTCACTACATTTTGAGCAAATTATTCATTACTTTCAAAGAAAAACTGGCATAAGAGGCTTAGAAGCTTTTTGGAGATATTAATAAAATAGTGCTCATAAAGTATTTTGATGACTGATGACATAAATGCATGAGGAATTGAAACATTAAATTTTCACAAATATACATAAAATAAATATTAAGAATGAGACTTGGAAAATGTGATTTTAGTTTGGATAAATCCAAAATACTTGAAAATTGCCTAATAAGTTTTGCAGAGGCTATAACACTAATGATCTTCAACATCTTTAATTTTTAGAATATGCTAATTTATTATCCTATAATGAAATAGCCAAAGATTTTTCACAGGTTCTAACTGAACTTCAAAGTAGTACTATAGGGTTAAAGCTTTATTTTCTTCAGAGATTTTATTTTAAAAGAAAAATACTCAACCAAAACATTTTAATATAAAAGTATATGGCATCACAAGGTTTGCCATTTGTAAACTCAATTGATTCCAAATACAGAATAAGTATGGATATACCATTTTAAAATACCAGAATGCTCATACATTTAGAATTTCCTCCTTCAAAATATTTTTCAATAAAAGCTGCACTTTCTCATTTTAAAACAAATATTTACATGTAATCTATCATAATATATATTAATTTGAAATAACTTGAAATGAAGCTAAAAAAACAAAAATAAAAACTATAAGCTAAATGGTAGAAAACTCTATGTTAATCAGAAGTTATACTTATTCAGGGTATCAAAACCTCAATTCTTCCATATAACCAATTAGTTTGAAATTTTCATATCTCCTCAGTAGCTCAACTAGGTATGCTTATTATCATAATAGCCACTGCTAAATCTAATGGCCAAAATTACAGATAATTCAGTTGCTGTATTTGTATATTTTTGAATCATTTTGGATAGGTCAACTCCTCAGTGATAAGCCATTCAAAAATTGTTACAAGAAAATAAAGTTTTACTTTCATAATGAAAGGATTTGATTGGCTGAAGATTCTTGTAGAGAATCAAAAATTAGTATTTTGTTCATCACTGGCCTTTTTGTAATAAAGCAAGTTATATTTCAATATTGGTTGTCTCAAGTTGTCAATATATTATAATAAAGCCTCATTAATTCAGACTCCACAAATTCAAACCTAAAGAAAATATGTACAGAAATCAGCTTAACCATAAAAGCAAAATGACAATAGACATGGTTTGTTACATACTGTTGGGGCTCAGGAAATGATACCCAAAGAATGGCACTTTGGTATGTTGAGTACTTTGAACAGAAAAAAATGGAAGGGCCTCAGAAGCAAAGCGTCTTTCTGAACTTCTCCTGCCTTTCTTCTTCATGCTCCCCTTTTTCCCCCAAGGCAGGTCATAGAAACTAGACTCCTTCTCCCCACAAAGGCAGCCATAAAACCCAGAAATATTACTCTGACCTTCACCTGCCTTTTTGTGTAAGAGCTGGTCATAAAGAAATTTTCTGACCTACCTCATCTGAAGTTAGATCAGAAGGCCCTCATTCCAGAAGAGGTCCTAACCTATACCTGAGAGGATGGAGTGCCACACAGAGAGGCAAAGAAGAATCCAAACAGGCCTTGCTGAGTTTTCCCACTCAGTCTATTACCATGAGGTCATCCCTTTTTTCTCTAATCACATTTCTACACAGCTGTCCATTCTACATGGAACCTAAGCATAAAGATAAGAGTTTTCTCTGTATCTTTAGGTCTTCATTTCTGAAGGTTCCAGTATCACATAAAACTTTGATTAAATAAGTGTTAAGCTTTACTCTTGTTAACCTGTCTTTTGTTATAGGAGTGTCATCCGTAACTCTTTTGATGGGGAGGAAAGGTATCACACATAAATAGTGATATATATATATATATATATACACACACACACATAATATATGTGTGTATATACATACATATAGCTGCTATAGTATCTACTATCTATAAGACATTTTTCATATATTAACTTCCTTCATTATTATAATAATTCTACAAAATGGTTATTATTCTTATTTACAGAAGAGGGTACTTGGGCACAAAGAGATTAACTAACATGTCCATGTTACATAGCTATCAAGTGATAGGGCTAGAGTTTAAACCCAAAGCTGTTTGATTTTAAAACTTGAGGTGCTGATCTCTTAAAAAATGAATCACTTTTACTGCATATAGAAAACAGTTTTGTAGAAATGTTCTGGCCATTGCTTATGAGGGGGAAAAAAAGAAAAACAAAGAAGAAAAAGATACTTCTATTGAAATCATGTTAACTAAAATGTTAACATGGTTATTCCTGGATATTGGAACTATGGCTAATTTTTATTTTCTTCTTTATAGTTAGCATTTTCCCTATGTTTTTGTAATAAGTACTTACCATTTTATATATAATAAAAAATTCTTAAAAAAGAAATGACTGCTGCTTTCAGGGAATCTTTTATAATCTTTTATTTTATATTTTCTATCCATCTTCATTTGAAAGTCTTCCAACATTAACACTTCTTTCTTGTCAATATGTGTTTATCATTTCTTTCAAAATGTAAGTCAAAACCTACAGAATTCCAAAATAGCCCTTGACTATGACCATTTCATCAAACTTTTTGCATTATTTTGTGGTATTTATACTATTAAAAGAAAATCTATCGTTTTTTATTATTTTGATATTGAATGT
Source organism: Cheirogaleus medius (assembly GCA_008086735.1). Lineage (NCBI taxonomy): Eukaryota > Metazoa > Chordata > Mammalia > Primates > Cheirogaleidae > Cheirogaleus > Cheirogaleus medius. The sequence goes on from VBSM01002608.1 coordinate 36,080,867, forward strand.
GTGTTTATGTCCTTCATTGAAATCCACTCTGGAGTAAAACAATAATGAACTGAAACACTGTTGAGCATTCAGATGAGGTTGGTGACCATGATTTTGAAGGATTCCCAGTCTATATAGTTGTGTAATTTTCTCTATCCAACCTCAGTATGGAAGTTAATCAATAAGTACAAAGAATGCATTAAAGCAATGTCATTTGATAACAATTGTAGAGTACCAGAATGATGATGGTTCAGAGTTTTCAACTGCTTTGCATAGATTTGTGATGCTTCCATATTCATGAGGTTTAAAAGTGATGAAGGACAAGGAGAAGCAAGAGACACTTTTATAGGTAAAGAGGCATCAAGTTTAAGATGCTGTGTGACAGGACAGGGGAAGACTTGATGGGCAAAAAACCAATAGAAGGAGAAAATTAGCCTGAGTGAATAGATATGCACAGGATCAACATGAGAAATAAAGGAGGGAGGGTAGACTGTGGTAGGTAATGCTTAAGTTTGGATTTGAAAGTTTTCTCATTAGGATGGTAGTGATTCAGCATGCACTGAAAGGGGGCCTGACCTCAGCTATCAATCTTTCCATTTCCTTACAGGCACTCCATGTGCCCAAAGCAGAGAGAAGGAAGGAGGATGGGAGGAGAAGAGAGAGAGAGAAAGAGAGAGGAAGAGAAGAGAAGAGAAGAGAAGAGAAGAGAAGAGAAGAGAAGAGAAGAGAAGAGAAGGAGAGAAAGAGAGAGAGAGAGAGAGAACAGTTCTTCCTCTCAAGGAGCAGATTAAAAAGAAATCCAAAAAAAAAAGGGAGCCAACAGAAAGATTACCTCTATTTTCTAAGTAAAAAATAACCATGACTTCAACAATAGAAAAGTAAACTATCAAGGGACCAATGTAGTTTGGCAAATATTTCAGTGGCATTTCAGAAAGGTAAAACTACTTTTAAAAAATTTATGGGGAAAAAGGGAAAGGCTGTGGGTCAATATCGAGCTTTATATTCTGTTTGTGTTCCTATATTTAAAACTATTGACTTCTCATCAGGGAGATAATAACAATTTGATATAAGAAAGAATGAAGCTTCTTATCCTAATTGCAATCCATCAAAAATGGGAGCCATAACTTTTCAAAGCATAATAATTTTTTGAAATTGCCCTTCTACAAGACTATTTTTAAATTTCATTTCTATGTTCCTGAACATATTTCTATAAGATTTTATAAAACAGTGCTTAATATTTTAAACAAGTATTAACAGCCAATCTAATGTTAATTTTTACCTTTAAAAGTGAATAAAGAGTTATGCTTAAAGTATTATATGTAAGCTAAACGTCTATAATTCAAGTTTCAGCTTTAGGCAAATTATAACAGTTGAGTTATAAATTCCCAAGAACAGTGATGATAATAAAATATGAATATATTATAAGCACTGCCAGAAAATATTATAATAAAGCAATAAAAAATCATATGTGATCAAAAGAAAGCCCACAAAAATCATTTTGGAATCTCATTTGTCCTTTGCCATATTTTAAAATTATACCTCTCTATAGTAGGGTCTATTTTTCTTTATTTAAACTAATATAATAGTTAGAATCCTTATTTTACTTTCTTCTGTCTCTTCAATAGTAAAACTTCTGAGTGCCATTCTTCTTATGACAAACCAATACACGTTTAAAAAGGAGAGAAAGAACATAGAAAAATAAACCACTAGGAAGGAATCCATAGTGAAATTGAATAAGAAAAGAAGGAACATTAGGATCATATGATTTCTCCTTTGTAGAAAAGCCCAGTGAGGAGTGTCTTATGTCTTCTCGGATCTGTGGAATTAATGTGTCTACAGGCTCTGGCTCACATGAAGTTCTACCTTTCAGTATCAGTGCCTAATCTCTAAAAAACACTATTAATGAGTATGGTAAAGAAGTGGAATATTCTAATTATAAATAACAATATGTTCTCTATACAACTGAACGAGTTTCAAATGTTGCACTATAATAAAACACATTTAACTATAAATGTCATAGAACCAAGAACCAGTAGATTTGAGTCCTGATCCTGGTTCTCCTAATTTCGATGTGACCTTGGGTAAGTCACTCACTCTCTCTAGAGGGAGGGAGCTCATGTTCCTCATTCACACAATGAAGCAGACAGGAAGACTGACATCAGCAAGTTGGTTGACTACAGGTGCCTGGCACTCTTTTGCATCCAAAAGAAAGGCAATGAATAAACATCTAAGATTTGACAGTAATGTTGAAAAGAGTGCTGGACTACATCAGGGGAGTGGAAAGGTTCCTTTGGTACTCTCAGAAGCCCAGGAAAACAGTGTGGAAAGGGGAACAAGGCACCTGCCTCTGCTGGCCCATCTTCCTTGCCCAGATGAGCTCAAAGTCAGGAGGGATTTGCCCTTGTGGGGAAAAGGTAAGCAGATAAACCCCACCAGCTGCCACTGTCACTGCAAACACCTGCAGACCTCGCTACAGGAGAATCCCACAGTCCTCACAAACCCTGAGCCCAATCTGGAGAACTGCTAATGATTCACACAGCTATAGTACTCCAGATTAGGAATGCAAAGTATGCCCCCCCCCCGACCTCACCTATCCTTTGTGACCCAAGTTCCTACAGCACGATGCCATCTCGAGACCAGAACCACTTCTGGAGTGTGCTCTACTCTGGGGGCCAGTAGCCATTGCACATCTCCAGCCCTAGGGCTCCATCTTCATTCTACCAAGCCCACACAGGTGGTTGTAACATAATGACCATAGCTGCTCAGAGGCTGGGCCCCGCATCAGCTGTGACTCTGGTCCTACACATCAGGGAAATCATTGCCTGCCACCTGCACTTCCAGCCAGGGAAACAGTCTGGTGGACCTGACCAAGATGGATCCACCCTTGAGCTGGCCAAACTGCCATGTGCCCTCACCTGAGCAAGAGAGGCCCCTCAACTGCCATTAGAGGTATGCCCCTGAGCCAGCCAAGCACTGGGGCCCAGAGTCCAAGAAACAGCTCAGTGGGCCCACCATCAGAACACCTGCCCTCAGGCCATCCAAGCAGTCATGCATCCCAGGCCAGAGAAACAGCACAGTGAGTCTCGTCCTCTGGCTGAGCAGCCATGTGCCCATGTATCAGGGCAGAGAAACAGTCTGGAGGTTCCACTGCTGGTAAATAAGTCCCCAAGCTTCTGCAACACACTGCAACCCCGGCTAGAATAACAACAGCTCCATGGCCCTGACCCCTGCAAGCCAGAACCCAAGTTGGCCAAACCATTGTGTGCACACACATGCCTGAGAAATTGCCCAGCAAGCACACCCCTGGCGAGGCCACAACACTGCTACCACAAAAACTCACAGCCTAGGCTACTGAGACACTTGCAAAAACCACTAGCATGGTTGACAGCTGAGAAAACTGCACAGAGACAACACTACTGCATCCAACTAGAACCAAAGCCAACACACCTCACCCCTAACCAGTACCCTAAGACTTATCTATCAGAATAAATCCTTCTCTATGAAACCTACTCCATAAAATTGAAAAAGGCATCTGTTCTACCAGATGTGAAGAAATCAACATAGGGACTCATAAAACATGAAAAAGAAAGGAAATATGATATCTCCAAAGAAACACAATAATTCCAGTAATAGCCATCAATCATAAGGAAATATACAAAATGCCAGAAAAAAAATTCAAAACAATTATATATTTATCTATTTATTTATTTCATCATATTATGGGAGCACAAATATTGTTAAGGTTACATAAATTGCCCGAGTCAGAGCTTCTAGCGCGTCCATCCTCCAGGTGGTGTGCATCGCACCCACCATGTAAGTATACACCCATCCCCACTTCCCCCCTCCCACCTGCCCGACATCCAATAAATGTTTTTTTTTTGACATTTTGGTTACATTTTATATCTTTGCCTCTCCTTAGGAAGGGTTAGAGGTATGCCCTTGCCCTCCACAATGCTCATCACATCCCTAAGATGTGGGTCTATCCCCACCAAAATCCCTGGTGAACACTACCACCATTTGAGCACCATAGCTTTAATCAGTCAGTACCAATTTGATGGCAAGTACATATGGAGCCCATTTTCCTGATCTTGTGTCACCTCACTTTGGATAATGGGCTTAAGCTTAATCCAGGATAGTATTAGCGGTGCTAGCTCACTGTCGTTTCTTAGAATTGAATAATATTCCATTGTGAACATATACCAAATTTTAATTATCCACTCATGAATTGACTGGCACTTGGGTTGTTTCCATGTCCTTGCAACAGTGAATTGTGCTGCCATAAACATTCGGATGCAGATGTCTTATTATAGAAATGTCTTATGCTCTTTGGGGTAGATGCCTAACAATGCTATTGCTGGGTTGAATGGTATTTCTATTTTTAGCTCTTTGAAGTATCTCCAAATTCTTTTCCACAAAGCTTGCACTAATTTGCAGTCCCACCAGCAGTGTAAGAGTGTTTCTGTCTTTCCACATCATCGCCAGCATTTGTTGTTTTGGGATTTCTTGATACAGGCCATTCT
>VBSM01002608.1:36095115-36169131 GCA_008086735.1 Cheirogaleus medius
TTTCTGAAGGCTCCCATGTCATCTAAAACTTATATCAGACAAATTTGTATGTTTCTCTCTTATGAATCTGTCCTGTTTATAGGTGCCTCAGCTATAAACCTAAGATGTAAAGAAAAGATATTACTTTTTCTCCCCAACACCTGCTTCTCATTTTAAACACTTTGAGCATTCGTCATAAAATTCAACTCATTCTTTTTATGTAATTTTACCAGAGTAGATTTTAAGTGTTTGAACTTTTTAAAATTTTGTTTTTTATTCATGGTATTTTCTGCTCAGACCTAAAAAAACCTCTTCCTACTGGTTCTTATTTTGTAGAATTGCCAAATTTCCTTATTCCCCTTCTCTGGCTCTTCCTATTTATTTCATACTGAAATTCTTAGTCCTCTTCTTATTCTACATGCTTTCACTGGGTAATCTCCTTTATCATCATCTCTATGCTGAAGATTTAAGGTCTATATCTCTAACTCTATTCCTTCTTCCAAAACCCCAACATGTATTTCCAAGCACTTAAAAGATAATTGTACTTTGCTCAAAGTGCAACTTAAGGAAAGTTAAGGAAACTCAAAGTTTCCTTAAACTCAGCCTGTCCAAAATTTAACTCAAAATCCTTTCCTTAAACTGGCTTCTCTTCCTGCATTACAGTATCACCACCTACCTAATCTCCCTGTTCCTTGCCCTAGTATCTTACATCAGGTATCAGCAAACTATGGTATGGCCAGTTTTTCTATGGCATGCCAGAAGGGTTTTTACATTTCTAATGAGTTATAAAAATAAGAAACAAACAAAAAAGAATATGCTATTAATACAAAAGCTACATCTGGTCCACAAATCCTAAAATATTTACTATCTGGCCTTTAAAATAGAAAATGTTTGCTGATGCCTGTCTTAAATGATCACCCAATTATTTGGACCTTTCTTTCCCTAGCAAATGGTCACCAAATGCTCTCAAATTTGACTTTTCCCTCTGTCTGCTATCAGTGTCCCAAATGTAGACTATTTCTTACTAAAAAAAAAAAATAGGAAAACCTCCTATCTGGCTTCCAAGACTCACTTCTTGTGGTATATGTTTGGTTTCTCCTGCCCAGCCCCTTCTGGGCACAGAGCTCCAAAAACCTTTGGAATTTCCTGAGTGATAGAAATGTCTTTTGTTATTCATACTTCCAGTTTATGCTAATTAGGTTCCTCTGGAGGGCCCCTAGAGGAACCAATCATCTGATTAGAGAGTTGGAACTTTCAGCTCTACCCTCCCTCAACTCCAAACTACAAGCAGGGTAGAGGAACTTGGGACTGAGCCCAAGCACCCATGGCCAATGATTTAATCAATCATGCCTACGTAAGTTCAACAAAACTCATGAACAAGGAAGTTCAGGGAGCTTCTAAATTGGTGAAAACATTCATGTGTTGGGAGGATGGCATACCCAGACAGTTCGTGAAATTCTGTGCTACAACTCACTTCCTTACTTTGTCCTGTGCATCTCTTCCATTTGGCTGTTCCTGAGTCCATTCTAATAAAACTGTAAAGGTAAGTACAGTGCTTCTTTGAGTTCTGTGAGTCATTTTAATGAATCATCAAACCTGAATCGGGGATTGTGGGAATCTCCACATTTGTAGTTGGCCAGACAGAAGTGTGGGTCGCCTGAGGAATCCACTTGCATCTGTCATCTTAACTGAGGACAGTCATGTGGGATGGACCCCTTAACTTGTGGAGGACTGTGCTAACTCCTAGTAGTGTCAGAATTGAATTGAATCAAATTGAATAGTAGGACATCCAGTTGGTGTCTGCCTTGTATATGGGCACTAGACTTCTCATTTTACAAACTAAATCTGGTTCAGTATCCTGCTTAAATCACACTGAGGCTTCTACATGCAAAATATATACCAAAACTCCAGGCTCTTTACCTTGTTTTATATGTATATACCCCTCCATATTTAATTTATCTTCATATAAAAATTAATTATATTTTCTGCTATAACTCTCCTTGATATCTTGAAGTAGCCTCCTAGCTATAACGCGCTTTACACAAAGGATGTTTTCACTAGAAAATTGTATTTAAGGAAGACATTTATAATACTTTATCATTATAGATAATACTATTTAAAGGTAACTTGACTATAACATAATTTGTGTATTATTATTAAACAGAAAAAAGTTATCTACAAATGTGGCTTAAATCATTTTTGAATGACTTTTTAACAAATTAAACCATCTAAAAAAATGTGAAAATGTAAGAAAATATACCTCTGGTGAAAAATCAGGATTTAACATTTAAACTATCAAATCCAAATTAAGTGTGACGTGATTTAAGGTCTAGTTTCCATCTACAAAAAACAAGCAAATTAGATAAAAATGATCTTTAAGGTCTCTTTAGTTTTAAAATTCTACAATTTTAATCATGTGACCTACTTCTTTAATATTTAATCTTCTGTCATACAGCCTTTGCAGTATACTTACTTTTTAATTCTATAGTTCAATAGAAGTATAATTTGTGGTGTTTAAAGCAAATTCTTAGGAACTAACCTGAGTATCTATTTAAAAAACCAATCAATAAAAGTAAATTTTGGATTTCTTCACATTAAATCTAAAAATCCATCATTATACTTGCTTTTTACTTTATTTGCTGCTTTACATATCTCAACAGTGAATCTATCATATCAACATAGTCATCATGATCCAAGCTGCAAATAATAGAGTGTGTCAGTGTCAATTTTGCTTTCTCACACTTGCTTCCCTTCACTTCATCTGATTTTAATAATCCCTGTCAAACCACAAACAGTCCAAATTACCTTCATGACACAGAAGCTTTCAAGGAGCAGACAGAATCTCAACTTTCATTTAGCAACTACAAAAGAAAGCTGTCCAGCTGGACAAATATTATTTCCACACTTGACAATCTCTACAGTTGGGCATGCATTTTAATTTTAACTAAACCTGCCAGGAGTTTGATATGAGCTTCTTGTTTTGTGTAGATTGACTCACAGGATTATCAGACCAATGACTGTAATTGTGATGAAAGAACCCAGCATTTATCTACTAAGAGATGAATCACATACCACAGATAAGGGATCAAAATGAACATGTAAGAGATAGTGTGTAGTATAGATTATAGGGGAGGAAACCATGTCAATTAAGTGTTTTAATTAATAAATAATCTAAAGATACAGAATACATTCTTGATGTAATTTTGAAAAGTATCAGCTAATAGGTCAAAATGTAAAATAGACACCATTGAGAAACAGTTTCCAAATATGAAATCTAAACAGATTGTAAAAATTGTTTTGTATTCACTCAACTTTAAAGTCAGATTTCTAGAAAAGTTCTATGTGTTGATCATAATAAAACTGCTATTCTTGACAACATATCAAAATGTCTACTCAATACTAATCAATGTGCTTTTATACACACAATGTAAAACTTCAAAAAAATTTATAGTAAAAATGAATAATGATAATAAGTTTGTAGAGGAATGCTAGAATAAAAGTTACAGTGTAAAACTATACTAAATTCTACTTAAATCTAAAACTTACAAGCTGTAAAACATTTCTGGGGACATTTCCTTTTAAAGCTAGGCCTTAATTCCTCCTAAGTTAGTAGAGCCTCACAATTGTCTAATGTAAGTCCTCCCTCTAACCAGGACAGTTCCTTTTAAAGCTAGGCCTTAATTCCTCCTAAGTTAGTAGAATCTCACAATTGTCTAATGTCAGTGTTCCCTCCGACCGGGACATTTCCTTTTAAAGCTAGGCCTTAATTCCTCCTAAATTAGTAGAACCTCATAATAATGTCAGTCTTCCCTCCAACCTGTTATGCTTGACACTAGTTCTAGCCAAAGGCCAATCTTAGAGTACTGTTTCTCTCCCAACTCTATCTTGGATACCACAACTCAGTTTCTTTTATCAGCTCCTTTTCTTTCTATTCCCCTTGGTCTTCTGACTAGATGATTTCATTCACATCCATGTCTTCTGCTACAACTTGTATGTTGGAGCTCATGTTCTGACTGTACAGCTCCATATTGGATAACCTCCTCCTATTGTCTCTATTAAAAGAAAAACTGTAGACAAATTAAACAGAGTTTAACTGAGCAAAGAAAGATTCGAGAATGGGGCAAGCCTCAGAAACAGAACAGGTTCAGAGTGACTCCGGGGCTGCCACAGGGTTGGATAACATTTATGGACAGAAAAAGGAAAGTGACATACAGAAAATGGAAGTGAAGTACAGAAAGAGCTGGATTAGTTACAGCTTACCATTTGCCTTATTTGAACAAGGTTTCAACAGTTGGCTGCCTATGACTGGCTGTAACTGGGCTGCTGTGATTGGCTGAGATTTGGCTACCTGTTACAAGAGTAGGTTACAGTCTGTTTACATACTCAGTTAGTTTACAGTTCACTATGTATGGGGAAACCTTTAGGAAGAACTTAAAATATATAAGGAGGCAGCTTTAGAATAACCTTAATTAAAACCCCTATGTAGGTTCAAACTCCATCATCTGGATTTGTGCAGCAGTTTCCTAAAGTCTCCTTATTTTGGGCGTCATCACCTTCCAACTCATTCTCTGTCTACCAGAATGACCTTGGTAAACCTGTGGTCCCCAACCCCCTGGCCACAGACAGGGTTAGCTGGGCTGCACAGCAGGAGGTGAGCAACTGGGGGCGGGGCGAGCCAAGCAAACATTCATCTGTATTTAAAGCCGTTCTCATTCTCTATAACTCCCATCACTACCAGAGCTCCACCTCTTGTCAAATCAGTCACTCACTGTCTCCCATTAACCCCAGATGGGATCTTCTAGTTTCAGGAAAACAAGTTCAGGGCTTCCACTGACTCTGCATTATGGTGAGTTAATTATTTTATTATATATTATAATGTAATAATAATAGAAATAAAGTGCACAATAAATTTAACATCTTGAATCATCCTGAAACCATCCCCCCAACCTTCTACCCACGCCATCCTGCCACAATCTATGGAAAAACTGTCTTCCATGAAATCAGTCCCTGGTGCCAAAAAGGCTGGGGAACACTGTAAAACACAGAGGGAGATCAATATTTTTAACAAGATTTAAGTTTAAGTGGCTGGACATAAAGTCATACTCTTAAAAGAAACAAAAAAAAATCAGAGAAAGGGGTTAATTTGTAGGAGGAATGGTGTGTTCATTTTATTTTTAAAATTATTTTTAAATGATAAATTATATATATTTGTGGGGTACAAAGTGATGTTATGAGACACACACACACACACTAACCACTATTCTACTATTTACTCCTATGAGTTCAATTTCTTGAACTAAATTCTACATATAAGTGAGAACAAGGGGTATCTATCTTTCTGTGCTCAGCTTATTTCACTTAGCATAATGTCCTCCAGGTTCATGCATGTTGTTGCAAATGACAGAATTTCCTTTTTTAAGAGTGAATAGTATCCCACTGTGTATATATACGACATTTTCTTTATCCATTCATCTATTGATAGACATTGAGATGGTGTGTTTATTTTAGAATAATGAATTTGAAGCATAAGAAATATAGCCAGGAAGCACTTGGAAAAGGGGAAACAGAATTGGAGAAGGAGAGGATGATGCACATATACATAAAAAGACCATAAAAATTCATCACTGAAACAGGACCTTTTTTTGAGATTAAAAAGTGGGTACTAAAAATAATTAAAATTAAATATTTTTTGAAATGTATATTTACTAATAAATTAGGTAGTTTTAATATATTTATAGACCTATACAATAGTTATAATCAAAAATTGTTTTTAAAAATAACATTCTTTCAAAAAATTCTTATATTTTGCTCTTTAAAGGAAAAATATTTATATTATTTGAACATTAAAAACATATAAACAGATGATTCTTGACATATTTTCATATACTTTAATCAATTTCTTGGCTGTATCTGTCACCCACAGATTTTTTTTGAAGAACATATTTTTAAATGTGATTGTTTTATTTTTATATTTTTCCAACTTGCATTTTATAGTTAATAAATTTTAAATTCTTGACACTGTCAATTGACTCTTTCATATATATTATAATATATTTAACTGAGAAAATACTTTCTCTCAGGTGCTAAGCTACCTGGTAAAGATATTAAGTTCAGAGGAGATTTTGCTAGATGGAGCATATTCTCAATTTTAATTTTTAGTAATGAAATACATAAATACTTTAATTCAAATATTCTTACAGGTACTGTTTCTTTTGACTTGTATCTTTTTCTTTTTTTAGAAAGAGACAGGGTCTCACTCTGTTGTCCAGGCTGGAATGCAATGGAGCAATCACGGCTCACTGCAACCTCAAACTCCTGTGCTCAAGTAATCCTCCTGCCTCAGCCTCTCGAGTAGCTAGGACTATAGGTGTGTACCACTATACCTGGCTAGTTTATTTTTTTATTTTTTATAGAGATGGGGGATACGTTCCCCAAGTTGTTTTCAAACTCCAGGCCTCTAGTGATCCTTCCACCCTGGCCTCTCAAAGTACTGGGATTACAGGTGTAAGCCACCATGCCCTACTAAGTTTCTTTCTTGACCAATAGTTTTAAGCCTCATCAAACAAATATTTATGATATTTTGAATGGTTTGCTAAATTAAGTGCTTGGTTTAACATTATTCTGGACCAGAATATATTATAAATTTATCCCATAGAAAATACCAGTGCCATCAAAAGACTTTCCGCATAAGTTTAGATATTCAAAGCACAATTATGGAATTTTATAATTAAAGCTTGTATGCCATTTGAGCTCTCATCATTTAATTTGTTCAATTCCCCTTTTGATTTCATGAGGATTTTGATGTCTTTCTGCTTGCAAACTTTGTTTTCAGTAATTGAAAGTCCTAAGAAGCTTCATATAAACTGAATGTTTTTACCCTCCATTTGTTAAATGCTTTGATTAAAGATTTCTAATGGATTCTGAAGAAACTGCAGCCAAAATTTAGAGCAAATTTTTACAAAAATGTTTAATATTATAGCATGATAGGACATTTAAGTTGATCTGCAAAGTAATTCTTCAAAGTCTCAAACATTTCTAAAATCCAAAGAGAAAAAGTACATATTGTCATGGTTAGGCTGTTTTTGTTTTATTGAACTACAGTCTAATCATAAAAATTTATAGGCTCTTTATTTTGTGCATGTATAAATATATGTGTACTTGCAACTATATCTTCCATTTGGATTGGTAGAATATTGCTTATTTTTTTGGATGTAATTATGAATTATTATGTATTTCACCACATATTCCAAGTATAGTTTCCTCTATAGGTTCTAAAGTTATTGAAAACATTTATATGATGTCTTCCTCAATAATATCTCTTTAACAGCAACAAAAGCAAATAATTTTATCATTTATGTTGCAGTTTATAATTCAATTCACAATAGTGGCCAGGAGTGGTGGCTCACACTTGTAATCCCAGCACTTTAGGAGGCCAAGGCAGGAGGATTGCTTGAGGCCAGGAATTGGAGACTACCCTGGGCAACATAATAATACCGTTTCTACAAAAAATTAGCCACGTGTGATGGCATGCACCTGTAGTCCCAGTTACTCGGGAGGCTGAGGCAGGAAGCTCCCTTGAGCCCAGGAGTTTGAGACTGCAGTGAGATATAATGACGCCACTGTATTCTAGCCTAGACAACAGAGTGAGACCCTATCTCACACACACACAAAAATACCACTTTGACAGAATGAACTTCCAAATGCCTACTTTGATTTCATGAATTATATAAGAAACTTGAATCATTATTGGAATTAATTGATTTTTTAAATTAGAAGTATCCAATGATACTAATGTACAACTGGCATCATTTAACTGCTGACAAAATTTTTTTAATGGAGCTATTAACAGCTATTCTTTCACTTTTCATATATGCACAAGAAAACTTTAGATAGAAAATGAAAAAAAATTAATTTAGACCAGCCATTTAACCTAAATGAAAAGTCATCTTTTACAGAGTGGCACAGAAATGTACCTTCTGCAGCTAAGTATTAAAATGTAGTATTTTCAGGCATGGTCTTAAAATAAGACTACACAGTAGATGATGATTCTTCATCAGACTCAATTATTGTTTTCAAATGGTCAGTGATATCATTACAGGGTCATGGTGGATGGTAAATGTCAACAAACATTTTGTGTGAATTACACATTAATTCTTTTCAGCAAATCAAGGAAATTCAGTACTGATTGTTAAATGTGCACTGATGTTTTGTTTTGTTATCAATGTTGCCAGAAGGGTTATTACAAATTAAAAATATATTATCCAACAATAAAATAAGTAGTTATAGTTTTATATCATATCATACATGACAAAACCCCTCTAGTAGCCAGGCACAGTGGCATGTGCCTATTGTTCCAGCTACTCAGTAGGCAGAGGCAGCAGGATGGCTTGAGCCCGGGAGTTCAAGACCGTAGTGCACTATGATTGCATCTATGAATAGCCACTACACTCTAGCCTCAGCAAAATAGTGAGATGGCCCTCTCTAAAAACAAACAAACAAATAAACAAAAACCGTTGTAGCAACAGAGTTCAAACTATATTCATTTTATGGCAAGACTGAATAAAGACTAGAAAATGTCCAATCCACTGGCATGGCATGGGCCCAGCATAACTGGCTGGCACATCAAGTGGCTGGCAGAGGTGGCACCATCAAATACTTCTGTCACCACTGTCACCCAAGACCTGAAGAGGTTAGCTGTACCTAACTGTTCATGTCTGAGTTCATTCGCTTTATCTGTGAATACTGTACATGCTGTCCTTAAAAAAGATGTCTTATCTTGTACTACTTCTAGAAAAGAGAAATTAGTTATTGCCAATTTAACCATATATTTAAGTGAGAGTTCTGATCACTACACTGACATTTCACATAGGAGACGGTGTCAGAATTTAGAAGTATAGGTCTATCTAAACCTATCCTGGTTTATTTACATGTAACTATTAAATAATACTTCATTCAAAAATGAAAAATCTGTGAGCCATTAAAATGATAATCTAGCTCTCTATGATATAGCATGGAAAGATTTACAGATTATATTATTTAATTTTAAAAAGTAAGTTATAAAGGTATATATATAGCATAATACAATATAATATTTTTGAAAAAACAAACTAACCAGCCCTCAAAATGAAGAAGGATACACACTGAACTATTAGCAGTGCTAATCTGTGGGTAGAATTAGAAACAGGTAGAGAAAAGGGAATTTTTATTTGAACTTTTATAAATAGCATATCTCGTTTCTGACACCTGGGAAATAAAAACAAATTAAAAAATTACAAGAACTATTACAAGGCATAATCTAATGTAGTATCAACTGAGGGGTACCAGTAACAAATGACCTAGGAATCCTGCAGCAGGGAGTTCCCAATGGGCAGATGGAGACAGGGAAGTCAAGCCCCCAAGAAAAAGGAAGATAAAGGCACTCCTAAAAGTGGGAGCCAGTGATCTTCCAAAATCCATAACTCCACAGGCCCCACAGTTGGAGACATTTAATGTCCCACTATAAATAGGTTCAAGGCATCTTCAATTTTGGGAATGATCCAAGAACTAGTAAAGGGAGGACATAAGAAGCCTCAGCCAGACAGTAACTTGAGAAGTAGATAATGAGTTAGTCTGCTTATTTCCCTCCTGTTCCACAACCTGAACTCTTACTAACTCGCATATTGCCAATATGTAATTAGGTCCCTATCTTGAGGTTTCTTTCTATGTATTGGGATCCCACTCCTAAATCCCAGTCACAGCTAACTGCTCCAGATTCATGGACCACCACCAACTGGGGGCTCTGGTAATTAAAGTGATGAGAACATCCCTGAAGCATAAATGGAACATTTTTTGGAAAGCCAGAGCATAAAATTCATGGTTGAAAATAGTGAAAAATAAAATTGAAGAGGTATGCTGTAGCCAGATATTTTAAGGCCTCCAGGAGGAAGATATTTGGACTTTATCCTGTACATAACAGCGATTCACAAAAGGTTTTTTAATAAAGGTAGTATATGACTAGTGTTTTACAAATATCTATAAAACGAGGTGTTAAGATAGTTTGGTGTGGAGTGAGAAAACAGAGAGGGCAATCAATTAGGAGGATAGTGAATTAATCCAGATGAAGGAGATGATGAACAGGAAGAGGATGTGGCCATGAGAAAAGAAAATATAGCTTTTTAAATGATTTTCCAGAGTATAAATTGAAAGCTGAGGCCACTGAGACAATTATAGCCGAGAGAAAACCAGGCAGTTGTTACATATTCAAGCATCAACATTCTCATGCTTTAGACCCAATCCACCAGAGAAACCAAACAAGACACGTGAAAATTATAAGGTCATGTTTAGAGCAGAAAGCTTGTGGATTATGTCACTAGACACTAACAAGGGTAAGGCCAGAGTATGGCTCTTCCTGACCAATAAAAATCAGTGTGGGAAATGATAGCAGCAGTGACTAAAATAAAGAGGTGAGCATCATCCAGGCAGGGCCCACTTGTTATCAAAGGCTTTTATGGTCTTGCTAAAGGGAGCCATAGATATCACATTTTGCATATACATACTAGCCTTCATGAAGCTGGCAGACGAGTGGATGACCACTATGATTGTCCATATGGCTTTTTGTAGGCTACGGCCCAAGGATAGGCCAGGGTAGAAAGATAGGTCTATAGGGAATTTTATGCAGTAAGAGCTTAATTATTACAAACAAAATTCTGAATTTTTAATCTGGATGACAGAATGGTAGTATATAAATAGATTTTAAAAACTTAGGAGGAAAATAATGATAAGAAGGCATGGCAAAATTCAGTGTTAGACATAATGATTTTGAGTGGGCCATACAAATGGAAATGCCCAGAATAGACATGGAGAAGATAAACAAGAGACATGCATGAGAAAGGATACTGCTCAGAATGTCACATTGTAGTTCTGGCTTTATACTTGTTAGTTTCTAGTTACATAATCCACAAGCTTTCTGCCTCTTAACATGACCTTATAATTTTCACGTCTTGTTTGGTTCCTCTGGTGAATTGAATCTAAAGCCGAAGTATGTTGATGCCTGAAAATAAAACAACTGCCTGGTTTTCACTCAGCTATAATTGTCTTCTTCATTCAGTGGCCCTAGTTATCTATTCATATCCTGGAAAGTCATTTCCAAAAGCTATATTTTCTTTTCCCATGGCCACATTCCTCTTCCCACACTAAGATGCAGACTATTATGATAAAGTATCATTTTTATCTGGAAAAAAAACTCACGCACATACACAAAACAAACACAGGGTGTATAAGAGAATTAGCATTTGCAGCAGTGTGTCATGTTGCTGTGGTTTGGATATTTGGCCCCTCCAAAACTCAGGTTGAAATTTAATCCCCAACTTGGCAATATAGAGAGGTGAGGCCTTTAAGAGGTGAATGGGTCATGAATGGGTTAATCCATTCATGAATTAATGGTTAATAGGCCGGGGCGCGGTGGCTCACGCCTATAATCCTAGCACTCTGGGAGGCCGAGGTGGGCGGATCGTTTGCGCTCAGGAGTTCGAAACCAGCCTGAGCAAGAATGAGACCCCATCTCTACTAAAAAATAGAAAGAAACTAATCGGCCAACTAAAAATATATAGAAAAAATTAGCCGGGCATGGTGGCGCATGCCTGTAGTCCCAGCTACGTGGGAGGCTGAGGCAGAAGGATCACCTGTGCCCAGGAGTTTGAGGTTGCTGTGAGCAAGGCTGACGCCACGGCACTCTAGCCGGGGCAACAGAGTGAGACTCTGTCTCAAAAAAAAAAAAAAAAAAAAAAAAGAATTAATGGTTAATAGATTGAGTTAATGTATTAAAGAGTTATCATGGGAGGTAGACTGGTGGCTTTGTAAGAAGAGAAAGAGAAACCTAAACAAGCACACTCAGCACCCTCGCCACGTGCTACCTTATGCTGCCTTTGGACTCTGTAGGGTGCAGAGCCAGCAAGAAGGCTCTCACCAGAGGTGGCCCCTTGACTTTGGACCTCTCAGCCTCCAGAATAGTAAGAAATAAATTCCTTTTCTTTACAAATTACCCACTTTCTGGTATTCTGTTATAAGCAACATAAAATGGACTGATACACATGTACTAATAAAATTAAGCTAACTTATATTGCTGCTTCATTAGTTGGTGAGAGAAGGGACTAATCTGCTCACAGAGGAAACTATTTACTCAATAATGGCACCTTATATTTATAAATTATAATGGTTGGCCAATAACATTTCTTTAATTTAAATATATAAGTTATAGAGCTAATAAATAAGATGACCAAGACTATAACAAAAAACTATTCTTAAAAAAAGATAACTTTTTTGGACTACGGACCACTGGTTAAAAAAAGCATAGCAATCTAATATATATAAGTATACACACATATCTTAAACAAAAGCTTCACAAAGCATTACTTACTCTTAATACTCGTTCTTATATTTTCTACTCTACTCTATTTTATTCTTTTTCCTTTTTTTTAATGCTGTCCACAGCTACTAAATTGATTTCAGCACCTGTAGTTTGGCTTAGAGATTTTTAGATTAAAAAGAGACCTTCATGATCATTTTATAGAACCATCTGTAAAGATATGACTGATAAATCCAGAAGAGATGATCTTTGAGAAGGGGTAAAAAAGAGCAAAGCAGAAAATATAGGATTGGTTTGGGGCCCATTAACAACAGAGGGTAGGAAAAAAGCCAAAGAAATTAAAAAGAGTGGGGTCGTAAACTGGACAAAAACAGTATGAAAGAGGACAGTGTTGCAAAAAGGAATGGGTAATCAACAAAGCTATTTTCAATACATCTTTGTCTATACTTCAGTGTTTCTCAAAGTGTAGTCAAAACCAAATTAAGCCGAAGTACCAGAGACATTGTTAAAAATTCGGATAGCTGGGGCCCACCCTAGACATAGTGAATTAAACGCTCTGACATGGGTCCTAGACTTGGCCATTTAAAAGTCTCCTAGAGCATTCTTTCCACCAAGCATTTTTATCTTAATGCCTTTTACAAATCAGCTTTCAAATTGGTCCTTTCCAAAAACATGCAATCTCACTTCATGCATTAAATGTATTTCTGAAAAGTTGTTAGGTGAATACTTGTACACCAAACCATTATTTCCCTAAAGACTCTCATAATTATTTCAGAATTATGTTCACCCAGGAGGAAACAAACCAGCTCCCAGAGCATTTAACCTTTTAACAAATATTCTTTATCTATGCAATTTTTCTGTATTACTTACAGACTTTGGCCAAATGGACTCACATCCTCATCATTTTTATCCATAATATAAGTACATATATTTAAAATTACAACACATAGTTAGCACATTTCATTTTTATTTTGAACTAACTGCATTGTGCTTAACAGGTTAAATATCATAATCAGGTGGTATTTAAGCAGAACTCACAAACAGAAAATGAGGAGAGGGTTTTCAGAAAATACAAAAATTGAAGTTTGTGATTTGGACTCTAACAGCAAAGATATCCCTTTATGTGGTGAGCTCTGAGAACAAAAAGTATTTGTCAACTTATTACCAATAGCTAACCATAAAATATGAAGTGTGAATCTATTCTATTCAAAGATGGGAATCATAGCTAAGAAAACAGTAGCTGACATTTATTTACTTACCTCATAGGAGGCCTTTTTCTAAATCCTTTACATGCATCAACTCATTTAATCCTTATAACAATCCTGTAGAGTATGGCTTTAGACCTCATTTCCTAGATAATGAAGCTGAGGTCCAGAGTTATGTAACTTTCCTGAGATCCTACAGCTAGAAATAGGAGGTGAGATTCAAACCCAGGCAGCCTGTCTCCAGAGTCTATACTCAAAGACAGTCTGCTACACTGTGATGCTAAGAAAGTCTTTGATGTTGGAACAATTACTGCCTCTGTACAAAGAAATAGTTGCTGTTTATGTGTTAAGATTTATTTTTCAAGATACCTTGGGTCTACCTTGCATCCCTGCTCATGTTTAGTTATGATACTAGATCTCATTATAATGTACTTGAAATATGACAGGAATCCCAAAATTAGCATAAAAATGGGAATTCAGTATCATGTAGAAAAATGAAAATTTATTTTAAAAGATACTTAATTCTGTGTATAAGGGCAGGATAACATAGTGGTTTAAAGCTATGCTTCTCAAATTGTAATGTACCAATCACCTAGGAATATTGTTACAAATGCAGATTTTCAGTAGGTTTGAGATTTGCATTTCTAACAAGTTCCCAGGTGAGAGTGATAGTGCTGACTTGGGGATTACATTTAGAGTAGCAAGGGTTCAGAGTTTGAGCTCTAAAGTTACACCGCCTGTGTTTGAATCCTAGCTCCATTACTTACTAGTTGTATAACCTTCTCATACACCTCAACCACATCTGTAAAACAGTGAGATCATTAAAGGCTTGTTATCAGGATTACATGGGATAATCCATAGATAGTACTTAGGACAGTCTCTGCCATATAGAAAGGACTCAATAAATGTTATCTCTTAGCATTACTGAAAAATATTAAAAGCATATATTGCGTCCCATTAGAAAGCCATTTATAGAATTGACTGATCCCGCAGGAACTAAATAAAATGTCATCATTCTTTTCCAGGCAGTCACTAGAACATCACTGTACAGTGAAGGACATTAAATACATAAGTTAGATCTACCACCGGCTTTTATTAAATACATAAATCTGAAACTGCTCTAAATGAATTTGCATAAAGCTGGCTTGGTTTATGATATTTAAAGAGCATAATTAGTTTCTATGCCAGAAAACTTTTTTATATTATAGGTACACACTGAGTTCCAATTCATTTATTTGAGTAGCTTCTTCTGAATTTAGAAAAAGCCATTTTTGTTTTAAAAATTTCATTCTATGAAACGGATATCAGAACTAGTATCAGTATAAATGGTAACAATGATTTAAAAGAATTGTTTAAGGAAGCACATTGCTAAGTTTAAATGATTTTGGAGGATTTAACCAAATCGTTCCAATACAATGGTATGTCATTTCAAACCACTATACAATGCAGCATTATTACTTCTTGCTGCTGAGAACTGGGGCTTAGAAAGATGATTATTTGTCAGAATTGTGATGATATAATGACACCAAATGCGAGGGACCAATGAGTAGGAAAAGTGAAGTTAGGACCAGAAATAAAGATAAAATTTCACAGCCACCTTCTCAAATGAAAACCATAAGAAATTTATCAAAGTCAACACCAGCTGAAAAATAAAGACACAGAAGAATGTAGTACATTAGAAAAGAGAGATTAATGTTCACCCAGTCATTGATAAAAACCGGAAAGGGTAAAACCTGGTGGTTCAATCAAGGAGAAGATGAGAGAGAGCTACAAAATGTTTTTCGTTGGTGAGTATTGTAAAAGGTCAATAAATAAGTTGCCTACCTTTTCATCTTTTATTTTTATAACACAGTGGTAAAAAAATTGTGGAACAAATTCTATTACAGTTATTTTTCTAAATTAAAACTAGATTCAACATAGGCAATATGTAAGATCATGACAGATAAGAATCAAGGAAAAAGGAGGGATTTGGGTGAGTGGATTATTCTTTCCTCTCTCTCCTTTGCCCTACCTATTGGGATAAAGATGTTCCTGGTTGCTCCTTCGATGTGTGGTGTGGTACTAGAAATTTTTTAATGCACAGCACATCAGATTTTACTTTACATTTTACTTTCAATGACAAGTGTTGACTTTAAAAAAATAAGATTTTTAAAAACCTGAATAAAAATGCTTTATATAAAGGACTGCCAGATGGAAGTTTATAAGGCAAGGTTTACCTGTAACTCAACCACATCAAATAATGATTCTTAAAGTGAACAAAAACTTATGCTTTTATTGAAAAAAAAATCAACAGTGGGACTTATGATTCTTAATATCTGTAGAGATGATAACACTAACAAGATCAAATCATTAGGATTAAAGGTACAAGAAGAAAAGAGTGTGAACAGAATTATACCAACATCATGTCTTGTTATTTTGGTTTACCATTTTCTGAATCAAATACCTGAAAAACAAAAATTTAATGAAAATGCTTAAGCTAACTTTTTTCCACTTACAAGGCAGGTATTAGCTGTCTCTCACCTCCGGAGAAGCAAAGAATTCCACTTCAGTGTGACCTATTTATGCCTCGTAGATTTATCGTATTCAGTTTTTAATGACCCTGAACCAAAAAGAATGTAGAAACCTATTCGAAAAGTTGACATTAAGGTTGTGACACCAACCAAAACAACAAGAGAATTTAAAGTTAAACTGACACCAATCCCAAATCAGTGTGTTATACTCCTAATTTAAAAAACAGTTATTTATGTGAAATAGTGATGGCATGTCATCTTCTGCTTTGAAATCCTGAATTTTGTCATTTGGTGTTTGTGTCACAACCTTAATATTATTTAAATATACTTTTTAATATCTATTATTTAAAAAATATCTTTGAATTGAAAATACTCTAAAGCTTTGAAGAAGCCAACCTCAAAGCACTGCATTCCTAGCATGCCACTTTTATTAGAAGTAGTGCATAAAACATTTGCTGTTGACAAATCTAATTCATTAAAAGGTGAGATGGATGCATTTTAAAATAACTGGCTGGCATCATTATCTGCAGTGCCTTTTATAAATTATTCCTCTTTTCCCTTTTGACTGAACTTGTCACAGTTCCCTTTCAGACTCTGAGTGTTACGCCTTATAGTCAATACTTTCAACATGTTTAGACAAGTCACAAGTTAAACAAGCAGTGGCATTTTATTTTCTAGAAATGAGAAAGAGTAACAGATATACGAATTATTTCATTCAATTCATTGATTTTTAACTAAAGACAAGTAAAGTCAGTTAGTGGTGGTTTCATCTCACACAAGGAATTTAAAAATAAAAGTACACTGTTTGGATAGAATGGGGAATTTCAAAGAAAGAAACATAAAGAGAAATGCTGGCAGCCCCGATGCACTGTTGTGCAGAAGACTTGGTTTAAAATTGAATTGTGCTTCCCCTGACATTAGAGATCAGGTACATCATAAGGCTGACAGCTGGCTGGCACACTAACTTCCTAAAGGAAGATGCTAACTGTATTCTCTTAGAGGCCAAAGGAATAGAATTATAGAAGCCTTCAAGGCAACTGAGTAGGCAGAGTACAAATTATTCAAAATATGAAGAAAAACATTTCTTACCTAATTTTATTTCAGAAGGCTCTAAAAATGAGCTGGTCTTCTAATCCTAAGGCAGAAAATTATTTCCTCACAAGTTGTCAGAAGAACTGTCCCTTCTTTAGTATCTTCGGCAGTTTTTTCCAAAATTTATAAAATGTACCTATAAAATAATTGGACAAAGCTTTATCACTGCCACAGTAGGAGGGAGGGCACATTCACAACATTAGTTGTCTACATTGTAGTGACAGTACTATCATTAAATTATGACACATGGATTTGAGCCATGAAGAAGAGACGATGGAAGTACATAGGGACATTCTGAAGATGGGTACCTAAGAAAAGCCATAAACTATAGGTACATAGATAATAGGGGAACCTAGGAAAATGCATATTGAAAAACATTCCTTTTATTTTCACTAAAAATTGATCACTCCTAAAGAAATGTGGTTCAAAGAGAATAAGGCATGGTTGCACCATATAAAACAAGCAATGCTATTCAGCCCAATTACTTTTTTCCTGTTTCGTTATTAGTTGTCCCAGACTGTTTACTAAAACCATCTTTTCCACACTCTTCAGGGTGATCTTATTAAAAATAGATTACCAGGGATCTTGTTACAAATGGATTCTGATTTGTTTGTTTGTTTGTTTGTTTTGAGACAGAGTCTCACTTTGCTGTCCCGGGGTATAGTGCAGTGGTGTCATTGTAGGTCACTGCAACCTCAAATTCCTGGGCTCAAGCAATCCTCCTGCCTCAGCATCCCTGGTAGCTGGGACTACAGGCATGCGCCACCATGCCTGGCTAATTTTTCTGTTTTTAGTAGAAGGGGGTCTCTCTCTTGCTCAGGCTGGTTTCAAATCCCTGAGTCCAACAGTCCTTCCGCCTCAGCATTCCAGAGTGCTAGGATTATAGTCATGAGCCACTGAGCCCTATCTGGATTCTGATTGAGATTCTATATTTCTAACAAGTTTCCAGGTAATGGCACCAATGCTGTGAGGCCGTGGAACATTTCACTGATAAATTTCCACCAATTTATTTGTCTTTTCCTGCACCAAGGTATACTGTTGTTATTCTTGGCTATTGACCTTTCCATATAATTTTAGCATCTTTTGTCAAGTGTTCCCTGTTCCCCACCAAAACAAAGTTAAGAATTTGACTGAGATTGCTTTGATCAAATTGGGCAACTGTACAGCACTGGGTTTTGCAAGTCATGGGTATTATATATCATTTCACTTATTGAGAACATATTGTCACAAAATAACATTCTCTTATTTTCCCCATAGGAGTTTTGCACATTTCTAGTTATGTGAGATTTATTCTTAGGCACTTCATATTTTGAATGTTATTAAAAAATAATATCTCAGCTGGGTGCAGTGGCTCATGCCTGTAATTCTAGCACATTGGGGGGTGGGAGGCAAGAGGATCGCATGAGGCCAGGCGTTCAAGACCAGCCTAAGAAACACAGTGAGACCTCATTTCTGCAAAAAAAAAAAAAAATACAAAATTAGCCAAGTACAGTGGTGTGTGCCTATAATCCAAGCGACTCAGGAGGCTGTGGCTGGAGGATTGCTTGAGCCCAGGAGTTTGAGGTTGCAATGAGCTATGATCAAGACACTGCACTCCAGCCTGGGCAACAGACAGAGTGAGACCTTGTCTGAAAAAAACAAAAACAAAAAACCTCTTTGCAAAACTTTTCCATTTTTGTTTATATATGTATATATGCATGCAGTTTTTCTATATTGATATGCTTATCCAGGGTATTTGCTAAACTCTTACTTTTTTTCCTGTAGTTTTACATCATGCACACATAATGAGTTTTACTTCTTTAGTTCCAAAATCTATATTTTTTTCTTTATTTTGCCTTACTAAAAAGAAAAAAGGTCAAACAATAAATGCATTACTTAATAGAAAAAGCTATTTTGTTATCTGTGATCAGCCAAAAAGATCTCTTGGTTAGGCCTAGGTTGTCTAGGAAACTGATATGAATAAACTTTTATATGTTTCTTATAATATTTGTTAATTGTCCTCATACTTCCTGCCTTTCTTTGGCGTCTGATATATAAGCCCTTAAATGTTAAAATCCATTATCCCAGGCTGAACTCCGGTTGATATTTCATCAGAAACAAATATAAACTCTCATGGACAACTTAGCTA
This sequence comes from Cheirogaleus medius, assembly GCA_008086735.1. Lineage (NCBI taxonomy): Eukaryota > Metazoa > Chordata > Mammalia > Primates > Cheirogaleidae > Cheirogaleus > Cheirogaleus medius. Next base: position 36,114,373 of record VBSM01002608.1, read on the forward strand.
CTCTGGGAAGTAAATTTGAATCAAAAAGGAAACATGAATTATAATGAGGAAAATGGTTCAGTTCCATCTACAAACTAAGGTGGAGATGCCAACACTAGGAAGCCATTACTAAGGTACAGCACATTACATACACTCCACAGTTGAAATCACAAGATTTCTTGGAAAACTCATAAATAACTGAAATTGTGTTCTTGATGACAATGTCAGCCTGCTCTAGGGTGAACTGTCCTTTTTGATAGCTTTCAACTAATTAGTTTGACCAAAGGAAAAAAATCAGAATTACTGTTCCACACATTGTCAATATTGTTAACATTGGTTACTCGAGGAAGGTGAACGTGTGTGATGTTGAGATGGAGGAAAGGATAAAGAGAGAGGAGGAAATAACTAAAACAATAACCATTATTATAACAATAAAAACAAAACAGTTTCTTAAAAAATTTGTCCATAATCCACTACAAACAACAATTATGAAGAAGGATAATAATGTAGAATATGCTTAATATGAGAAGTGAAAACAGGACTCAAGAGAGCATATACACATTAAATTGCAACTGTATTAAAAATACGTGCACAAATTTTTGGTTAGGAAGCTTAAACAGCATATATTTTCCTCTGTCCTTCTAGATATCCCCTTAAAAAGATAATAAATGTATGCGAGGGGAGATATAAACCCACAAAAATGAAGAGAGAGCCATAACTACAAATTTATATAAGACAGATGAAAGAACAAAGAAGAAATAGAATTAGAAAAGCTAAACTCTAGAATGTGAGCACAGAGGGCTGCAATTAAAGGAATGACCTGATAAACCTGGCAGAAGTGTAGAGTAAGAAATGAAACTAAAAAACACAATCAAGGTTTGTTCAAGAAACAATATACCCTCCCAGCCTTTTTGTATAAGCAACTACTTTGTTTTATTCTTGTCTGTAGTTAAATATCTGTGGGTAAAGAAAATAAACAAATAAATGGGAGAAATGGTGAATTAAGTGAATTAAGTGTCTAGAAACTGGGGGAATGGGTGCCCCAAAGAAAAGTCTGCCTCATTCTGGCCTTCAGTTGACTTCTAGCATGCTAATGGCTCCCCATTTACTCACTCTAAAGTAAGCTGTACCAGTAGAATCTGTGCCATCCTAATGTAATCTCTATGCAGCTTTTGTATTTGTTCCTTTCTAATATGAATGCATAGCCAAGTACCACTCAACATTTGAAGAAAAAAATTTTCACACTGGAGACCAAGATAAAACAAAAATTTATGCAAAAGAAAACAAACCAATTAATGGAACATGTTAATTTTCTATCACCGTAAGAGAGTCAAGAAAAAACTGCATACATAAAACAAGACCAGACAGGACTCCAACTATGGCTGAGTAAAATCAGCAAATACTCTTCCCAAAAAGAATCTACAGAGCTAGGCAATACAGACAAATACAACTATTTCAGTTCAGAAACAGACCATATGAATATAAAAAGTTGAGAAGCTTTTATATTACAAAAACTGCTTACCTTTAGGTAAGAATAGGAATGCCGTTGCATTCTGGCTTGGGACTACTCTTATCACCATCAACTACAACTGAGTTAGTGCACAGGTTCTTCCAAGTTGGAGAATATCATTAGGACTAGAAACTTCAAAGGGGGCTCACTTGAGCTGGAGTGATAGGTGATGCCCAAGCCCAGAAGCCTTGTCAGTAGAAATAATGATTTTAGAAGTGAACAGTAATTTTTAAGAGTATAAAGGACTCCTGAAACTAAAGTTTGATAACTGCCGAGTCAGACAAATGAGAAAGTCCCAGAAAGATAATGACCACGTAAAGTTAATGAAAAGAATAAGTAGCATAGGCAGCCTCAAAAAAACCAGAGTACAGGAGGCAACATAGAAACAGATTCCAGAAGGACTCCACTTAGAACCAGTCCCACTCCTAACCTCTTTCCCAGTCAAAGCTCTGAATAGCAGAGGACAGGTTGGATCACCTTTTAGGAGCTACACTGACCATGGACATTTATGAAGGCAAGCATGAATGTATGCTAGAGAAGGAAAGAATAATATACCTAAAAAATTTTAAAGTAATACAATATGTGATAATACACAAAACTTGTATTTTAAAGGTGAAAAATATTTGATGAGCTAAAGTTTAAAAAAGCAACAAAGATGGCTAAAGAAATGTCATGACACAATGAAGCACAAAATAATATTCACTAGTATTACTAAAAATTCTGACTTCATCAGTATAACGCTCCTCAAAACAAACTCCTTTCACTCCTCAGTTTTAATTAAGTAAACTCCAGACTTAAACTGTTGAATCAGCTGTGCTCCATGGAGGGAAAATGGACAGTAAATTCAGGTTACATGGCATGGCTACTGACTGCTACAAACAACTACAGCTGTACAACCTCCCTGATCCCCAATGGCCAAAGTTAAGGAAGAGCTCTTTTCAGTAAATCTTAACAAACAAATAACTAAAGTGTCAGAAAAGTACTATCACATTAACCAACTGGAGTAATCATGTGCCCTAAGTAGGGCAAACAAGAAGCTTTCTCTGGGAAGCACTATACAAAACAAAGAGCTCTAAATTTGGATTCTTAAGATCTAGATCTGGTTCAAGATACGTTTCCCAAGAAACATGGACAAGTTAAATCACCTCTTTAGTCTTCATTTCCTCATGTATGATAAAGAAGTTAATCTAAATCAACTGCCTTCAAATTCAACTGTAATTCTTAGTAACAAATAAATTTTATATCCCGAATCCTGAAACCACACATACCTGAAAGATAGCTGCAGGTCACTACTCACCAAATTGATGGCTTAGAACCTGCCATCTGAAAAGTATTGAACTGATGGATCTTTACATTTGCTTATTAAAAATAACAAAAAAGTGGGGAAAGGAGGAGGACACTATAAAACTGTAACACTGTAATATTTTTTACCTTTTTAGCCATAGAGATATCTTTGGTAGGGAGGCAAACAGACATTCAAGTTTTAGGCTAATATTCAAACTATGGATATTAACATTATTTAGCTGTATAAGATTGATGTTATATTTATTGGCTACCTGAATTCAGAAATTTAGACAGCAGTTTGTGTTTAACTACCTAATGTCAAAAATCAGTTGCTTTGCGAATATTTGCATTTTTCAACTATTATTTGGACCAGAGCTTTTGGTCCCTTAACTGTTCTTCTGGCTAAGAAAAAAACTGTATTATAAAATATAAGAAGTTATAATAGTGTAAGAACATAAGCCTCAAATGTTAATGTCAGTGTCTGACATTGTATTTTTGTACGGATTGTACTTTTCTTGAGCGTGGCAGGGGGTGGGGATAGACAGTAAAATTCAGAGTTGAAATTGAAACACACATAAATTTTAGCATGTGACAACTGTTGATCATTTTTACTACTAGCTAACATCATATTGAGTACTGTGGCAACATGGAATTCCTCTTACTAATGACTTTGGCCTTAGGACTCCCATTGGCCTTGTTGAAGCTTTCTTAAAACAGTGTAGCAGTTTGAGATTCTTCTTACTCCATCTACTCTTCCTTCCTTCCTTACCTCCTTCATACGTTATCAGACTTGCATTGAGGCCCAAAGGCACTTCCCTTCTACTCTTGCCCCCTCTTCTTTATCCTTCACAGGCAGTTTCCCCAGCAAACGTCTTGTACATCTAAACCCCTCTTGGCATCTCCTTCTAGGGGAATTTGAACAAAGTACTTACAGCACCAGCAACCATATTAACCTTTATGCATGCATTATTTCATTTAATCTTCACAAAAGCCCTATGAATACATTATTCCCATTTTACAAATAAGTAAACAAACAGAGTAGAAAAGTAGTTTTCCAATGTCATACAACTAGTGACAGAGTTGGGATTCAAGCCCAAGTCTCTTTGACTTCACAGTTGGAGCCACAGACCTTATTTTAAAACAATCACTTTATCTAAAAAAAGAGATAGACCCCCTAATAAATTTCTTCTGATACCTCTGTATACTTGCACACATTATTACATTTAATCCTAGTAAATCCATAATGTTGATATTATCACTTTACAGATAAAATATTGCAGCTCAAAAATTTAAGTCACTAATTCAAGATCATAATTACATAAGTTCATGAGTTTAGGCTCATACCCAGGTCCTCTCTGAATTCAGTTGTTTACATTATACTGCATTGCCCAATTAATTAAAATGAAAATTATCTCTTTTTTAGCTTCAATTATATTTATTAAAACTTTTTATATGGGATGTATGTGTTTCTAAGGATGCACTAAAGTTTGACTGGCCTCTGTATTTGAACAAAGTTTGTATTTGGCTTTGGTGTTGGCTTTTATAAAGTAAATACTCAAATTGCTACTTCAACATCATTCCTGAAATCTCATGTGTGATCAATGAGTGTGTTAAGGTCAGAATGAGTGTCAGATCCCAGAAGCAATGGAATACTCACCTGGGACTCATTTGGATCTTTCACCTCACTATCAAGTGGTGTATATATATGGGCTGCCGTCAGAGTGAGGAAGTGCTTAGAAGAGTAAGAGACGCTAGAAGGTGAGCATTTCAGGGTGGGCTCTCCCACTTGTACATATTTAGGGGAGCTGGAGGGAGAGCGGAAAAACATGTTTGTGTGTGTGTGTGTGTGTGTGTGTGTGTGTGTGTTGGGTAGCAGTGGGGATCTGGCTGCATGTTCCTTATAGCCTTGCTTGATTCACCCTTCTTTTTTCATTCCAGTGCTCTCCATAAGGACATGACAGTTAGCAATATTGCCCAAGATCTTAACTTACCTAAACACATCCCTCCACACACACACCCCTATACCCACACAGATGTGGATGGGATGTATGATGCTTATCTGGAGCTACAGATCTGATGAAAAGCCAGTCCCTCATCTTTTAAAAGATTCACAGGAAACTAGTCATACTGGGTGCCTCTGGAGAATGAAACACTATGGCTGGGCTATCTCATGGGTTGTGCAGATCGTGCTCTGCATAAAAGTACTCAAACTAGGGGGGTGAAATCCAGCCCATACTCTGGTGCCCCAGACCCTGCAGGGCTATACCCATAGACAAAAGGATGCCTTTGCCAAGCCTCACAAAATTAGCATCAGCTATTCAAACAGTATATATCCAAAAGTTAAGGATCCTCCAGAAGGCGATGCCTTTTTCTAATTCTTACAAGGTGCCGTATGGGCTATCTGTGACTCAGGAGTGCAAAGGGGTGAGAGTGAGGCTAATGTCTCATCATATGCCCTTTTTTATCTTCTGAATTTACACCAAGTTTAAATAGACTTGATTAAAAGAATTAAAAATTTGACATGGCAATACACATCAGAAGTACTATATGTTTATGATCCATGGGTTACCAGTTTTCCTTCTACAATTTGTAATAAGGAAATATATGTGAAAATATTCTACCATAAAAACTTTTATTTTACCGTTATTTAACAGTAGGAAGTCAGTTTAAGTTATACTCATAAAATTGAATAGTGTGCAGGCTCTAAAAATTATAGAAGTGTATTGACATAGAAAGATTCATGGTACATATCACAGGAAAAAAGCACGTCACAAGACTATGTATAGTATTATATCATTTTTATTTAAAAAATCTGTAATGTAGAGAAAAATAAGAGTGGTTATTTCTGAGGGGTGGGATTATGGGCAATTTTTCATTTTGTTTTTTGGCTTATTGGTATACTTTAATACTTCTTTAACAAATGGGCATTTTTCCATAGCAAAGAAAACAAATGCTAACTCACCCTCCTGTTTATACACACAAATCATTGCTTATTGTCTAACATCTCTAATTTGCCCACACTGTTGTCTATAGCTTGTCCTAAACTCAGTTTTTTACTTTAACTTTATTATTTGCCTTCACCCATCCCACATTTCCAAAGTGAACTGGACACTATTCTCCTTTCTGACACCTTTGCATCTTTCAATACAACACTCTTCCCTCTTGTCCCCCTGCCAAAATCCTCATCATTCTATAAGGCTCAAATTCAATATTTCCTTCATCATGAGGTCTTTCCTCATCTTCCCTCCTGGAAGTAATATTTTTCTCTCCATTCCCAACATGTTTTGTATTCAATAATGTATGTAAAGTATCCCTTAAATAATAACTGTATATATAACGTCTCTCCTAGTAGACTATGTAAAAGATTCTTCATCTTTGTGTAATTTATAAAGCATTTTTATATCCACCAATCTCTTATCCTCAAAAGATTTAGGGAGAAAAAAATCAATATTTATTTAATGGCCGCTGTGTCAGACAATGTGTTTGAGGCTTTATATGTCACTTTACTTTACCCTAACATCACTCCTGTGGATCCATTTTATTTATGAAAACATAAGCTCACAAAGGTTCAGTGACTTACTAGTGTCATAGCTGGTAAAAAAGCACAGCTGCAATTTTTTAATAATTCTGATCTGTTCTTTCCATTATAAAAACATGACTATGTGTCTACCAATGTGGAAGACACAAGCACAGGGAAAGCCACGTGAAACACATGAAAACTGAGGAAGGTTTTCTAGCACACCAGAACTGCTATATTCAGATAATACTTGGGAATCAACAAAAGTCAGAAGGTAGAGGGAGAGGGGAGCTTACAGATCCCAACCAACTCCTATGTTATAGATGACAAATATGAACTGAAGAGAAATAAATTTCCCTTCACACACATTTAGTAGCTTAGCCAGGATTAAAATCCAATTGGACGCAATATAGCAAAGTGGTTAAGATTATGGCCTTTCGAGTCAGATGTGTGTGTTCAAATCACAGCTCGAGCACTTGTGTAACCTAGGACTGTGTATAACCTAGGACAACTCACAAAGCTTTTATTTGCCTAAGTGTTCTCATCTATAAAAGGAGGATAATAATACTTGTTCCATAGTGCTGTGAGGATTAATTTAACACTGCATAGCAAAGAACAAGCACAGAATAAACATTAGATATTTTCTCATCTCTTATCTCACAGTCCAGTCTTCTTTGCAGGATGCATTGCCTTTTATGGATGAGTGTGAAGTGGACATTACATTTTAAGATCAAGGTGAGTAACAATAAACATTCATTTATTTATGTGATAATTCCTCCTTAAAAATTACATATATGAATACTTCTCTTTACATATATGAATGTAATACAAATAACATTTTCAAAAGGAATCACTCAATGTTTATTGAGTTCCTACTACATGCTAGCACAGTGCTAGATGCACTGAACAAAACTACAATTTCAACCTACATAAGCACTGAAATTTGATAGAAAGCAAAATACCTCTGAGATCTGCCTATGGGATATGCAATGCAAATATCTTTCACATAGTTAAGTCAATGCAGCATAATCGAACACACGTTAGTATTTGAGACTAGCTGTACACATATAGTTTTGTCTTTCTATAAAATAAGATATTCTCTAGAATTAAGTACTATGCTATTTCTAGTATTGGTCATGTCAATTAGATTTTAGTAAGTTCCCTGACAATTAGGCTGTTATTTCTCTCTACATGATAAAATATGATATTCAAATGGGCAGGTTTAATTACGCATATAACAGAACAATTTTGCTAATGATAATAATTCCTTACAAAGCATTACAAAGTTCAGTTTTATGAATTTGTACTCATTTCATTCTCCCTATACCCCCACACACAAATACAAATATTCATGTACATAAATGTGTGTGTGAAAAGCTGTATAAAGAGATGGTTAGCTGACACTCTGGACTTAGAGTTACCAATATGCTGATGGTCTCTAGATCTCTTGTATTTGTCCCAAGTATTATGCCAGTGTATAGAACTGGCATTTGTTTGAATTAGGATGATAAAACTGGCCAAGGACCAAGGCAGCAAAGAAACTGCATTATTCACATGTTAAAATTACCTTATAGTGATGAACTCATTCCTTAAATCCCTTATCCTCAAGTTTTGTTATCCATTTGACTTCTAAATGTGACATACTACCTACCTAATTTTGCCTGAAAGTGAAAATAAATGATTCTATTATGTTTATTTATGAGAGGAAGTATAGAGCACAGAAAAAAGAGCCAAAATTTAGAGTCAGGTAGACTGGATTCAAATCTCAATTGTACCATTTAATTGTATAATTTGTGGGAAATCACAACCTCTTTGAGTCTCAGTATAAAATGTTTGCAAAAGAGGGATGATTTTTGTGGTTTTCTTTTTTTTTATTAAGCATTAAAACAATAAATGTAAACTGCTTGGCACACAGTAGCTACTCATGGTAAGTATTAGTGGTTGGTTACATTAATTTTGAATGGAGAAATCACAAATCAAGAGCAATAATTAAAAAAAAATCACTGTCTAAAAACTAGTTGCTATATAGAAACAATACGTAATCTCCCTGAAATAATTGACAAAACTTTCAACCAGAGAGATAAAGAAAAAACACAAGATTCAATAAAATGGCAAAATTGGGATTAATGAGGAGATTATAAGTTTGTTGAATTATTGACCAACAAGGAGGTTTGGAGATCAATGTGCTGTCCTAACTATGGCTGCATTGCTCTCAAAAGGTAACAAGGTACTTGCCTGATGCATCAGGGGCCTTGAACATATGCATTTTCTTTATGAGAAGAAAAATGGGAGCAAAATGCAGTAGTTACCTAGAACTCTTTTGAAACTGGATGTTTGAAAAAAATTAATCAGTTGCTTTTATGGGGGAAAAAAAGGTGACTATCTAAATGTAAGGTAGTGAGTGAAAACTACTTAACTGAAGAAACTGCATTACTCATGAGAGAAGTCACAAAGGTTCATTATATCACATCTTTCAAATTTTCAAATAAATGAGTACCTTTCCTCATATTATCCCTTTGTTGGAAGCAATTTCTCTTTACAACTATCTGGCTACCTCAGACCTCCATCCAAAATTCTCCTGAATCCTTTCATTATCGACGAAGCCTGAGACAGAGCACGAGTATTCCTTACTGAAATCACACTCATTTACTGATCACTGGTTTCCAGAAGGTCAAACGTGCATCTAAAACCCACGCATGAAATTCTAAGTTTGTTCCCACATCTCACTAGTTCATAGCAGCCAGGAAAACAAAGGCCATTCTCACCCAATTCGAACTGCAGCTGGAATGTTCAATTAACTCTCAATGAGGCACGACCCCCTCATTCCACTTCCCAAATGTTTGTAAAAGGTGTCCTTTCCAGCCGACTGCCTGCTTCCCGGACACTGCACCCCAGAACTATGGAAATACTACTCAGGAAAAGAATGGTAAAGTACCTCTGAGAATCAAGGGTGATCAAACCTTGCCGAGGGGAGATAGTAAGGACACTCCTTGATGATTGGTAGAGAGACTCAGCACTAAGCCCAGTCAAGGTACACGGTGTCTTGGGCCTCACCCAGGGACACTTGGAGACCCAAGGTCGAGTTCCAAATTGGAGACAGTTATTGCAAGTGGAGAAGACGGTACGCCAGGATGCTAGGGGCCTTATTCAGCTGCACAGAGGGTCACGAGCATGGGGACTCCCGGTTCAACCCTCGCTAACTCCTCGGTCCAGCCAAGATGCGTCGCGGAACCGTAGCTGGCTGGAAATACTAGGCCCAGGAGATAACCCAGGGAAATCACTTACCAGTCTTACTTCTCCGGCGCTGATCTAGGAGGAGCCTGACCCACAGGCCAGACTCAAACCCAGCATCAACTAAGGCCACCCTGGCGACGGCTCCAGAGCGTCACTGACAACCACCCGGAAATGGTGCTATCACTTCCGGGGCCTCCTAGCGCGCGGCGGGAAATTATTTCCCAGAGCCCGGATTAGTGAAGCAGCGAGTGCTGCAGCGGCAGTCGTCTCCCCTGCCGCTTTCGCCACCCGAGGGAAGCAGCCCAGACACTCCGGCCGGGAAGGTAAAGGGGCTCAGCTCGGAAGACACAGTGTACCCTGACTCTGTGGGGATGTTTCTTCCCCGGCCGTGCCCCCGAAGTTTCTGCCGCTCCCAGCTGTGAGGCTGGGAAGGGGCTGGGGTGAGCGGCGGCAGTGCCTGGCTCTCGCGCTTTCCGTAGCCGCCGTTCGTTCCCACCCTCTCACTCGCTGCGCTTGGCCACCGAGTTGGTGGGCTGTGGCCGCAGACCCCGCTCCGTTACACCCGTACAGCGGCGGGGACGACCGCCCAGAGCCTCTCTGCGGTGCAGAGCTGAGCCGCTACCTCCGCCTCCCTCTTGCGCAGCAGCTCTGCAGCTCGGTCCCCCGCCTGGAAAGAGCTAGGCCACCCGCGTCTCTCGTTTCCATAGAACCGACTGGGAAGCCTCGCCCTATTCCAGATCCTTAGCTGCTTTCCATAGCTTAGCGTCAGTGAAGGTGGCTGGGGTGCCCCAGGCCCACCTTCCTGTGACGAGGAAAATTGTGTCATTCTTTTCTCCCTAGTAGGATTTTTTAATTTATCCAAACGGCAATGATCGTGTCTCTATGGCTCGTATAGGCCTTTAAACACAAACATACACACATACGTTTCCCTGAAGGAAGGGTCTGTGTTCCCGGGGATTTTATCTTTGCTGCCTGAAGGCTGAGAACAAGACTTAAGTGGTTATCCTGAGATTTCTTCCACTTCCAAAGCCTCTGATTAAATATTGACAAAAAATTGATCTGCCTCGGGTACTGTGTATAAGTAATTTGACTTAAGAGTTAGATGGAGCTTGATTTTTGGAGGCGACAAGTTGTTTTTTGACGAATGACCATCCTATACAGAGGGGAAAAATAATTTGTTCAGACATTGGTAATTAATGAACGTTTAAACTGAATTTACAATACACATGTCATAGACAATGCACTTTATGGACTTTTTGGTTTATATTATTGTATTACGCCTCAATTCCTAAAAATACTGTTGATGTGCAAGATGTTCCTGTTATTGGAAAGTTTGACTATCCTGTGTTGCAGGTGTTCAATATATAAATTGTTAGTTTCAGGTGGATTTATATAAGAATAAATTTGATTATTTCTAAGTTAAAAAGTGTTAAAGGAAATAGGATGTTCAAATACTTGAATGTTTAAATAAATTGTATTATAAAGACAACATTCAGTAATACAAATAAACCCCTATTAGGTCTGTTTTCTAAATCCAGATTTTCTTATGCCTATTGACTTAAGTGAAGTTCAATTATATGGTCTAACATTTTCTTGCTTCCACAAACCAGAAAGCATAGATTATGTGAAGGTCTTTGAAAGGTGGTAAAATGTGGTTATTTTTCATAATCAAAATACAGAACTCATTAAGATTTCATACTAGGCATCCACAATTTCCACTGATGTCTAAAAACATTGGTTTTTAGGAAATCTGTAACATAGTTTTATTAATTAGATGCTACTTTCCTTATATGTATCTTGATTATATTACTCTAAAATAGTTTTCACCATTTAACATTTAAAAAAAAACAATTCTATGTAGGCTTTGAATAATAAAACCTAAACAAAGTGAAGAATGCTCTTTCTCAAAAATACAACTCAAATGGAACATTATCTGTTACTCTTATAATTAATTCTTTTTCAATATACTAATAGTAAATATATGTTGTAAAATCTATGTGCTAATTATAACCTTATAAGGACATATTATTGCTTAAAAGTAAAATAACCCTGGAACTTTTAAGGTCACTTAATTTATACTTTATATCAAAATTACTTTGAAATTAAAAATAAAGTGTTACTTTTGATGAGGAAGAAAGCTTATATGAACTACTCTAATGATTCATTGATACCAAATCCGTTTTGAGATGAAAATAATGAAAACTTTCTGGTTTTCATAAGAAAAAAAATGGCTCTCTTTAGATTGTACCTAGAAATGCTTTAGAATTTTAGGCATTGGTGTTATTTTTCTGAAAATAATTTAATTATATTTAAATCTTTTCAGTAATGTTGATCTCAATGTCTTCCTACCCTCATATTGTGTACTGTCATAGATTCCTTTTCATGTAATGAATGCATCTTTCTCTTGTACTAGCTGAAAATAGATTGCTTTGCAAAATTGTAATGTGGTTAAAAGTATAATAGACTAAATTCTGAAATTTAAGTCAGGTTGGTATTATACGAAAGGCATGTCATTTTTGCAGAAACAGACATATCTTTGAATCTGGTTTCACCATTTGCTCGCTGTGTACCCTTGAGCTAGTTTCTTAATCACTCATTTCCCAGCATCGTCATCTAAGAAGGATAAACAGCACTTATTTGCAAAGACGGAAATGAGCTAACATATGAATTGTATAGACCACAGTAGGTCCTCAATAAGAACTAAATCCTGCTTGTTTAACCTTAAACTTGTGCTCCAAAATTCCTAGGATACCCAAGCAGATTTGACTTTTTATCTCCATGACTAAGCAATATCTACTGTCTAACCATTCTTTTTTCTCTGAACCTTGTCTCTTTTGTCCAGCTTACCTAAGAACCCCTTTATCCCTAAACTAACATATCCTGTCTAGCCTGTGCCTTGTATAATATTTAATAGACTGGACATCCCCATATGCCCCCTCAGCCTCTCATTTCTCATCACAGTCACTTTACTAGCTAGTTCTCCATTTCCTCCCTCTACTGCTAAATTTACCATGAAAGAGACAGACTAATGACTGCTCCTTTCCCAAGTAATGCCATGGAAGTAAGAACATCTCTCAAGTCTCATCACTGGAGACCTCTGTAAAATAATATTTATATATAATATCTTTGAAGCATGGGGCAGGAAATAAACACTATATCTTTTAAAAAAAAAAAAGAAAATTCCATAGGCCAGCTAAATGAAATGAAACCAAGGGCCTAATTTGGCTCCTAGGCCTAGAGGGGCCAGAATTCCTAAACTCCACTTGAAGTTATAGTGTTCATAGCCAAACAGTATTTTACATACACAGTGTAAGTACAGTGTGCCATGTGTCTACCTTTTGCAGCATTGTTTGGAACAGAGATCCAACACTTTGACCCTTTTCAGTTTTAGCACTACTTTGTTTACTTTCCCAGCTAAATGTTTTAGGTTTGCATTCAATGCTTGGTATATACTTTTGAGAAGAGGGGAGTTTCAAATGATTTTCCTTCGTTTATGGTAAAAGTAGGTTTCCAATAAAAATAATTGACTGAAATAATGAAATTGAGAAACTGCTGGTTTTCATCATGTGGCCTTAAAACCATGAAGAATACTAAGGGGCATGGAAAAATGATAATGAGGCCATGCAGGGTCACTCATGTGTGTAATCCCAGCACTGCAGAGGCAGGAAGACCAGAGGATGGCTTGAGGCCAGGAGTTCAAGACCAGCCTGGCCAACAGAATGAGACCCCCATCTCTACAAAAAATTAAAAAGTTAGTTGGATGTGATGGTACATGCCGGCAGTCCCAGCTACTTGGGAAGCTGAGGCAGGATCACTTGAGCCCAGGAGTGTGAGGCTGCAGTAAGCTGTGATTGGGCCACTGCATTCCAACCTGGACAACAAAGCATAACTCTGTCTCTAAAAAAGAAAAGAAAGAAGAAAAATGATATAATTATGAGAAAATTAAGGTACAGAACTACGTAATATCTAAATTGTTTATATAAATATTTTTTCGCACACACATGTAAAACCTGATAGTCAACCCTCTCAAATGTTAACAGTGGTATTACAGGCTGAAAGAATTAGAGATGATTTTAATCTTTTTATATACTTTGTAGTATTTTTAAAATTTTATGTAATAAGCATGTGTTAAAATTAAAAGACAAAAATCTGTAGAGCTTGTTTGGGGAAAAAAACCTTTAGTTTTTAAAGACAAATACATAAGTTAAACTTTTTTAGTAAGTCCCTTATTTATTTTAGTTAATGATAACATACAATTTATTTCTAAGATACCCTATATTCTCAAAATTATTTTATATATGGGATGGGTTATAAAAAATTATAATGCAGAGTAGCAAAAGTTTATCTATTTCCTACAAAAGTCTCTTTAAGCATCCCTGCCTCTATTTTTTTTTAAATAGTGCTTTCCCCTTTCTCCCAAAGGTTGTAGCCTGCTCTTTCATCTTGCCTCCCAAACCAGATCTTTGTGTTTAGATCGGTATTCCTGCCTGTACTTTTCTGAGTTCTGTTTTCAACATATTCTAGCTGTGCTGTCATATTCTTCAAACATGTTCTAGCTATGTGTTATATTGTAAAGAATTCAAAGGACCTAAAAAGCTAGTTTATAATAAAATGTTCTCAATTAAGATGATGAGTGTTATAGGGTTATTTGCATTTCTGACTGGCACCAACTGCAAAGGAATTTCAGGCATCAGGGATAGGCCCATGTGGGAGATATTTTGGGAAAGTCCATACCACAGAGACAGTTGCTTGCTGTTCATAAAGGCCAGCTCTGTTCACAATCATTATCTCTTTAGTTGTATTATATGGTTTAAGGTAAGTAAATAATTTTTTTAATTAGTGCAAAATTTTAAAAATATTACTAGAAAAGAACATTTTCTTATCACTAAAAATGGAGTATTTTTAATTTTTGACAGAATAAAACATTTAACTGTCAAAAATAATGCTCTGTTTTGCATTTTTCTACTTTTTTGTGTGTTAGGATAGAATCTTTGTGTGACTGTTTTAAGGAACACCCCTATAAGTTTTAGAGATATCTGTAATTTTAGAGATATCTGTAATCCTAGAAATACCACTGGTACAATTATGGTATATTTACTTTCTTTCTTGTGCTGGAAGACTTCTAGAAGTTAGTGCTTGATCTTTCGTACCTCAGAACATATCACCAACATAAAACTTGACCATACTTTTAGGGATGTTTAACTGTCTGGGTTATTATGCATTAAACCAATTTTTATAGTACTTTCTTTGGGTTCATTGAGTATCGTGCTTTTGTTTGTTTTCTTAACCCTTGCTGGGGTCCGGTGGGGAACCTGATGCTTTTGGGCCACATGTAGTCTTCTGGATCCTTGAGTGCAGCCTTCTGACTGAATCCAAATTTATGGAGCAAATCCTTTCAATAAAGAGATTTGTTCTGTGAAGTTTGGATCCAGTCGAGGAGCCCCACTTGGGCATCTGGAGGGCCACATGTAACCCCAAGACCGCAGGTTCCCCACCCCATTCTAGGCCATCAGTTTGTCATATCATGTAGTGTTAAAAATCATTGCTAAATGTAAACTCTTGCTTCAAGTAGATAATTTTATTATATAAAACTATTATTAGATGAAGTTAATGGAATTTGTTCTTTCAAAAACTCTGCTAGTTGTTTTGTGCCATCACTGGGATTCCTGATTCTGTGAAAGTTTACCTAATAGCCCAATGTTTTGATAAACCTGTGAAAAAGTGTCCTGTGTTCTGTTTTGTTTTTAAACAAATCCATATTTGCATAATGTTTGAATCAGGATGTCCTGTTATTTCACCTTTGTTTCTTCCCTTTCCTCTAAATGTTTAATTTCAGTTTCATATTTAATCATTTTCAGAGGAAAGAACTTGCTTTAAAAAGGCTTTCCTGATTTCTGCTGTTATGCACAGTTCATCCTATTTTCGTCTCTTAGGCTCTTGCTTTGACAGAAAGTGCCGTTAAATATACAAAGTGAATTATTTCAGTCATATTTATTTCATTATAAAGACAATATGTTTAAGGTGAAAACTTTGCTTTATACATTGACTCTAGTAAGTCCAAATAATTTAATAGTTTTTGCGTGGAACCAAAATATGTTAAAATGTCGCCTGGTTAATATACACATTGGAAAATAACTTTTTTTATTATTAACTATTAAGAGGAACACAGTATGATAGTAGTTTTCCTATGTGACCCCAAGGCTGCAAGTTCCCCACCCGAGTCTAGGCCATTAGTTTGTCATATCATTCGGTATTAAAAATCATTGCTAAATGTAAACTCTTGCTTCAAGTAGAAAATTTTATTGTATTTCTATATAAGATTTCTCAGAAAGCAGAATAATAAAATTTAAAGTACAAACTTTAAATAAACTGGGTGACAGCATTACAGCAATTTTTATTTTTTCATTGCTTTCTGCATATTCTGATTATTTAACATTGATTTTTATACATCATTATTTTAGAATAGCCAGATAAGCAAGATTTAAGATTTTAAAACCACTCAAACTTTCCTTCTTTGGCAACATATTTTGAAATAGCCTACTAAATAGCTTTTGAAACTCTTAAATACATAAATAAAATTCAAGTAGTAGGAAAAGTTATTATGTTTAAAACTCTTGTATTCCTCTGATAACAGTGGCTTTGAAGAACTATAAAAATTTTTGTTTGAATACCAAGATGATATTCACAGATATATTGAATTTCATTTATCTAGTATTTCTGAAAAGACCTATTATTTTGTAAAGGAAATTTACTTAAAGGATTTTTTTAAATGATTCTCTAGAAATAATGAAAGCAGCATTTTTCCCTAGTTAAGGACATATGCTTTATAATCTACATGTGGCTTTATCGATATGTGTTTATATGTCCTCTTCATCAGACTAAATCATTATTTCTAGCAACAGAGCATATTCTTTGTAAAGTTTTTATATATTGTCAGTCTATATTAATGAGTATTAACAATGAAGAACTATGTTATTTAACCCACATAAATGTTTAGTTAAAAAAATTGGATTAATATTGTAAAGAGTTCCTTATGCCAAAGCTATTTACATTTTGATGATAGTATTTTACATGTATGAAAGAGACCAACCCCTATTATGTACACTTTATAATTTTATACTGACCAGGCCAAATCCTTGTAATATTTTTTTTCGAAGCATTTGTTTCATTGAAGAGCCTTATCCTTAAAGGTACTTTCCTTATGTTCTGTACGTGAATTTTAGGATTTTAGAGGGTTAATATATTACACCCTTTTGCCTCTTTTGGAGTCAATTGAGAAAGAAGAAAATCAGGTATATTGAGGTCAAGACGTTAGCTTTTTTACTAAATAAAAATTGGTTTGAAGGAGATGGGTTTGATGTGCTTCTTGGTGCATAACCTCTGAATTGACTTATCCACACAGACATCATGGGACTACTATTGACAGCTCCTTGGGATGTGTCAGAAAGCATTCATATGAACCTTCTTTGCAAATATGCAGATATACTGCCTAAAGCATATCTATTTAGTTCTCTCAAGGAGCTTCTCCTCCTAAAGAGAGGAGTGATGAATGGAGAGAGAAACCAGGAGTACTGTTACCCAGGAGTACTGTTACCCAGGAGTACTGTTACCCTAGCTGAGTTCCTCTTACAGACTCTAAGCAAGGGGAAACAAAGGTTCACTCCTAACTCTGGATGATGTTTTAAATTGTTTATAGTGAGACTTTCTTTCAATTTTTATTCTAAATGAATCTCAACCTTTAAATAAATATGTATGTATGTATTTTTAATATAAATCTATATATTTTAGTCTTTGAAAATAAAATTTCTATGAAAAACATTTTACATGTAAACAGTTGTGAGTTATTAGTCCTGGGCTCAAATAGTTAACAGTTTTTGAAGTTTACTTTTAAGTGTGTTGAAAGAAGCCATCGTTTCTTTGGTTGTTGAAAATAGCCACTGCTGGTGCGCTGCCTATAGTATTAGTTAAATAGTAATCCACATATGTGGTGACAAAATTGTTAGAGAAATGAAAAATTTCCCTGCCTTCTCTAGTCCCTGCTTCCCTCATCTGTAAAGAGATTTTTGTCTAAGATGCTATCCTATTTCTGTAGTTCTAAACTCATGTAAACAAAATTGTATTCTAATTGGAAATTATGTGAGTTATATACCCCCTAAACATAAAGTACTTTGTGAACTACACTGAAGTATGGATTAAGGTCCCTGTAAAAATGAACTTGTAAAAACCATGTGATTTTCAATCTACCTTGTAAGTGATGAAATTAATATACAATGCAAAGTTAAGAAATTGGGAATAGGATCCAGGATCATTATGTTTACCTACTGTATTAAATTATAATATGTAAATGCTATGGGATCATGAGTTCTGTTTAATATTAACTTCTCTGGTGACTTATACATGTTCTTTAGTATCTGTCCACACTTTAAAAAGGAATATAAAGTCCTATTGTTTCATTGTCCACAAGCATACTTGTTTCAAAAGCCCTTAGCAACAGTAGTTTTAAAATGAAGCTACTGTTACTACATTAATGTTTATATAAGTTTCTATCCTTTTCTAAAGAATTCCATTAATTCATCATTGTGATTTGGTGGCAAGTAATGTAGTAATGTCAACTTTTAATGTTCAAACCAGAAAAAAAATCTCTACTTAAGGTCACATTTTGAGAAAATAACTTTTAAAACTAGTTTCGATTGTATGTAATTTTAACATTGGTATTTACAATTAAGCTTTACATGTTTAATGATTTTAGTTTTTATTTTAGCACACATAGTTAAGATAAAATAATAATGTCAATCCTGTGAATATCTTTAACATATGTTGTCTTCGTATGTGTATTTGTTAGATGGAAGATGGTACCCCAAAGCATATCATCCAAATGACAGGATTTAAGATGGAAGAAAAAGAAGCTCTAGGCAAATTGCTTTTAAAACTAGATTGCACATTTATTAAGAGTGAGGTGAGTACAGAAACTTAACAAAATTTTTAAGATATAATTGAAAAAAAACTAGAAGTAAAAAATATTGGCCTAAGAATGATAAAATCCCTCTTTGATATTGTACAAATAAAATGGATGTGTTATAAAGGAAATCTTAGTAACATTTCTTCATGTGGATTTTTCTCTCCAGAAATACAAAAACTGTACACATCTTATAGCTGAGCGCCTCTGTAAGAGTGAAAAATTTTTAGCAGCTTGTGCAGCAGGTAAGTTAACTTCCTTCCCCTAACCCTTGAATAAAATCTTCATGTTAAAAAAAAAGTATCTTAGTCTCTGGAAAGATAGCATGTTTATTATATCAAATATAAATGTTTTTCTGATATTTTTCTGAAAATACTTGATATATTTTTTGCCTTACTACTCTTCTGAGTAGAATTTGGTAACACACGAAAAATGTATTAAACAGACAGAAATATTTACTTCACCAAAGACTTAGTATAAGTGCTTTATTTAAGAAAAAAATGTTTTAACAAAAAGATTGGCACAAAATATCAAAACCTTAAGCTTTTATTGAAGGTTCAGCTGTTCTCAGTCAAGTTTCTTTTCTTTGATCTATCACTAGAAATAGTGTTTTTGTTCTCTTTCTTCTGCTTCCCCTCCTATCCATGTTATGAAGCAATGGTGGTCCTATTTTATTTTACTAAGATATTAAATTCTGTAAACATAAATTAGGACTTGGTCTTCTCTCTCACTTTGTCACCATTGATACTCCTTTATAGTTACTATGATTGTAGTCTCTGATTGCACAAAACACAAAAGTGTATGTAACTCAGGTGATGTATTATTTTATAGCCTAAACTTATCAGAAAAACCCTTGGATTTCTAATTAACTCTACCAGTGAAAACATACATTGTCCATGTTATTTAAAAAGATCATTGATGCCCAAAGAAACTGTTAATAAATGCCCTGAAAAATTTCTAACTCAATAAATTTGTTTTACAAAGTGTAATAGTGCTGTGAACATTATTGAAAAAGCATAGGAGGGAGAATATAAACCTAACCTAAAATAATGAATAATGATAGTAATAATAATTAAAGTAATACCATATTTTATTTTGGATTTTAACACTGTAGATTTATCTTTTATTTAGTAACATCTAGAATTATAATTATTTGTCTTGGAAAAGATTATATACAATGTTCAGTGATGTTCTAGGCCTCTCACTATCAAAAAAAATAGTTCAAAGATAATTTTGGCAGTGTAGCTTAAGAGTCTCATGTTGAAAAAGGTTGACTTTATTTGATATTTGATCTTTATTGCTTATTACTTGTCAGAACCAAAATTCTTTTTTGACTGACAGTTCATTTGCTTTCTAGGAAAGTGGGTATTAACTAAGGACTACATAATTCATAGTGCCAAAAGTGGCAGATGGCTTGATGAAACAACTTATGAATGGGGATATAAAATTGAAAAAGACTCCCATTATTCACCTCAAATGCAATCTGCACCCAAAAGATGGCGTGAAGAACTGAAACGCACTGGTGCTCCAGGTGCCTTCCATAGATGGAAAGTTGTCCTCCTCGTCAGAACCGATAAACGAAGTGATTCTCTTATAAGGTAGGATGTGATCACATAAAAGTTAAAGCAATGAATGATAAAACAATTGTGGTTTGTATGAATAATTTTTTATATTTCATTGCAATTATTAACTTAGTCCAAATGAGCTATGGTGATTTGCTCCTTGATCTCCTAGGTAAGCCGTACTGCTCATTTAAGTTTGTGTGTCTCTAATAGAACAAAATCTATTTTATGGTATTGCTTTAGATTATTCTGGATATCTCTATTTTACTTTCTATGTTATTTCTTTTGGCCAACTCTAGCAAAATAAAAAAACAATAATTAGGAGATTTTATGTTTTAGTTTTGAAGTACTTTTAGGTTTTTGCTAGTAAAGTACTACTTTATCACAAAGGCCTTCTTCTGTATTTATATAGTACAATCTTCATGGTTCATACTGTTTCCATCATTATTTCATTTCATTTTGTCCCTTATATATTTTTAGAAGCCTTCTTATTGGGTAAACTGTATTCTAAGATTATCATTCCTTTTTTTAGGGGAAGTTTTTATCTCCTTAAGTATAATTTATAGACAATAAAATGCACCCATATTAAGTGTATATGTTGATGAATTTGGACAAATTTATATACCCATTTTACTCTCACTGTAGTCAAGATCTGTAACATTTACATCATCATATAATGTTCCCTTGTGTCCATGGACATTTAATTCTGTACCACCAATACCAGGCAACCACTGATTGCCTTTTTACCACTATAGAATAGATTTGTCATTTTTTAGAGTTTTATATGAGTAGGATTATTCTGAAAATACTCCTTTGAAGTGGCATCATTTGCCTATCATGGTATTTTTGAAATTCATTCACGATGCACGTGTTGGCATTTCATTCCTTTTTGTTGCTGAGTAGTATTTCACTCTGGATACATCACAATCTGTTTATTCATGTATTAGTGGACATTTGGGATGTTTTGTGTCTTTGCTAATATGAATTAAGCTGCAATGAACATTTGAGTACAAATATTCATGTAGACATGTTTACATTTCTCTTGGGATATATCTAGGAATGAAATTACTTGCTCAGATAGCAAATGTATATGTAACAGTATAAGAAAATGCCAAACTGTTTTTCAAAGTAGTACCATTTTACATTTCCAGTAGCAGTGTATGAGAGTTCCAGTTTCCTGCAGTTACTTTGGCTTTATTGTTGAAAATCAGTTGATTGTGTGGTCTAGTTCTAGATTTCCTCGTTTTGTTCCAGTCTTCTATATATCTACTTTATACCAACACCACACTGTTTTTAATTACAGTATTTTTATATTGAGTCTTGAAATCAGGTAGTAAGAGTCCTCCATTTTAGTCTTTTTCAAAATTGTTTCAGTGATTTTTGGATCCTTTGTATTTCCATGTACGTTTTAAAATCAGCATGTTAATTTTTATAAAAATGCAAGCTGGGATTTTGATTGGGATTATGTTTTTATCTATAGGTCTATTAGGGAGAATTGATATGTTAACAATATTGAGTTTTCTATCCGTGTACTCTATCTCTCTAGTTCTTTAATTTTTGTCACTAATGTTTAATAGTTTTTATTACATAAGACTTGTACATATTTTGTTAAATTTATTCCTAGGTACTTCATGTATTGGTATGCTATTATTAAATATAAATGGATTGTTCTGAAAGTTTTCATCTGTATCTATTCAGATAATTGGCTTTTCTCTTTTATTCTGTTAATATGGTGAATTATATTGATTGATTCTTAAATGTTAAACCAAATTTGTATTCTTGACATAACTGAACATCATGGTGTATTATCCATCTTTAATGTATTGCTAATTCTATTTGCAAATATTTTGTTAAGAATTTTTGTATTCTCTACCTGTTAAATGACATCTATGAAAATATATAAACTTAATATGATGTTTAATGGTAAAAGACTTTTCCCCCCATGATTGGGAACAAGACAAGGACACTACATCTGACCATTTCTATTAATATTTAGCATTTTACTAGATGTACTAACCAGTGCAAAAAGCCAAAAATAAATAAGTAAGAGGCATGAAATTGGGGAGAAAGAAATAAAAATAATTGTCTTTAATTATCAAAATTGTCAAAAGACATGGCTATATACTAAAAACTTTACTGGAACTAATTAATAAATTTAACAAGATCCCAAGATAATAGATTACTATATATTATTCCACCAATTACTGATAGAGTCATTTTTAATTTTCTAAGTGTAACTGTGAATTTGTCATTACTCCTTTTAGTTCTACTAGTTTTTGCTTTATTTTGACATGTTTTACTTGCATATGTATTTTTTAATGTCTCTGGTTTTAGTAATTTTTATTTATTTATATTTTCCATTACCTGAAATGCATATCAATTATTCCTCCTGTACAACTGAAATATTGTACCCTTTGACCAGCATCTGTTCATTCTCCCTCAGTCTCCAGCTTCTAGTAACCACAATTCTGCTCTCTGCTTCTATGTGTTCACTTTTTTTAGATTCCATAAATCTATATTTTTTTAGATTTTTGAAAATAAGTGAAAACACACAGTGTTTATCTTTCTGTGCCTGGATTATTTCACTTAGGATAATGTCTTCCAGTTTCATCCATGCTGTCATAAATGACACAATTTCCTTCTTTTTAAAGACTAAATAATATTCCATTGTGTATATGTACCACATTTTCTTTATTCAGTCATCTGTTGATGAACACTTAGATTAATTGCATAACTTGGCTGTTATGAATAATGCTGTAATAAAAATAGGAGTGCAAACATCTCTTTAACATACTGATTTCAAATGTTTCATATGGTAACTTTTTTAGTTTTTTGAGGAGTTTCCATACTGTCTTCCATAATTACTGTATTAATTTATTTTTCCAGCAACAGTGTACTAGGGTACCCTTTCCTCCACATCCTTGCCAATAATCATCTTTCATTTTTTTGATAATAGTCATTTTGACAGATAAGAGATTTAATTTTCATTTCCCTAACAATTAGTGATGTTGAGTATTTTTTAATTTATCTGTTGGCCATTTGTACTTCTTTTGAGAAATGTCTATTCAGGTCCTTTGCCCATTTTTTTAATCAGGTTATTTGTTTTCTTGCAGTTGAGTTTTGAGTTGCTTATCAGTTAATATCTTGGATATTAACCATTTTTCTGATGTATGGCTTGTAAATATTCCATTCCATAGATTGCCTCTTCACTCTGTTAATTGTTTGCTATGCAAAAGCTTTTTAGTTTGATGTAATCTCGTTTTTCTATTTTTGTTTTTGTTGTCTGAGCTTTTGTAGTCAAATCCAAAAAGATCATTGCTTAGTTTTTCCCCTATATTTTCTTCTAGTAGTTTTATAGTTTCAGTTATTATGTTTAAGTCTTTAATCCATTTTGAGCTAATACTCATATATGGTGTAAGATAAGAGTTCCATTTTGTTGTTCTACATGTGAATATCTACTTTTCCCCAGGCCATTTATTGAAGAAACTGTACTTTTCCCATTGGTATTCTTAGCACTTTTGTTGAAAACTAATTGACAGTACATGTATGGGTTCATTTCCGGGCTCTTGTTCTTTTGGTCATAGAGTCTATTTTTATGTCAGAACTGTGCTGTTTCAATTACCATCTATTTGTAGTATATTTTGAAATCTAGTAGTGTTATGCCTTCACTTTGTTCCTTTTGCTCATGATTGCCTTGGCTATTCATGGTTTTTTATGGGTCTGTATGAATTTTAGAATTGTTTTTTCTATTTCTATGAAAAATGAGATTGTAGTTTTGATAGGGAATGCATTGAATATGTAGGTTGCTTTAGGTAATATGGACATTGTAACAATATTAATTTTTCCAGTCCATGAACATAGCATATCTTTTCATTTGTTGTCTTCAATTTCTTTCATTAATGCTTTATAGTTTTCAGTGTACAGGTCTTTTACCTTCTTGGTTAAATTTATTCCCAAATATTTTATTTATTTATTTAGTTGTAGCTATTGTAAATGGGATTATTCTCTTGATTTCTTTTTTGGAAACTTTCTTTTTATTGTATAGAAATGCTACTGGTTTTTACATGTGGATTTTGTATACTGCAACTTTACTATACTTGTTTATTCTAACAGTTCTTTTGGTCAAATCTTTAGGGTTTTCAATATAGAAGATCATGTTACCAGCAAACAATAACAATATCAATTATTTCTTTCCAATTTGGATGCCTTTCATTTATTTCTCTTGTGAAAATTATATTGACAAGGAATTCCAGTATTATATTGAATAGAAATGATGAGAGTGGGCATTCTTCTCTTTTTCCTGATCTTAGAGGAAAGGCTTTCAACTTTCCAACATTGATTATAATGTTAATATAATCATACAATCTTTTGACTTATCATATATTGCTTTTATGGTGTTGAAGTATGTTCCTTCTATGCCTAGTTTGTTGAGAGTTTTTATGGTGAAAGGATGCTAAATTTTGTGAAGTGCTTATTTTGTATAAATGTGAAGATCATATGGTTTTTTTCCTTTATTCTGTAAATGTGTATCACATTTACAGATTTGTGTATATTGAACCATCCTGGCATCCCTGGGATAAATCCCACTTGATTATGGTGAATGATTCTTCCAATGTGTTATTGAATTCTGTTTACTAGTATTTTATTGAGGATTTTTATATCTATGTTTATCAGGGATATTGGCCTATCTTTTTTTTTTTAGTAATGTCCTTGTCTGGCTTTGGTATCAGAGTAATGCTGGCCTTGTAAAAAGAATGAATAAGTATTCTCTCCTCTTCATCAATATTTTGGAAGAGTTTGAGAAGAATTGCTCTTAGTTCTTCTTAATATTTGGTAGAATTCAGCAGTGAAGCCATCAGGCCCTGGGCTTTTCCTTCATGGAATACTTTTTTTTGCTGATTCAATCTCTTTACTTGTTATTGGTCCATTAAGATTTTCTATTTCTTCATGATGCAGTGTTGGTAGATTGTATATATCTAGAAATTTATCATGTTCTTCTGGGTTATCTAGTTTGGCGTGTAATTGTTTGTAGTAATTTTTTATGGTCCTTTTTGTTTCTGTGGTATCAGTTGTAATTACTCCTCTTTCATTTCTGGTTTTATTTAAATCTTCTCTCTTTTTTTCTTAGTCTAGCTAATGGTTTACTGATTTTCTTTATCCTTTCAAAAAGCAAACTCTTTGTTTGATTCTTTTCTATTTTTTCCACATCTCTATTTTATTTATTTCTATTCTGATCTTTGTTATTTCCTTCCTTCTGCTGACGTTGGGTTTAGTTTGTTCCTTTTCTAGTGCTTTGAGGTATAATGTTTGATTGTTTGAGATCTTTGTTTGTGATATAGGCATATATTGCTATGAATTTTCCTTTTAAACCTGTTTTTGCTGTGTCCTATAAGTTTTCGTGTGTTATTTTGCCATTATAATTTATTTCAAAATGTTATGGTTTTTCTTTTGATTTCTTCTTTGACCCATCTGTTGTTCAGGAGCATGTTTTTAATTTTTAGGTATGTGTGGATTTTCCAAGATTTCTCCTGTTACTGATTTTTAGTTTCATACCAGTAGGGTCAGAAAATATGGTTGATATAATTTCAATCCTCTTAAATTTGTTCAGACATATTTTGTGGCCTAACACACGATCTGTTCTGGAGACTCTTCCATGCACACTAAAGAAGAATGTGTATTCTGATACTTTTGGATGAAATATTACATATATGTCTGTTAGGTCAATTTGGTCTCAATTGTAGTTCAAATCTAATGTTTCCTTACTAATTTTCTGCTGGGATGATCTGTCCATTTTGATAGTGGGGTATTAAAGTCCCCTATTTTTGTATGCCGTGCATTGCTTAATGATGGGAACATTTTCTGAGAAATGTGTCAGGCGATTTTATGGTATGAACATCATAGTGTGTATTTACACAAACCTAGGTGGTGTAGCCTACTACACGCTTCAACTATATGGTGTGGCTGTTGCTCATAGGCTATAGGCCTGTATGGCGTGTTACTATAGTGAATATTATAGGCAATTGTAACCTAATGGTAAGTATTTGCATACCTATGCATATCTAAACATGGAAAAAGTACAGTAGAAATATGGAATTATGACCTTATAGGTACACCGTCGTATATGCAGTCTGTCATTGACCAAAATGTCATTATGTGGCACGTGACTATATTATAATCTCTCTCTTCTGTCAGATCCTTTAATATTTGCTTTATATATTTGAGTGCTCTAATGTTGAGTGTATATGTACTTAGAATTGTTATATTGCCCGGATGAATTGACTTCTTAGTCATTATATGATGACTTTTGTCTGTTTTTACAGTTTTTCTACTTAGCATATTTTGTCTGATAGCTAGCTCTGCTCTGTTTTCATTTGCATGGATTTCATTTGCATTTGCATCCTTCTCCATCCCTTCATTTTCAGGCTGTGTGTGTCCTTAAAGGTGAGTTAGAGTCTTGTAGGCAGCATATAGTTGGCTCTTGTTTTTGATTATCTTTTTAACCACTGTGTGTCATTTGATTGGAAAATTTATCCATTTACATTCAGAGTAATTGTTAATAGCTAAGGACTTATTACTGCCATTTTGTAATTTGTTGTCTGGTTAATTTGTACATACTTTGTTTCTTTCTCTGTTGCTGTCCTCCATTGTTGTTTGATGGTTTTCTGTAGTGGTTTACCTTTATTCCATTCTACTTATGATTTGTACATCTACTATAGATTTTCCTATGTAGTTACCATGAGCATGATGTTTACATAAAACATCTTGTTTTGTTTTGTTTTTGAGACAGGGTCTAGCTTTGTCACCCAGGCTAGACTGCAGTGGTGTCATCATAGCTTTACCTGCAAACTCAAACTCCTGGGTCAAGCAGTCCTCCTGCCTCAGCCTCCCAAGTAGCTGGGACTACTGGCACACACCACTATGCCCAGATAATTTTTATATTTTTTATAGACACGAGGTCTCGCTCTTGCTCAGGCTGGTCTCAAACTCCTGGCCTAATGTAATCCTCCTGCCTCAGCCTCCCAAAGTGCTAGGATTACAGGTGTGAGCCACCATGACTGGCCAACATCTTATTCTTATAACAGACTATTTCAAGCTGTAACTTAACTTAGATCACATGTAATAACTCCCCTCCCACTTCCTATTTTCATGTCAAAATTTGCATCATTTTGTAATTTGTATCCCCTGACAATTAATTTTATCTATGGATATTTTAATAATTGATTTGTCTATTAACCACTATACTAGACAGAAAATTGCTTTGCTCACCACCATTTGAGTCCAGAATATTCTGAATGTAACTTTATATTACTTATTGAGTTTTGTACTTTTGTATGTTTTATGTTATTGATTAGTGAGTGGCTTGTTGATACAACTTAAAGATCTCCTTTTTGTAATTGCTGTAAGGCAAGCCTAGTGGTGATGAACTCCCTTAGTTTTTGTTTGTTTGGGAAAATTTTTATTTCTCTCTGATTTCTGAAAGACAGCTTAGCCAGGTAAGGTAAAATATTCTCAATGGGCTGTTTTTTATCCTTCAGTACTTTGAGGATATCATTCCACTTTTTCCTGGCCTACAAGGTTTCTGCTGAGATATCCACTAATAATTATATTCATACTCCCTTGTCTGTGATGTATTTCTTATCTCTTGCTGTTTTCAGAATTATTTTCTTTCTCTTTGATAGTTTGATTATTAGTCATGTGCCTTGGTGAACTCCATGTGGAGTTGAATTTGATTGGAGGCCTCTGTGCTTCTTGTCCCTGGATGTTGGCATCTTTGATTTGGCAAGTTTTTGGCCATTATTTCTTTAAATATTTTCTTGTACCTTTTCTTTTTCTTTTCCTGCTGAAACTAATTTTATATGAAAATTAGGTCTTTTGATGGTGTCCCATAATGCCAGTATATGCTTGCTTAATTCTTTTTTATTCCTTTGTCCTTTTGCTTCTCTGACTGGTAAATTTCAAATGTTCTGTCTTTGAAATCACTGATTCTTTCTTCTGCTTGATTAAGTCTGTTGTTGAAGCTTTCTATTGCATTTTTCCTTTCATTAATTGTATTCTTCATCTCTAGGATTTCTGTTTGGTTTTGTTTATTGTTTCTTTGTTAAACTTCTCATTTTGTTCATGTAGTATTTTCTAAATTCTTTTTTTAATCTGTATATTCTTGTATTTCACTGAACTTCTTTAAGAGGATTTTTCTGAAATATTTGTCATTTCATAGATCTCCTTTTTTTAACATCTATTTTTGGAGCTTTGTTAGTTTATTTTGAAGATGTCATAATTTCCTGATTCTTTGTAATCCTGGTGTTTTTGCATTGGTGTCTGTGCATCCAAGGAGACAGTCACCTCTTCTGGCTTTTACAGGTGTTCTTTGGCAGGGATAGACTTTCACTATTTAATCTGTGGTTCTGTACAGACTGGCTGGTAATGATTCCAGGTAGGCAGAGCTTGCTTCTCAGTTCTCTATGTAGCTGGACTGCTGCCTTTGCTCTGATTTCAGGAGGGGGAAGTATGCTCTTTATATACTATTAAGTATACTTAAATATACTCTTTACGCGAGAATATTGGCTTAGCTCTGTAATCAGGTAGAGCTCCTGGCTGGGCAGTGCGATCACCTTCAGCCAGCCAGGCACCAGGTGTATTCCCTGGCCAGGTGGGAGTTTAAGATCGGCAGTTGGATAAATTTGCTGTCTGGGCCACGATATTAGGTAGAGTTGCTGCTTGGGCTGGACAGGACTAGCTGCTATGTTCAGTACAAATACATGGTTGAGGTTTGCCTCCCTGCCTAGTTAGGGCCTTGGGGTAGGCTTTGAGGCTGAGCTGAGCACTGTTTAAATTTGTGAGTGTAGTAGAACTAACCCATGCACTCTGCTCAAATATACTGTGGTGGACATTACTCTCCTTTGGGTAGGGTCTTGGGTTGGGTTTAGAGGCTGCCCTGAGCACTGTTTAAACTTCTGAGTATGGCAGAACTAGCCCAACTCCTTGCTGAAATGCCCTGTGTCAGTCCTGTTCGTCCCTGAGCAAGGTCTTGGGATGGATGTTGAGGCTGCACAAAATGCTGTTTAAACTCTCATTTGGGGCAGAACTAGCCTTTGATCTTCAGTGAATTGTAACACGGTATCTCATTCCCTGGGTGGAGCCTTGGGATAGAGTCTGAGGCTGGGCCTGAAGGTGGCTATCTGAGGATTCCAGCCAAGTGGAACTTCCCACCATTTCTGGGAGCAACCATCTCAACTTTGCAGGTGGGCCATGCTGTTAGCTGATAACATTTATCAGGTGCCACCGATGGCAGGTACACTGAGCTACCAGCAAGATCTGTGCCCTGGTTACTGTGAGCTCTGCCTCTTTGCCTTGTTTCTGCCTAACCTCAGGTAGTGTAGCTGTGCCATTACCCACTATGCTCCCTTTGAGATGACACTGGGGTGGGCTTCCTGGGAAGTGTCTCAGAATTCTACAGAAGCTGAATGTCTGCCTCCAGTTTTCTTTGCCCACTTTAGAAACATGAGCCCTGGGGAATCTTCTGTGTGGCACTAAGCCAGTTTGGGTGAGGAAGAAGTGTGGTGCAGTCAAAGTGAGACCATCTCTTATCATCTTTTGTAATTTTTATAATGTTCTGTAGTCTACACAAGTGTCCCAGGCTTGATATTAATAAGATTTGTCTTATACTAATACAGCCACTTTAGCTTTCTTTTGAGAAATGTTGGCATGTACACAATTTTGCATTCTTTTACGTAAAATGGGCTTCTTATAGACAGTCTAGAGTTGAGTGTTACTCTTTAAATATAATTTGACTATTTCTGCCTTTAATTGCATTGTTTGGGTCACTTACATTTAATGTAATTGTTGACAAATTGGATTTAAATCTGTCTTGCTGATTGTTTTCTTTTTGTCCCATCTTTTCTTCTGTTTTCCCTATTTTCACTGACATCTTTTGTACTAGTTGAGTACAAATGGTTTTCTTTCGTCTCCACATTGGATTATTACTTATATCCAATTATACTTAGATATATAGAAGGATACCCATCGTATTATATTTATATCTCTTTTTTAATGATTGCACTAGTGTTTATAATATATATCTTTAATTGTTCACAGTCAACTATCAAATAGTATTATGCCTTTTTGCATGTAGTGTAAAACCTTGTAACAGTATATAGTTGACCCTTAAACAACACAGGGGTTATGGTGCTGACCCTGCCATGCAGTCAAAAATTCGTGTGTAACTTTTAACTCCCCCCAAACTTAACTACTAGTAGCCTACTGTTGAGTTGAAGCCTTAACTGTAACATACATAGTCAATTAATATATATTTTGTTTGTTATATGTATTATATATTCTTACAATAAAACATGCTAGAGAAAAGAAACCATTATTAAGAAAATCATAAGGAAGAGAAAATGTATTTACTATTCATTAAGTGGAAGTGCATCATCATAAATATCTTCATCTTCTTTGTCTTCACACTGAATAAGCTGAGTAGGAAGAGGGCTTGATCTTGTTCTCTCAAGGGTAGCAGAGGCCGGCAGAATAGGTGGAGGAGGTTGAAGGGGGGAGACAAGAGAGATGGTCACACTTGTGTAAGTTTTATTGAAAAAATCTGCATGTGAGTGGAACTTCATTGTTTAAGGGTTAACTGTACTTCCATCTGTTCCTCCTATCTTTTTTCCTATTAATGACCTCCTTATATATTATAAACCCCCAAATACCTTGATAATATTTTACTTTTGCCAGTCAGTTATTTTTAAGGTGATTAAAAATAATGAAATACACATTCTATATTTGATTTCATTTTTAAAATTTTCCAGTAGCATTCATTTCTTTGTGTAGATCTAGATTTTGCTTTGGTCTCATAGTCCTTTAACCTAAAGAACTCCTTTGGCAGTTCTTATAGTGCAGGTATGCTGGCAATGATTTATCTCATCTTTTATTTGAGAAGACCTTTATTTTTGGAAAATATTTTCACTGGATATAGAATTATGGGTTGACAGGTTTTTGGTTTTTTTTTACTTTCAGTAATTACAGATTCTGTTTCACTGGCTTCTTTCTGGCTTGCATAGTTCTAATGAGAAATCAGCTGTCATTCTTTTCTTTCCTTCTTTGTGTATAATTTCTTTTCCCCTGATTTCCTTCAAGATTGTCTCCTAACCTTTGCTTTTTAGCAGCTTGATTATGATATGTATAGGAGTGTGTATATTTGTGAATGTGTATGTATTTTATTAATTTATTTTATTTGAGGTTCTCTGAGCTTCTTGTACCTGTGAGGTGTTTTGTTTGTTTTGTCTTAAATTATGGAGAATTCTGTTTCTTCTGTTGTGGTGTTCTTCTGGAACTCCATTGCATGTATTTTAGACCTTTCAATTCAATTCCACAGCTATTGCATGCTGGGTTTTTAAAAATAATTTTTGTATTTTAGTATGCATAATTTCTATTAACTTCAAGTTCAATGATTCCTTTCTCATTTAAGTCTATGATAAAACTGTCAAATTCTTCTTTGATATAGCACCTTTTATTTCTATCATTTCCATTGGACTTTCTGGTGAATTCATCATTTATTCATGTGTGTTGTCCTCCTTTTTTCTTAGATCTTTTAACATGTCAGTTACAGTTATTTTAAAGCTGTTTCCTACTCTCAACATAGTGATCATATCTCAATCTGTACTGTTGGCTCTTTTACCTCTTGACAAGGGTTTGATTTTTTTTCCTTTCCTGTTGCGTATAGGGGGTTTTTTTTGTTTGTTTATTGTTTGTTTTTTAAGAGACAGGGTCTTACTCTGTCACTCATACTGGAGTGCAGTGGCACGATCTATCATAGCTCACTTATAGCTTGGAACTCCTTTGCTCAGGCAATCCTCCTGTCTCAGCCTCCGAAGTAGCCGGAACTACAGGTGCATGCCACCATGCCCAGCTATCTTTCTTTTTTCTTTATTTTTGAGATGAGGTCTTGGAGTCTTGCTACATTGCCCAGGCTGGTCTTGAATTCCTGACCTTCAGCAGTCCTCCTGCCTTGCAACTCTTGGGCTCAAGGGATCCTCCTGCCTCAGCCTCCCAAGTAGCTGGGATTACAGTCATGAGCCACTGTACCCAGCTATTTTATATTTTTTATTGCATGCTAGATATTACATGTAGAAGAATAGCAGAGGTTGATGTGAACAATATTTCTATCCAAAAATGGACCTACCTCTTTTATGAGGCAGTTAGTATGGGCAGTTGAGTTAATACTGTCAATTATTGAGCATGTCTATGGTTTGAATGCCCCCACCCAAAACTCATGTTTAAATTTAGTTGCCATTGTCATGGCATTAGGAGGTAGGGCCTTTAAGAGATAGTTGATAACATTATTGCAGAAGTGGCTTTGTTATAAAAGCCAGCTCTCTTACATGTGTTCTCTTGACCTCCCACTTACTCACCATGGGATAACACAGCAGGAAGGCCATCATCACAGCTCTTGGGCTTCCAGAACTGTGAGCCAAATAAACTACTTTTCTTTATGAATTACCATGGCTTCAGTATTCTGTTATAACAGCGAAAAAAAAGTAAGACAGGTGGATTTGGGTTTTGTTAATGCTATAGTCACCACTTCACCCAGTAGCAATGGATTTCAGTTTGTTTGTGCTGGGGCACTGGAGAGTTTTTAATCATGGATTTGCTCTACCCTCATCTTTCACCAATCCCTGCACTACTGTGTCACAGAAGGACTCTCTCTTTGTGGTCTTCCTTCTCTCTTGCTACTCATTTCTAGGCCAAGGTTATGGGTGGTATATTCTCAGTTCTGCTAGACAAGCTTCAGTCTTAAGCATTCTCCATTCTATTGGTCCCTGGGGTTAGGGCTTTCTCAGCATTTGTGTCTTAACCTCCCATGGCAGCTAAATTCTGCCTTGTCTTTGTGGGCAGGATATTGGGCAAGAGTGAGTTTCCGGCCTCTCCCTCAGTATTAGAACTGTGCTATATTTTGGTGCAAGATCCTGGGCCTTGCAGGATCTTGCATCAATCCTTCTTGCAGGGCAGAATATGTTCTTATTCCTACCCAAATGACTGAAGGCTTTTGCTTTATATGAGAGAAAGGTTCAGGGACGTAGGCCGAGTTTTCTGTCTTTCCCACCCATGTATGCTACTAAAAGGGGTCTCTGTTTTTCTTCTGACCTGTCCCCAGTCTTTTTCTTGAGCCATTAATGGAGACTTGGGGGAAAGAACTTGTAAGTAAGGACAGGCTTTCCTGTGTCAGGGACTTCCAGTTTTCTAAACTGTCATACTAGCTATACTCGACCCTTAAATTTTTTAAATTTTACATGATTCTTACACACTTGTATGGAAGCCACTTCTCTCTACCAACATGAAGTCGTGTGGATGTCCAATATCTTCACAAAGGTGCTTATCACTCTTAAGAAATCAGCTTACTTGATTGACTTGTTACCTTGGTTTTCTGACGGACTCAATAAAAGTTATGATTTTTTTTGTTAGTATTTCTAGTCAGAGAACAAAAAGTTATGATTTTGTAGATTGTTTACCTTTTTCTTCTTGTTAGGTGGTGGCAGTGTTCACTTGAGACAAGCCTAAGCAGAAACAGAACTGCATGAAACTTTTAGAATGTATGTGTCTGTGTGTGTGTCTTCTGAGTCTAAATGTTAAATGTATTTATTAATGTAGATTAAGGCTAAAATTTTTTAAAAGCTAACTTTCTGCTGGAGAGTTGGCAACTGGTTCCATTTTTTGTGGTCCAGAATGATTTTCTTGGAGGTATTTGCCTTCTAGGGTTGCTGCTTCCTTAGACTTCCTTCATTGTTCTTTTGGCTTATTGATGTGACTTTTCCTTAGGGAATATTTTATTAATAATATTCATAGTTTGTAAAAGCCTTTCTTATATCAATAAATGGATACATTGAAAGAGCAGTATGATTTTTTTAAACATCTGTTCTGAACAACTTATAATTTAAGAAATTACTGCAGTAATTATTCTCCATGATCCCCAAAGGAATTGATTCCTTCCAGAAAATTCTAATGCTACTGTAGGAAGTAATTGATTTAGATAAGTTGACTGAATATACTTACATTTTCTAATGCTTTCCATACCATTTACATTTTTATTTAGAGTTTTGGAGGCTGGAAAGGCAAATGTTATTTTACCAAAAAGTTCACCAAGTGGAATAACTCATGTGATTGCCAGTAATGCAAGAATCAAGGCTGAGAAAGAAAAAGATAACTTTAAGGCTCCATTTTATCCAATTCAGTATCTAGGGGACTTTCTTTTAGAGGTAAGTAAAGTAAACATTTTGAAATGTTTGTCATATAAAATTCCAGTGTAGTAAAATATATATTAAAATTATGTTCTAGATTCTTAAAATGTATGATTAGAGATAATTTAAATGACACACTTTTCAAGGCAGTTGCTCTCGGTTACTTAAATATTCAAGAATACTTACAGTTTTGAAAGATCCTTGCTTGTCTGAAATTTGTCCTTAAGTCTATACTTTTTGTTTTCAGTGATTCTGTGATAATAGACTACGAAATAATTTTAAGCATTTGAATATTGGTATAAATAAGATAGCATTGGACTATATAGTATTATATTGTACCACATGAAAATTTTTGGATTATTTTCCCTTTGGAAAAGAGAGCTATTTCCAAGGGCTTAGAAATACTTCTCTGTCCTATTCCCCTACCTCCCTCTCCTAACTTGATACAAATACCACTCCTCAAGTTGTTTGTGTGGGAATCAAACCCTAGAAGAAACCCTCTAGGAGATAGGCAAAGAATTTATAAGAAAAGCACTCAAGGTAGAAAGAAAGCTCAGTATATCCAAAAACAATCTTGAGCTAGGAAAAATCTCCTTTAGTGTTTCCCATCTCAATAATAGATACCATCATGTTTTATATATTACTTTATGTCAGAGACTGGAGAATGACCCTTGAAATCTTCTTTCCCTTACGCCTCATATCTTCTCAACTACCAAGTCCTATTGATTTTATTGATTTTATCTCAAATATCTCTTGAATCAAACAGCTTTTTTCCTTCTGTACTAACATCATACTGATTTTGTCTTTCCTCTTTCCTCTGTTTTTCCTGGAATAGACTCCTAATTACTCATCCTGTTACTGTACCTTTTTACTCTTAATTTCATAGTGACTCTTACCTTTTCCTTCTCTAATATATTCTTGTTCATCCAAAAAGACTAATCAAAATGCTCTTTCTAAAACAATTCTGATCCTATCACTCTCCTTAAAACCTTTCAGTTGTTTCCCATTGTCCTTAGGATAAAGTTCTAAATTTCTAATATGGCTTAAAAGTTTCCACATAATTCCTGTCATTGCTACCTTTTCAACTATATTCTGCTTCCCTTTCTATGCTCACTATGCTATTAATATATCAAAACTGCCTTCTTCCACTTTCTTAACTAAGATGCTTCCTACCTCAGTGTCTTCTCAAAAGATACTTTCTCGGCCTTAAAAGGGTCTTCCCCACTACTCCTTCTATCCCTGTGCCTTCCTGCCTTCTGCTCATTATTCAGGTTCCTGTTACAATGTTGCTCTTTCAGGAAGCTTCCCTGACCCCGTTATTAAGTTAGGTTCATGTATAATGTGTGCTCATAGAATTATTTTTGCTTCACAGTACTCACTACAATTACAGTTAAATAATTGACTGATTTTTTCAATTAATATTTATTTTCCCATCTAAACTAAATGCTCCTTGTTATCAGAGGTCATGTCTATCATTTTCATAGTTACATCCCAATCACTTTGCATAGAGACTGCACATGGGTTCTTATTTAATATTTTTAGATTAATAGATTATTTATGAAAGACCTTTGAGTCTTCCAAAAATAGATGTAATATACCATTGTATAATTACCTTTCCATAGTGAGTAGCAGCAGTGTAGATTGGAAATTTGACCTAGTACGAGGAATGGATCTGCTTGGAATGTGGATAATCTCATTGTCCTTGACAATGATTAGTGTAGGAAGGAGCATGTGTACCAATTCTGATGAAGGGGGCATGAAGAGAGGTATGTAAGAGCTTCTAGAAGTTTCTTCCTCACTCTGAAAAGAGAGCCACTGGTGGGATGCTTCCTGCTAGATGTGAACATGGAAGAATGTAACCTCAAGTACTACTAGAAGACATTCTTTGACCATGAGAACTAGCCATAGGATGAAACTAGCCCTGTAGATTGCAGAGTGTAGATTTAGAATCTGCACCCTTTAGTTGCTAGATTAAGCAACTCTGAAACCTGTCCTAGCATTGGAACGCATTGCTATTCTGTGAGGTAATACATTTCCTTAATATTTAAATTAGTTTGAGTTGGTTTTCTGTTGTTTGCAGCCAAAAGCATCCTCTCTGGTAGGCCTCTCTGAGTAGTTTAAATTTAGTATTAAGTGTCAACAGAATGAAAGTCATTCTTAATTAGATTAGTAAAGGTGTGAGAATTTTCCTTTTACTATGAAAAGGAATGGTCAAAGTGCAACATATATGCAATTATAAAGTTGAAAACCATAAAAGGTACATAATGTTGAAATTATACTTGGTTGATTGCCTAAATCATTTTTACATATATACAGAAAGAAATTCAGAATGATGAAGATTCCCAAACCAATTCTGTTTGGACCAAACATAACAATCAAGAAAAAAACAAAGATTTCAGGAAAGATATGGGATTTCTTGAAATGAAAGGTGCCTTAAGAGAGACCACATGTAAAACAAAGGTAAAATTTATAGGCTGAAAAACATAAATTTCTATATTTCTTACAGAATTGTTTGAGAGACAAAATATGGTGAAAATAACATAGATTCTGGTATCAGAAAACTGGTGTTTGAACCATGTGTTTATAGTCTGTCTATGACTTGACCATTTTAGGACATTGCCCTATGTCTCTGTTTAAATGCATATGTGCATATAGAAACACAGTGTTCCTAATACATAGTATATTCTCAACACATGGTAATTACTTAAAATTCTTATGTATGTTTAATGTAACGTGTGTCTTATAAAGCATTTTTCTACTGTTAGCACTATGTATATTCATAATTCATCTTCTAAACTCAGGCAATTGCATGCATTTAGAACAAAATTGAAAAACACAAATGAATTCTATTTTGATTAACATGGAAAACAAAAAAACGGGAAGGACTTTGAACTTGGAACAATGAAAAGTATCTCAAGAAAGCATATATGTTGCTCTTTAAGTACAATTTTTCAAACTGCAGCAGCAGCCAAAAAGGCATTATTAGTTCTACTCTAAAAGAGCTAATGCTCAATTATGTTCAATTTCATATCATGTTTTATAAAACAGTCTGGTTAATTTATCAAATTATCATTAACTTAGTAATTATTAGTCTAAACTAAAGTATTTTTATGTGTAACTGGGAAGAAATTCACAATAAGTTGTTTCTACTGTGTCTGTCAAATATTTTTGAAAGATAATTCTAGGAACAATTTGGAACTTAAATTAACTAGTTCCTTAAGAAATCATTTATGGCAAATTTAGCTCAAACTTTCTAACCTTAAAATATTTTTATAGTTTTTCCTAGCTTTTTCAACGTGTAATTGATATTTACGTGACTTATAAGACTACTTTCTCTAATTAACTGCATGAGCATTTTTTGTTTTGTTTTGTTTTTTGTGTTTTAATATTTTATTTTTTATTTTATTTTGAGACAGAG
The DNA here is from genome assembly GCA_008086735.1 of Cheirogaleus medius. Lineage (NCBI taxonomy): Eukaryota > Metazoa > Chordata > Mammalia > Primates > Cheirogaleidae > Cheirogaleus > Cheirogaleus medius. The sequence continues at coordinate 36,152,061 of VBSM01002608.1, forward strand.
TCTTGTTCTGTTGCCTGGGTTAGAGTGCTGTGGCATCAGCCTAGCTCACAGCAACCTCAAATTTCTGGGCTCAAGCAATCCTCCTGCCTCAGCCTCTCGAGTAGGTGGGACTACAGGTGTGCACCACCACGCCTTGTTAATTTTTTCTATTTTTTTTTTTTTTTTAGTAGAAACAGGTCTTGCTCTTGCTAAGGCTGGTCTTGAACTCCTGACTTCAACCAATCCTCCCACCTCAGCCTCCCAGAGTGCAAGGATTACAGGTGTGAGCCTCCATGCCTGGCCCATGAGCATGTTTTAATAAGAATCTTTTTGAGTTGATGTGCCTGTTGAAGTATGCATTATAAGCCACGATATAAAGTATTTTTACATAAAGGAATGTAAAATAATGATGGAGTTAAATAAATTTGGGATGGGTGCAATGGCTCATGCCTATAATTCCAGCACTTTGAGAGGCGAGGCAGGGGAGGATCACTTGAGACCAAGAGTTCAAGACCAGCCTGCACAACATAGCAAAGACCTGTCTCTACAAAAAGTTAGCCAGGCATAGTGGTATGTACTTGTAGTCCCAGCTACTCGGGCTGAGGCAGGCAGGATCCCTTGAGCCCAGGACTTCGAGGCTACAGTGAGCTGTGATTAAGCCACTACACGTTAGCCTGGGTGACAGAGCAAGATCCTGTCTCAAAAAATAATAAATAAATAAATAACGAATTCGGTTTTGAATGAACATGGGAAAAATAATAGAGACTGTAAAAGGTACAGAAATCATTAAAATACATCTACAGTCATGTGCAGCATAATGATGTTTTGGTCAATGATGGACCACCTATATGCCAGTGGTCTCGTAAAGTTATAATGCTGTATTTTTACTGTAGCTTTTTTATGTTTAGATATGTTTAGATACACAAATTCTCAGCATTGTGTTGTAGTTGCCTACAGTATTCAGTACAGTAACATGCTGTACAGGTTTGTAACCTAGGAGCAATAAGCTATATATCAGATAGTCTAGGAGTGTAGGTGTGTAGTAAACTATACCATTTAGGCTTGTGTCAATACACTCTATGATGTTTGCATGATGATGAAATCGCTTAGTGATGTGTTTCTCAGAACATATCCCCATTACTAAGTGGAACATGACTTACATACAACCTCTTGAGTTTCTTTTAGAGGGAATTTGGTTTCTTTTAGAACTCAAGAGCCTATATATAAAATTGAAGTAGAAATTTATTTCTTTAAATCAGTTTCTTAGTTTAATAAAAAATATGGTTCATAATACTACTTTGAATTAAACATACATAAGCTTGGCAAACTAAATTGCATGTATGCTAGCATACTATAAAGCTTTGTGAACTAAGACATTTATTTTCTGCTGTTTTATCTTGATACAACTAAGAGATAAGATAATTCATAGGGCTCTTTACTATCTTTAATATCATATGTATATTTAACAAAACCTATGTTCCTGGGTGGGTTTTTCTTTTGTGATTTGCATTGGTTGTGTTGAGGCTATATCCACAGTCTAACTAAATTATTTTTAAAAATATACAGAAAGAAATGCAAAATTATGATGAAGATGTTAATGTTAGCTCTGTTTTGACTGAACATCACAAAAAAGAAAAATTTGAAGGCTCCAGAAAAGATTTGAAATTTGTTAAAATGAGAAATACCTTAGGAAGGCATATATATGGAAATCAGGTAAAACTTTCCAAATTAAAAATAATTTCTTTATGTTTTATAGCTTTTTTCTAAATTTTCTAAATATGTCATTTATGACATTTCTTGTGAAGTACATGCACAAAAGTGTTTATAAAACATTTGTGTATAGTTTTTAAAAGAACATAAAAATGAGTGCTATGTACTCACCAAATAGATGAAGATATAGAGCCTTACCAATTTTTAAGGCCCTGCTTTGTCATTTCCTAATTGCATCCCTTTTTCTCCCTCTAATTCAGAAATTACCTTTATCTTAGAATTTGTATTAACTATTTTCTTGCTTTTCATTATAGTTTTAATAGCTATGTTTGTATCTCTATATATTGTTTAGTTTTGTCTGTTAATGAATACTTTGTAGTTTATGTTATTTATAGACTATTTTTGCTGGTGTATATATGTTTCATTGTTTGACTATGCCAAAATTATATCTTTTATCCATTGTACTATTGATAAGCATTTGGGTTCCTTTTTGTTGGTTTGTGTGTTTGAGTAATTGGTTGGTTTTTGCAATTCTATGAACGGTGTGAACATTATCTTGTGTAACTCTTGGTACGCATGTTCAGGAATTTCTGTGGCTTAGGATATATTGCTAGGAGTGGAGTTTCTGGGTCTTGAGAACTGTGCATGTTCAACTGTACTTGGTAATGCCCACCTTTTTTTCAAAATGTTTTACTAATGTACACCCACTCCAGCAGTAGATGAGATTTCCTGTTACATGTGACTCTTTATTTTTTAATGTGGTATACTTGTATATAAGTCACTCTTCTTGAGTTTATTTGGATTTTGTAGCATATATCATTCATGTTGAGTTTTGTTTAATTCTGGTCTAAATACACGTAGAAGGAAATTAAGAAAAAAGATGAAGATATTCAAAGGAGGTATACTTTGAGGAAAAAACACAAAAAAGAAAAAGAAAGCAATTGCAAGAAAGACGTCGAACATGACAAAATTAAAAGTACCTTAAGAAAGCACATATATTATAAAGATAAGGTAAAACTTTTTGTCAGCTATAGTTTTAATCATTTTTGTCTGTTCTCTAATATAATGTAGACATATAAACTGATTCTTATAATTACTTGCTCTGTTAAATATAACCTTTGTGTCTCACAAAAAAACTCTTGAGTTGATCTAGTGTGATATTCATAGTTCATGTTATAATTAGCTTTGGGTCACAGTGAAAGTATTTTTACATGAAATCACAGAGAAATTTGAGTTAATAATCAAGACACTTGAATGAATTTTGTTTTGCCTGAATGTAACAAATAAGAAAAAGAAACAAAGGTTCTAAAAAGGGACTATGTTTCTTCAAATGAAAAATCCTTAAAACTATATATGTGTGTAGTTTGGATAATATATTCTAATGTGAATTTTATTTTCTGTCTTACTCTTCTTTGGTATAATTCAGACCATTTTTTATAAGATAGCTTATCTTTTAAATGGGATTCTTCTTGGATAAGTATTTCCTAGAGTATAACTTCATTTTACAATCTAAACCAGAGTATGTTTATATACATATGGTCAGAAGGACCTTCAGAAAAATGATTAAGGTAAATAAGTAAGGAATGTAGTTTTATGTGAACATGGCAACAACAAAAGGAAAGAGGTTCCAGGAAAGATTTGAAACAGGTTAAAATGAAAAGTACCTTAAGAAAGTACATATACAAATATCAGTTAAAACTTTACAAACTGAAATGTTTGTTTGCTTTTTAAACTTTTTATTTCATTATATAATCTTGATATGTGACTGCGAGGATGGATCTTTGCTGTGGTTAACAGTGTTTGGATGTGTTCTTCTTGTATTATATTGTCCTTTGTGATATCATCTGTGTTGACACTATCTTTCATACATTTTCTGAAGTTTTTTTACTTTGGTTTATGCAGAAAGAAATGAAGAACTCTGTTTTTGCTGATTATGCCAAAGAATCAAAAAGCAAGGATATCAGGACAGATGTGGATATTATTGAAATAAAAAATGCCTTAAGGAAGCACATATATAGAGCTCAGGTAAAACTTGGCACACTAAAAATTGTATATAATTTCCTTTCCTTCTCTAGTGTAACTTGAGTTTATATATATACACACATATACATACATCATATATACATATCATATATATGATTCATTAGTGGGTTTAATATGTCTTCAAATAATTTTATTAGTTTATTAGTCTATTATGTAGTAATGTTATTTGGATATTTATTAAATATGCTGAGATATGTGCCATTTGTACTAAAATAATGTGACAGATAAAATTATGTGTTAACATCTGCTATAACTTTTTGCTGGACATTTGCTAGCCTGATATTGAAGGATGAGGGCTTGGAAGATCTTTTTCTGTTGTCCTGGTTCAGCCTCAGTCTTAGGCAGGCCTTGTGTTCCCTCATTAGGGGTAAAGGTATTGGTTGTTTTGGGGTTTTTTTCCTGTTTCCTTGCCCCACCTATTTTTTTCACCTACTCCCTGGGGGTAATAGGGTTTGCTGCCTTTCCCAGAAAACCATTTTTCACCTCCCCTAGGCCTGCCCTTGCGGTAGGTTTTCTTTAGCATGAGCACCCAGTGAGGTTTGAGGAGGAATCCTGCCACGGGGTACAAACTCCACTTGTGTCTTTGATTCTCCAGGGTTCTGTGCTCTCCTGCAAGCCTGCACCTGACCTTTAGTAAGTGGGTAAAGATTTTAGCTGAAATTTTCTTACCCTCTTTCGTGGAGGCCTCCTTTTCCTCCTACATTGTGCCTCAGATAAACCACTGCTCATACTCCAAGTCCTAGGAGGATCTGTCTTTCTATATATTTCAGTCTAGTTGATTGCACTATGACATTTGCTCTCTTGTCAGTTTAAGAAAAATTATGGTTTGATAGATAACCTAGCTTTTTCTTGTTGTTAAAGTGGGAGCACTTCTCTTTCCAGCTTTCTACATCCAAAGTGGAAGCCAAAGATTTACCATTGTTTTAATTTGTATTTCTTCTGTTAGTAGCAAGTTTGAGTATATTCTTTCTCTTCATTTGCCATTTGTGTATTTCTTCTTCTGCCAATTCCCTATCCATATCCTTTCCTGTTTTTCCATTGGATTGCTTATTTTATATCTTTGTTTTTAGAACTCTTTATATGATCAGGATATTATCTCTTTGTTTTAATATGAAGAATATTGTTATGGCTGGGTGCAGTGTCTCATGCCTGTAATCCTAGCACTCTGAGAGGCTGAGGCAGGAGGATTACTTGAGACCAGGTTTTGAGACTAGGCTGAGCATGAGTGAGACCCTGTCTCTGTAAAAAAAAAATAGAAAAATTAGCCAGGCATGGTGGTGTGCACCTGTAGTCCCAGCTGCTTGGGAGGCTGAGGCAGGAGGATCATGTGAGCCCAGGAGTTTGAAGTTGCAGTGAGCTATGATGATGCCACTGCACTATAGCCCAGGTGACAGAGCAACACCCTGTCTCCAAAAAAAAAAAAAAAAGTTTATTAGAATGTTTCCTTTAATGATAGCAACAAATTGAAAACAATAAGTAGGTTTCAAAAAATGTCTGAATTCATTGGGTTTGCATACATGATGGGTTTGCATACATGATACATACATACAGTTATTTGAGTACACTATTTTAAAATGATATTTAATAAAATGGACAAATGCTTATAATGCAATGGAAGGATAAGGTTAGATACATATATAGGATTAAAGTGTGGAAAGAAATATAAAATGTCATCAATAATGGTTCCTAGTAGAAGGTAAGTTTATAGGGGACTTTTATTTATTTACTATCCTTTCTAGCATCTTCTTAATTATCTATCAAAAGGAAGGTATTTTTGCTTATTTTTTTAATTAAAACAATTTTATTGACACATAAGAATTGTATATATTTGTGGGGAATATATGATACATTCATACAAATGTATAATGATCAAATCAGGTTATTTAGGATATTCATCACCTCAAACATTTATCATTTCTGTGTATCGGGAACATTTCAATCTTCTAGCTATTTCGAAATATATAAATATATAATAAATTATCGTTAACTGTAGTTACCCTAATGTGCTACCCTGACACTGGAACTTATTTCTTCTGTCTAACTGGATGTTTATATCCATTAACCAGCCTCTCTTTATCACCCCCCACCCATCACCCTTCTCAGCCACTGGTGTCTATCATTCTGCTCTCTACCTCCCTGAGCTCAACATTTTTAGCTCCTACACATGAGTAAAAACATAGAGTATTTATCTTTTTCTGCCTGGCTAATTTCACTTAACATAATGACCTCTAGTTCCATCCATGTTGCTGTGAATGACAAGATTTCACTCTTTTTTATGGCTGAATAGTATTCCATTGTATACATACACCACAGTTTCTTTATCCATTGATCTATTGTGGGACACTTAGGTTGATTCCATATCTTGCCTATTGTGAATAGTGCTGCAATACACATGGTGGGGGCAGGTTCAGGTATCCATTTGATATACTGATTGTTTTTTTTTTCCTTTCAATAAATGCCCAGTAATGGGATTGATGGTATAGTAATTCTATTTTTAGTGTTTTGAGAAGCCTTCGTACTGTTTTCTATAATGGCCTTAATAGTTTACGTTCCAAACAGCATAAAGAGTTCCCATTTCTCTGCATCCTCACCAGCATTTGTTATTTTGTCTTTCTGATAATAACCATCTTAGCTGGGTTGAGATGATATTTCATTGTGGTTTGATTTGCATTTCCCTGGTGGTTATTGGTGTTGAGCGCTTTTTCATATACACATTCGCCATTTGTATGTCTCCTTTTGTGAAATGTCTATTGAGATCTTTTGCTCACTTTTTCAATGGGATGGTTTGTTTGCTGTTGAGTTCTGTATATATTTGGATATTACTCTCGTTGAATGAATAGAATGTGTTTTCTTTCATTCTACAAATTGTCTCTTCACTACGTTGATTATTTCCTTTGCTGTGCAGAAGGTTTTTTAGTTTAATCTAGGGCTATTTGTCTATTTTTGTTTCCTGTGCTTTTGAAGTCTTGGCCATAAAATCTTTGCCTAGACCAATGTCCTGAAGTGTTTCCACATTGTTTTCTTCTAGTAGTCTTATAGTTTCTGGTCTTATGTTTAACTTGTTAATTTATTTTGAGTTGATTTTTGTATCAGGTGAGAGATAGGAGTCCAGTTTGATTCTTCTGCATGTGGATATCCAGTTTTCCCAGCATCATTTATTGAAGAGGGTGTCCTTTCCCTAATATATGTTCTTGGCACCTTTATTGAAAATCAGTTGGCTGTAAATATGTGGATTTACTTCTGTCTTCTCTAATCTATTCCACTGGTCTATGTGTCTGTTTTTATGCCAGTACCATACAGTTTTTGCTGCGGTATTTTTTGTAGTATATTTTGAGGTCAATAGTGTGGTACCTCCAGCCTTGTTCTTTTTTTCTATAGGATTGCTTTGGCTATCCAGAGTCTTTTGTGTTTCCATATGAATTTTAGGATTATTTTTTCTGTTTCTGTAAAGAATGTCATTTGTATTTTGGGAGGGATTATATTGAATATGTGGATTGCTTTGGGTAATATGGTCATTTTAACAATATTAATTCTTCCAATCCATGAGCATGGGATGTCTTTCCATTTGTTTGTGTTTTCTTTTCTTTATTTTATCAGTGTTTTGTAGTTTCCTTGTAGAGATCTTTCACTTAGTTAAATTTATACCTTGGGTTTTTTGTTTTTTTTTTAGTAGCTATTGTGAATGGGATTGCTTTCTTGATTTATTTACAGCTAGTTGATGATTGGTGTACAAAAACCCTACTGATTTTTGTATGTTGATTTTGCATCCTGCAACTTTACTAAATTTGTTTATTAGTTCTAAGAGTTTTTTGATTGAATCTTTAGGTTTTTCTAGATATAAGGTCATGTCATCTGCAAAGAGGGACAGTTTGCCTTTGTCTTTTCTTTTCCAGTTTGGATGCCTTTTATTTCTTTCTCTTGCCTGAGTACTCTGGGATAACTTCCAGTACTATGTTAAATAAAACTGGTAAAAAGGGCATCCTTGTCATGTTCTAGTTCTTAGAGTAAAGTCTCAGGTTTTCCTCATTCCATATGATGTTAGCCCTGAGTTTGTTGAATGTGGTGTTTATAATGTTGAGGTATATTCCTTCCAAGCCTAATTTGTTGAGAGTTGGTATCACGAAGGGATGTGGAATTTTATTAAATATTTTTTCTGAGTGTATTGAGATAATCATGTGGTTTTTGTCCTTTATTATGTTGATTTGATATATTACACTTATTGATTTGCATATAATGAACCACCCTTGCATCTTTGGGATAAATCCCACTTGATTACAATGTGTTATCTTTTTAATGTGTTGTTAGATTCGATTTGCTAGTATTTTGTTGAGTATTTTTGCACCTATGTTCATCAGGAATACTGACCTGTAGTTTTTAGTTTTTTGTTGTGTCCTTGTTGGATTTTGCTATCAGGGTAATACTGGCCTCATAGAATGAGTTAGAAAGAATTCGCTAAAGTTTTTTTGGAATAATTTGGCAAGAATTAGTGTTAGTTTTTCTTTATGTATTTGTTTGAATTCTACAGTGAAGCCATCCAGTTGTAGGCTTTTTTGTTGTTGTTGGGAGACTTTTTATTATTGATTCAATCTCATTACTAATTATTGGTCTGTGCAGGTTTTCTATTTCTGGTTCAATCTTGGTAGGTTGAAGAAATATTGTTTCCTCTAGGTTTACCAATTTGTTAGCATATAGTTGATGATAATAATCTCCAGTGATGCTTTGTATTTCTGTGATATCAGTTGTAATGTTTCCTTTTTCATTTTTGATTTATTTATGTGGGTCTTTTTTGTCTTGGTTAGTCTGACTAGTGGTTTATTGATTTTGTTTATTTTTTTCATAAAACCAACTTGTCATTTTGTTGGTCTTTTATATTAGTCTCTATTTTATTTAGCTCTGCTCAGATCTTTATTATCCCTTTCTTTTGCTAATTTTGGATTTAGTTTGTTCTTACTGTTTAGATTTTTTTGAGGTACATCATTGGATTGTTTATTTAAAATCTTTCTACTCTTTTGATGGAGGCATTTACTTCTATAAACTTCCCTCGTAGCACTGCTTTTACTGTATCCTATGGGTTTTGGTATGTTGTGTTTTAGTTTTTACTTGCTTAGAGTGATTTTTATTTTCTTCTTAATTTTGTTGTTGACCCAATGGTCATTCAGGAGCATGTTGTTTCATTTATGTGTATTTGTACAGTTTTCAAAGCTTCTCTTGTTTTTGATTCCTAGTTTTATTCCAGTATGATCTGAGAAAATAATTGATACAGTTTTGATTGTTTATAAATTTGGTGAGCCTCGTTTTATGTCCTAATGTAATGTCTCTCCCAGAGAATGTTCCATGTACTGACAAAAAGAATGTGTTTTCTGCAGCCGTTAGGTAAAATATTCTGTAAATACTCTTGGGACCATTTGGTCTAATAATAGACTTTAAATCCAATATTTTATTGTTGATTTTCTGTCTAAATGATCTGTCCAGTACCGACAGTGGGATGTTGAAGTCTCCAACAATTGTTGTATTGGAATGTATCTCTCTTCCTTTAGATCTCATGTTTGCTTTATATATCTAGATACTCTGGTGTTGGTTGCATATATATTTAGAAATTTTTTATCTTCTTGCTGAATTGATCATGTAACCATTATATAATGACCTTCTTGTCTCTTTTTACAGTTTTTGACCTAAAATCTGTTTTATCTAATATCAATGTGGCTACTCCTGCTCACTTTTTTTATCCATTTGCATACTTTACTTTCAGACTTCATGTACCTTTACAGGTGACATAAGTTTCTTTTAGGCAGTATATCATGCATCATATTTTTTAATTTATTCATCCAATTTGTATCTTTTAAATGTAAAATTATTTCTTTTACATTCAAAGTTATTATTTATAGATGAAGACTTATTACTGTTATTTTGTTAATTGTTTTGTGGTTGTTTTATATATCCTTTATTCCTTTCTTTCTCATTGGTTTATCATTGCAGTTTGGTAGTTTTCTGTAATGGTACCATTTGACTCCTTCCTCCTTCTCATTTGTGTTTTTGCTCTACCAGTGAGTATTAGACTTACTTGTGTTTTCATGATGGTTGATAATGTCCTTTCACTTACAGTTGTAAGACTGCTTAAGTATTTTTTTGTGTGGCCAGGCTAGTAGTGGTTAATTCTCTCCATTTTTACTTATCTGGGCAAGACTTCATTTTTCCTTTATTTTTGAAGGATAGCTTTGGTGTGCATAGTGTTTTCGGCTACATTTCTTTCTTTCTTTCTTTTGGCACTTTGAATAAATCTTATTCTCTCCTGGCCTCTTAAGATTTCTGCTGAGAAATACACTGTTTGTCCAATGGGGATACCCTTATATGTGACAGGACACTTTTCTCCTGATGTTTTTAGAATTCTCTTTATCATTGACTTTTGACAGTTTTAGCATACTGTGCCTTTAAGAAGACCTTTTTAGGTTGAATCTATTTGGGAATATCTCTTACAACACTTGGTAATTTTTCAAGTATTGTTTTGTTAAATATATTTTGTATGCCTTTGCCCATCTTTTCTCCATCTGGAATTCTCTAAATATGAATATTTAGTCACTTTATGTTATTCCATATGTCACTTAGTTTTTCTCTTTTTTTATTCTTTTCGAGTTTTTTTTTATCTGACTGAGTTATACCAAAAGACCTGTCTTCAAGTTCATAAATTCTTTCTTCTGCTGTATTTAGTCTATTGTTGAATCTCTCAGTTATATTTTTTATCTCATTCATTGAATTCTTCAGTTCCAGGATTTGTGTTTCGTTCGTTTTTATGATAATTCTTTGTTGAATTTTTCACTGAGATCATGAATTGTTGTTGTTTTTTTCTTTTAATTTCTTTGGATTCTTGATCTTGTATCTCACAGAGTTTCTTTAAAATAATCCTTTTGAACTCATTTTCAGGCATTTCATAGGCTTTTTTTTTTGGAATCTGTTGCTAGAGAATCATTGTGTTTTTTGAGGTGTCACGTTTCCTTGCTCTTTCATGTTTCCTGTATTCTTACATTTATATCTGTATATCTGATCTATCAGTCACTTCTTCCAATTTTATCAGTTTGTTCCATGAGGAGAGACTTTTTTCTACAGTTGTATCGATAATGTTGGTTGGATCAGCACTTTGGCTTTGATTCTGTTTGGGCACAGTAGTGTAGCCTCCACATGATTTCTTTGACTTTAATCAGTGTCAGTGTTATTAGTGAGTTCATCAGTGGCTTAGGCTGTGAGTGTTAGTGGAAGCTATGGTAAGATTTTACTAAGGATGTGGATGATAGGTGGGTACTTCTCAGGCAGTAGTGGTGATAGCAGCAGGCTGGGCGTGTCAGTCCATGGGTCCCAGAGCAGCATATGCTGGCACCAGTAGTAGTGGGTTCAGGTGGCACTTCTGGCACCTTGTTTACGTGCTGGCAGTGGCAGCCATAGGCTGGATGGGTCCTTAGGCACCTGGGGAAGTGTACATAGCGTCAGCAGTGGCAATAGAAGCAGCAGGCCAATCATCAGGCTACCAAGGGACAAGCTCAGGTACCAATGATAGCAGTGACAAGCTAGGCCAGCGAGTCCTCAGGCCCCCAGATGGCACATGTGGGTGGTTGTCAGCAGCAATAGGCTCATTGTTCCCATCTTAAGGCCCCTCTCCTTGTATGCATGGATGTTGTTGGCAGGGCAAGTCGATCCCCAGGTCGCTGGACAGCATACTTGGGTAGTGGCAGCTGTGGCAGTGGACATGACATGGTGGGCCATCCTCAGGCCTTCTGACAGTGTGTGTGGGCACCTGGTTGGCAGGCAGGATGGGTTGATCCTGACTTCCCTGGATGGCGGCATGCTTGGGTACCTGCGGTGGTAGGAACGGTGGGCCTGTTGTCAGGCCTCCTGATGGTGTGTTCGTGCGCCAGTGGCGGCATGCAGGGGTGGGTAATACCCGTGTCCCCTGGCAGTACACTCAGGTGCTAGTGGTAGTGGTCAGAGTGGACAGAGGGGAGTGGGTTTCCTCAGGCCCCCTGATGGTGTACATGAGCAGCAGGCAGGGCAGGTTGATCCTCAGGTTCCCCTATGGCATGTTTGCATGGTAGTGGTGGGTTGGAGTGGAATGTAGTCTAATGATGGCTGGGCTCTCAAAATGATGCCATGCTGTAGCCTCTTGGGTCTCATAGGGTTGGGTGGGACCCAGTGCAAACTCCCTCTCTGGAGCAATACCACTGTGTGGACTCCAGGCAGCTCCCTAAGCTAGTCTCAGGGCCTGTGAGGGCTGAGGTGCCCTCCTGTGACTAGGATTACAGGAGTCCAAAGTGGGAACATAGAAAACTAAGGAGTGCTTACTTTTTCCCTGGGGAATTTCTCCTGGCTCCTAGCCAGTTCCAGATCCCAGCTGGACTAGCTGCTTCTCTTCCCTGTCCTTTTATGCCTCACGGGTACCCTGTGTCTCCCTGCTGAATTCTAGTGTTCTCTCTTATACATTCTGTTCAACCTGTGATTATCTGCTTGCTGCTTTTTAGTCCTTTGTGGAGGAGGTGAGTGCTGGGCACCTCTATTCAGCCTTCTTGAAGCCCTCTTCTTCCAGGATATTATCTCTTTATTATATTCATTTCAGATATGTTTCCAGGATAATTTTTTTAAATACTCAATTATAGATATTGTAAAACAATAGAGAGAGATTTTACATCGGATTTTATAAAATAACCACTGACATTTTTTATCACGTACCCTTATACAAAATGTTCTCACCATTTATATTTCTAATAATTATAATACTAAGGACAATGGACCTCTTCATATCTTCTAAGTGAGTATAACTTTTCTTCTTCTAAATTAAGATAACTTAAGAGATAAATAGACAAAATGTTCATATTCATGAGAGTGCCATTTTCCTGAAATGATGGAAGTCACTAGTTGGAGCAAACATGAGTATCAGATTAATTATAGCTATTAATGTATTCCTGATTCTGTTTTGTATGTTTCTTATGCTTTGTAAGCGGAAATGTATTTTTCAACCTAATAATGTTAAATTTTAATTATGTGGTTGCTTTTTTGTAGGCTGTCAGATACAACTGCATTAGAATAGATAAACAACCAGTATACAATGTAGAGGTAAGGGGCTTGGGGTAGGGTGGTAATCAGAGCAAAAAAGCAGCTTTGTATTTTGTTATTATTAGTTATTTTTATTTAAAGGGATGTGTTATCTGTACAAAAAAGCTTTATATAAAATTTGAAATATAGTTTCTGTAATCAAAAAGGAAAAAGTAATGTTCTGTCAAAACTGAAAAAAACAATTTCCATACAAATATTAAAAACTTACCTTGTGCTTATGCAGGTGAAATATGTATCCCTATTCTCACATTTCAGAACTTTCTGCATTATTACTTTTAGATTAGAATTTTTTGCTATAATATTTGTAAAAGTATATTACTTCTTTTATATTAAATACTCTTAAAATTGATTTTTTTATTCCATGTAGTCTTTCAGAGTAGTTTTAATTCTCAGCTTATTCACAGTAGTTACTTTTACTGTTAAAAAATATTCTGACTAAATGAATTTTATGTAACTCTTAGTTATATAAATATGCATTCTCAAAATGATTTTGTGATTCTCTAACAATTGCTACTTTTTCCAAATATTGATTGTGTTTGGTGATATCGTAATATATTCAGGAGATGATAATAAACATAGTTTGTCTTCAAGTTTAGATAAAATCAACAAATAATTTTGCCCCTAAAGAACTATGTAGGTTGTACATAGTTCTGTCTGAAGTCTCCTCTTTATCAACCAAACTGCAAATTTCTACTCAAAGTTTTCTTTTAGAGGTAGTATTTCCCCTTACTATTTAAAGGAATAGAAAATCATAAATATAACAATAATTTATATTTTTGCAGTGACTTATTAAAAAAAACACATTCATATACATCATCCTTTTTGAACTATATAACAGCCCTGTGAAATAGTGAGGGCACGAGTTATCTTCATTTTATAGATGAGGAAATTATAACTCCATAGTAATTCAAGATTTGATACCAGAATTTCACCTTTCTTTTCTTTGAGTCATAGAATCTTTTCTTTCTTAGGTTAAAAATACTGAATTTCCCAGAGGTGTATTAAATTTAATTGAAAGCCTCATAGAAGGACAGTTTTTTAAAGAAGCAATTGAGGAACTTTCCTCTTTGCAAGCACAATATATCCCTCCTGTATGCCTTCTTCATGCTCTTCTAGAGAACGTTCTACAGGTAAGAGCAGCCTTAAAGGTTTATAATCTTTTCTCAAAGAATGTTAAAATGTGAACATTTTCTCATTTTTTTGTATATTTACAGTTCCTCTTTTCAGTGTTTATTTTTTTCACTTTACCAGGAAATGCAGTACATACTTGTTACTACTTTTCTATTTTTTGACTATGTACTAGGTACTACTCTGAATATTTTAGCTTATTATTTTCTCAAGATTTCTAAGATAATTTTGTCTTAGGAAAAAGGAATTTTTTTTCATGGCAGTAAAGTATCTAATATGAAATTCAAATTACAATGATGTAGCATGCCATTTCATAAATTGATTCTTTAGTACATTAATAATAAACATTTTAATTTGTGATATATATAGAATATGAACATACTCTTTAAACTGTGAAAACCAGTAGGAGTAGCTATTCAAAGGTAACTTTCTAATCATGTTCTTCATCAAGGTCTTAATTTGAAAACATAACAGGTATAAGCCATGTCAGACTAATTTTGCATAAAAAATTCCTTTCAGGTGACATCTGGGAACTCTTAGTCTCACTATAATCATGAAAAGGATAATGGATTTTTTTATATAAACTAGAGCTAACAGCTCGGACTACCTAATTAATGTGTAGATACAGTTGTCCCTCAGCATGAGATATGGGTTCCAGGACACCCACAGTTACCAAAATCCACACTTATTTAAATCCCACAATCAGTCCTTCAGAACCTACATCTGTAGGAAAAGTTGGCCCTCCACATCCACAAGTTTTGTGTCCCACAAATACCATATTTTCTTTCCATGTTTGGTTGCAGATACTGAACCTGTGGATACAAAGGGACAACTGCATTTATTGGAAAAAAAAAAAATCCACATATAAGAGGACCCATGCAGTTCAAACCATGTTTTTCAAAGGTCAACTGTACATATTTAGAGCATGCCTGTCTCTCAGTTGCTGTATTTAATTAGCTAATCCTCGTCCGATCTCCTTTGTCCAAACATATATATTTAGCAAGAAAGTTAGGCCAGGGTTATTATTCTAGTTTTAAACTGAATTAGCTGGTGAAACTGTACTTTTAGCTATAGTGTTTTATTTGTTTGTTTATTTTTACATAATAGGATAACATAGATACGTTTTCTGGTCGATACTTTCATGTATTGTCAGCTCTTCTTCACCTGCATCCTCCTTGGAAGTCCCCAGCCATGTCACAGTATTACTTAGAGTTGTTTCAGTGTCCAACTTGTATGAAAGGAGCATGGTCTTTAGTAGAAGTGCTTATCAGGTAAGGAATTTTACATGTGAAGATGCTATATTTCATCTAGTAGTTGTTATGGTATGTATTTTTTTAGAAATTGATGAAAAAAGTATATTTCTGTTTTTAGAAAAGTGTATGTGTATTATGTTTATTGCAAAACTCTTATAAAAAGGGCAAATCTGTATTGGTCATGTTTGTCAATCTGTTTGTTAAAAAAATAAAAGTTCAGTGAATCCATGAAATGGATTCACTAGAAAGCCAAATTATTTTTTATTAACAAAATTACAAGTTTACACATTGTTTTTAAAATGAAGAAAATTAATTTACTGAATATGCATATCAGTTTTGGTCATCAAAAGTATAAACATTTGTGACTATATATGGTATTTATTTTAGGGCATCAGTTATATTTTTTCAGCTAGAAATTTTGAATTTTGAAACAGAACTTAATGTATCCCAAATATATCATCTCTTTCATGCCTTTGCCCATGCTGTCATCTGCCTAGGCCTTCCTTTTTCTTTTGTATGTTGTTGTCTCTAGAAATCCTTCCTTTTTCTTTTTCTTTTTCCCTAACAGAACTTAGGATTTTCCCCTTCCTATTCTGATACCTCTCTATATCTGATAACCCTTATTTGTTTGCAAGGGTCTTTCTTATCATTCAGGTGATGATAAAATGATCAGTTTTAGGAGGTCCATAGTAGTGAAAGAGAAAGGACACTTGAGTTGCCAGACAAAGGGTAGACTTTTGATTAGCTCTTTGAGATCATAAAGATTCATGTACCATCTTGGTTTTGATATATTTGAAGTAAGCTAATCATGTAGCTAGCATGCATTAATTCATTCTTTGAATAAATGTTTGAGCACTTACTGGGAGTCAGGCACGATGCTACATTTCAGAGATAAAAAGGTAAATGAAATAACAGTTCCTGCACTTTGAAGGTGACTGGTATGTAAACGTAATTCCAGCACAGCAGAACTAGCCAGCATAGGTATAGGATATGAGGAAATAAGGCTTATGTGGCTGGCATCCTTCTTAATTACCAAATCTGTTTCTTCCTTCACTGTCACTGTATTTAAGAGTTTTCATTGCTTCTTACATATACTATTGCAATAGCTGCTTTATTGATCTTAATTCTATTTTTTCCCTTTAATTTATCTTCCAAAATACCCCAGTATGCTTTTTCCAAAGTGATCTTGTCATTTCCCAGATTAAAGTTCTTCATTGACTCACACATCACCTATAGAAGACAGTTCAAATTCCTTAGCAAAACATTTAAGACCCTTCATAATTTAACCCCTATATATGTCTCAGTTCTCATCTACATCACTTTCACCCATGTGCCCAATGACTATTTTTTATTTCCTATCCCTTTGTTCTTAGGTTCTCTCTCTTTCTCTCTCCCCCTCTGCCTCTCCCCCTCCCCCTCTCTTCCAGGATACCCCTCCCATTCCTGCCACCTCACAAATATCTGTCCCACTGCCCAACACCTATAACCGTAATATTTATACCCCCATGATATGCTGAAATAAATAAATAAATAAAAATGCAGCTCGGATGCCACTTCCTAACTCTTGCTCTTTCCTTTGAGTTAGGTTTATCACTCACATTAGTCTGTGACATCCTTAAGGATAGGTGCTCAGTCTTAAACATCTCTATTCTCAGTGTCTAATATAATGCCTGGAACATAATAATTATTTAACAAATGTTTGGATGAATTAATTGATATGACAGGAGATAGAATTTGGGCAGGTTAAAGTTAGACTTTTTAATAAACAGAAATACCCAGGGTTTTTTTTTTGTAATTTTTTTTCTTTCTTCTTTTCATTATATTATGGGGGTACAGATATTGTTAGGGTTACATATATTGCC
>VBSM01002608.1:36169231-36184379 GCA_008086735.1 Cheirogaleus medius
AGTAATATTCCATTGTGATCATATACCAAATTTTAATTATCCATTCCTGAATTGGCGGGCACTTGGATTGTTTCCAAGACCTTGCAATAGTGAATTGTGCTGCAGTAAACATTCGGGTGCAGATGTCTTTATAATAGAATGACTTATGCTCTTTTGATACCCAGGTTTCTTTTCAAAATAATTGTATTCATTGGGGGTTTCATCAGTAGGATGCCTAGGGAAGTGGTGTAGGCATATAAATTAGCTGGGTGATGTTAGTCTCTCTACTTTTGTATATATTTAAATTATTCCATAGTACCTGTTTTTTTTTTTTTTTTTTAAAGAAAGGAAAAAGAGAAACCATGCCTATGTCAGTTTTCAGACAGACTACATAACTCTATGAGGATGGAGGTATCTTATGGAACAGATTCAAGTATCAAATAAATTGTTAAATTTAATAGCTGCAGCTGGGTGCGGTGGCTCACGCCTATAATCCTAGCACTGTGGGAGTCCGAGGCAGGAGGACTGCTTTAGGCCAGGAGTGCAAGACCAGTGTGAGCAAGAGTGAGACCCCATCTCTACTAAAAATAGAAAAATTGGCCGGGTGTCACGGCCTGCGCCTGTAGTTGCAGCTACTTGGAAGACTGAGGCAGGAGGATCCCTTGAGCTCAGGAGTTTGAGGTTGCTTGCAGTGAGCTATGCTGACACCACTGCATGCTACCCAGGGTGACAGAGTGAGACTTTGTTTCAAAAAAAATAGGAAATTGAACCTCACTCCCTATTTTTAAAAAAATTTTGTAAATTATTAAAAAAATACTTTTAATATCTGCTATGGACTGTCTTAATCTGATAATGTGGTACTCAAAAAGAAGACAGATTAAGTGGAGACAGGTAGAAAGTTACCAGTACATTGTTATTTGATTGATAAGAAAGTTGGGAGATTGTAATAAATATTGTTACCTAGACTTTCTCTCTGTAAGTCTTAGAGTTCTGAGTAGTCTTACGTTTTATTTAAAAATATATTATAGAACTGTGCTCTCTGACCCAATAGCCACTAGCCACATGTAATAATTTTTATTTAGTGATGCTACCATAGCTCACTGCAACCTCAAACTCCTGGGCTCAAGTGATCCTCCCGCCTCAGCTTGTCAAGTAGCTAGGACTATAGATGCATGCCACTGTGGGCAGCTAAGGTCTTTTTTTATTTTTTGTGGAGACAGGGTCTTGCTATGTGCCTAGGCTGGTCTCGTACTCCTGACCTGAAGTGCCTCCCAAAGTGCTGGGTTTACAGGCCTGAGCCACTGCTCCTAGCCTATTTATATTTAATTTTATTAAGATTAAGTAATTAAAAGTTGGGGTCCTCACATGCACAAGCCATATGTCAGATATCCAGTAAAACATATCCATTACCATAGAAAATTCTATTGGAATGACTACTATAGAAGATGGAAACAAAATAAAATACTGAATTTTTAAGTAGCCCTAAATAACCTTCATTTGCTAAATAATAAAAAAGAAAATAATCTTGGGTAAGAAAGAGAGGGATTGTGGCAAGTATCGTTTGAGAGCTAGCTTAGCTGGTCATTTGGATCAAAAGTACTTAATGAAATTCATAATTTGTTCTTATCAGTGAAATAGAGTACAAAGGGAAAGTACTCAATAGTTGTTAAATACTGTGACAAATAAATTAGATCTATATTAAGAATTGAATAGTCATGAATTATTTGACATTGTTTAATTTTTAAAGGAAGAAAATATATTATTAATAAATTTTGTTGAACTTGCTTTATATTTTGTTGAGAAAAATTTTTAAATTCCAACAATATTCTAAAAAAATACGTTGTTCACAAGTCACTCAGTGAATTCCTTGTATGTTATAGATTGTCGGGTTTATGTTTTTCAGGTCTTGCCTTTTCAATGAAAGTTTTTGTCATCAAATTTCAGAAAATATTGGCTCTAAGGTGCTCCATCTGACACTGCTCAAGTTTTTCTTTAATTTAATTGAAAGTGAAGTACGGCATCTGAGTCAAAAGTAAGTTTTAATCACAAAAAAACACATTTTTCTATAATTGTATTGTTTTGTGTACCATTTCTATAATCATTTATATAGATATTTCTAAAAAGTTACCTTGTTTTTATTCTAAAGTAGGTTTTTTTAAAAATATATAGCCAGACGCATTTTTCAGTGGCGGTGCCCTTTTTTTTGTTTTCCAGAGTTCACATTTTTATTTTTTGTTCTACATTTAGATAGGTTAGAATGTTTTCATTTTTTCAAATTTAGATTTTTTTAATTGTTTAGTAATTGAATGCTTGAGTAAAAAGCTACACTAGTTTTAAACACTGAATCTATAATGTGATAAATTTTTTTTATGCTTTAAAACTTACAGATAGATTATTGTGTTACACTGTCGGTAATTTTATTGAACTGAGGCCATTTTTTATATTTTGTCCTTTATTATAATGTTATAATCTTTATATATTATGACCTTTGTATATGCAAAAATTGCTGGCATTTTTTTTTTTTTGACAGAAGGCATGCCTAATAACTGTCATGATCAAAGTGGCATAAAGTATACTTTTTGTTCATGTTTTTATTAGGTTGTATGACTGGTCAGATTCTAAGAGTCTAAAAATAACAGGAAAGGCAATTCTTCTTGAAATCTTTTGGTCAGGAAGTGAAACCTCTGGGCTTTTGACCAAACCAGTAAATATGCTTTTGGAATGGACTATCTATTCTCACAAGGAAAAATGCAAGTCTAATGATGTAAGTAGGATTAATTTACAGATGAGTAATGGTCTATGGAAAAAGTGCTTTGAATTTTATACCTTTTCTTCTTCCCTTTGTTCTTTGAATTACTTGAAAAAAATTAAAATGTACCCAAATATGTCATTGTTTCCTGAATTTAGTTTTAAGGTAAAAGGTCCTTGAAGACTAGCTCCTTCACCATCTCACATTTGGATGTAATAGCTAGGGACAGTTATATATGATCATTACTGCTAATAACTCTCTAGTTACTTAACCATTCTAGATTTTTTGCTTTTGTATATTTTGATTTATAAGGAACTTATGATTTAAAAAAATTGAATCAATCCTTATATTTGTAAGGGGTACTTATAAAAAATTTTGCTTGTTTTGAAAACTGCTTCTATCCCTCTCTCTGGGTGTTAAGAATTATTATCCGAAATATTTCTTTATAAGTAGATTTTGCCTGTCATTAGAAATGTTAACATGATGATTTTAGTGTATGATCTATCCGAAGGGTAATTGGGAAAATTAAATACAGTAAAACATATAAAGTGCATAGCAACATACTGTGGCACATTTTGGGTGCATAATATACATCAATCACCTTTCCTTTCTCCTTTTCAAAATGATCTGGGCTTTTATTATCTACTTTTCTTGTGTTCTATGATTAATTTCTGCTCTTCTCTTTTAAATTCTTTTATTAATACTTTCTCTTCTACCTTTTGAATGTTTGGATCTTTTTTCCTAATATGTGCACTAAATATTAATTACCTTTGGAGTACAATTTGAGATTGATTCCATGGGTTTGATACTTCAGGGTTTTCTTACTGTTATTTTCAAAGTGCTTTTTACTGTCAATTTTGATATCCCCTTTGATCCAAAAGATACTTTAAAAGGGTGTTTTAAAATCTCTAAACAGATAAGTTTTTGTTATTGTTAATAGGTATTGTTTGTTTGGCTGTGCTTTTTTTTGTTGTTGTTGTTAATTTCTAATAAGGAATTACAGTTAAAGAATATACCCTATATAACTTCTGCTTTCTGAAATTTATCAAACTTTTCTTTTTGGCCCCTTATAAGATTAAGGGCCAGAATGTGTTTATATTGTTACAGTGTTGTAACAATACAGAAAATTGTTTATAGTGTTCTGCATTACCTAATAGAGCAAACTTTATAATTGTTTTAATTAACTCTTCAAACTCTACTTTGTGGATTTTGTCATGTGACAGCTTCTACTTTATATATGTTAATGTTTTTTATTATTCATAACCCACATCTCATAATTTCTAGTTATGATGCCATAACTGCTAGTTAGGTAATATTTTCTTCAGGGGCAGTAAACATAGTAGCTTTTGGCAGAGAGCCCTGGTATCAGACTGCCATAAAGTCTGTTCTATACTAAGAAAAATTCTTATGTAATTTCTCTTCAAATATTTCCTCAGATCCATTTTCTCTCCTCTCCTTTTTAAATTCCATTTAAACTTCTTTATATCTCTTCTTCATATTCTTTGTGTTTTTTACCTTCTCATCTTTCTCTCTCTATGTATATATTTTTTTCCATACTTACAGCATTCTGGATAGAGTCTTTTCATCAAATTTTTAGTTCACCAGTTCACTTTCAGCTGTGTTCAGTATATTTCAGCTGTGTCCAATATAACATGACCATTGCATTTTAAATTTTTATATTTTTTCCAGTTCTAGACTTTTTTACTTCCAAACTGCTATGACATGTTTTTATGGTTTCTAGTACCCTACAAAACTTTCAAGATTTTCTTTTGCCCTTGAATGTGGCAATAACATTTATTTTATAGTCTATGTCTATTATTCCATATCTGAAGTATTTGTGGGTCTGTTTCTATTACTGTTTCTGCTGTTTTCCTTCTCTTGTGTTTTTTTTCTTTTCTCTTGCATCTTTTCTTTTCTCTCGCAAGCTAGTTATCATTCACCATGTGCTATAAATTGTATTTGAAAAATTATGTGCAGAAACAATATATATATCAAAGACCAGAATATCTTCCTCCAGAGAGAACTTCTGTTTAACTTCTGCCAAGTGCATGGGTGCACTACCAGTCAAGGACTACCCTAATCTAGTGTCTACATTTGAGGGACCCTAGGTAGTCCAAATGAAGTAAAGGACTACATATATGTGTAGATTTGCTTCTGATTTACTCTTACTCTGGGTCTCAACCTATTAGGGAATAGGCCTTGCTTGGGCCATGACTTTTTTTTTTTTTTTTTTAACCTTTTTTCCCCTAAGCTCTGAAAATAACAGTTCCATATCTCAACTCTTTCCCTAAAATCAGCAAAAGTAATCAGGACAAAATCAGCCAGCTTTGAGTGCTTCACTTGGTTTTTACCTTTACCTATATTTTGGCCTAGCAATTCCTTGTAACTTACTGTCTTATGTTCAGAAGATGTTTTGCATGTCATCCAACAGTTTTAGTTGTGGTTTTCCTCTATAAGAGGAATTACCTAGCTTCCATTACCAGATACAGAAGTTCTTGCTGAGTTTAAAAAGCAGGTGTCTGAGGCATGCTTCCAAAAAGAAAATTCTTTTGAGGACACTAATATTTTTCTAAATTGGCATTATAAAGGAAAGATTGCTCCTGATTATAGCTAGACTATTTTGTGACCAAGTAATTTTATTATGTGACAGTAACCAGTTGACTAGGCACTTTCTCATACATATATGTGATTTTAAAAGTATGATTTTGCAAATGTATAGAAATTGAAAATAGTCAACTGATACAGAATTACTATCTATACCTCATTGCCAATTCAGTATAGTACTTGTAAGCTAAAGCCGATAGTATCTGTATAAATTATCATCTGCCTTTTTATTTACTTCTTATGCATTAGAATCATTAAGGATAGAAAATATTATAAAACATTTCTTTTTTCATTTGATTACATAAATGAAATTGCTCATTTATAACTGAAAACAATAATAAAACTAATGTTTTCACAATTTTACCAAGTCTTCAAAGGATTACTGTAGATAAGAAATTACTCAAGAAGCACTGATGTAAATAGTAACAGATTTATACATATTTAACTTGAAGATTTTTGTTCAAACTTATAAATAAAAGCAACATATTTGTGAAGCAATCTGCAGTAAATTGTAGCATCAGTTGTAAAATGAGAGCTGGTTTTGAATTTTGCAGATTAATATTTTATTTAACATTTGAATTGCTTAAATTCATATAAAACTGCCTTTTTTATTGTATTACCTTTCTGTTAGAATTCATTCTTGTACTTAATTAAATCTTTTTGGCAGTTTCCAGTCTCAAGAATTCCATGCATGTTCACAGACATCATTTTCTGTACTGTAAAGCATTTGTTTCTTGATTTGCTGAGTTGAAGCATTCAATTTAAGTCATTAGCTAAACAGAAGTCCTCAGTTTATGCTAATATTGTTTTGTCACAGTGTCAATCAGCAAGTATTGCAGAGTGACACAATGGCAATGAATTTCATTGTCATTAATCTGAGAAAGCTTTGGGCTTTCCTTGGCAAAGAGCAGAGGTGGGCTGTGTCAGGGTTATGTAGGAGGTACAAATTTTACTAGTCCCACTTTTCTTTGAGATGTCCTTAAGTGCTATTTAAAGATAATCCCACAATATAGGTAGAAATGGAAGCTAGTTCATATTAAATGATGAGAAAATTGAGGCTAAAATGTTTTAAGTAACTTATTCAAGGTGTTACAGCTTGTTAGGGCAAAGCCTTGACTAGAGGCCAAGTCTCCACTGTGACACACTTTCTCATTTTTCAAATGCCAGTGTTTAAAATAGGAAGAGGCACAGTATATGCATTATGTTTGCATCTTTCCAACAGAGTACTTTGTCACATATTGCAGTGGGCTATTGTGAAAATCTCTAACCTGGGAGTCTGAAGGCCTAAGATGCTAGTTTGTTTTACGTTACAGATAGTCAATGTTTGGAAGATCACCAAGTTTATAAACTGCAGGTTACCTGTACTGGCAGATAATAGAGAACTGTACTGACAGAATGTCTTATAATAGAGTTTAACATATTAGAAAGAAATTCTAAGGTAAATATGTGTTATATATGCAAATCATGTCTCTTATTTCTTTATTCCTAGGTTATTCATTTCCGGCTTTAACAATTATTTCAGTATTCCAAGAAAGCTGTTTTCTTTGATAGTTTATTTCCCATTTTATCTTTTTGTTTGTTTTTTTAAGAGATGGGGTCTCACTATATTGCCCAGGCTGGAGTACAGTGGCTATTCACAGGTACTAGGATAGTGTACTGCAGCCTTGAACTCTTGGCCTGAAGCAATCCTACCACCTCAGCCTCCCAAGTACCTGGGGCTACAAGCATGTCCCACCTTGCCCAGCTATTTGTCATTTTCTTGCTAGTCCATTTATGAAACATATATCCATTCTATTGGAAATAATAGCATTGTTTATATGCTGTTAAAGTGGCAGTGAGTATAATCCATAGCACAGTCTCTTGGCCCTATGGTTAAAGCAAGTGTGATAGTTAGGAATATAGTATAAAAGAATCCAAGAACCTGATTTGAAAATGTTTTTTTATATAAACACTATTATGGACATATAGTATTAAGAGTATGCATGTTTATACACAAATAAGAATAACTTTGGTAGGATCTTTCTTTCTTTCTTCCTTTCTTTCCTTTCTTTCTTTCTTTCTTTTGAGACAGTTTCATTCTGTTGCCCAGGCTAGAGTACCGTGTTGTTAGCCTAACTCACAGCAATCTCAAACTCCTGGGCTCAAGCTATCCTCCTGCCTCAGTCTCCTGAGTAGCTGGGACTACAGGCACGCACCACCATGCCTGGCTAATTTTTTCTATATTTTTTTAGTTGGCCAATTAATTTCTTTCTGTTTTTAGTAGAGAAGGTGCCTCGCTCTTGCTCAGGCTTGTTTTGAACTCCTGACCTTGAGCGATCCCCCTGCCTTGGCCTCCCAGAGTGCTAGGATTACAGGTGTGAGCCACCACGCCCAGCCTGGTAGGATCTTTCTTATCATTATAAAGAAGCTGCAGTCATTCCATGAAATCATGCAAGACATCCTACCCCTCTCTAAGTGCTTAGTAACATTAAAATCAAGGTAAATTTAATATTAAACAATACTAATATTCAATTGTGGTTTCAGGTATATGTATTTTTTTTTTTTTTTGAGACAGTGTCTCACTCTGTCACCCAAGCTGTAGTGCAGTGACCTCATCCTAGCTCACTGGAACCTCAAAACTCCTGGGCTTAAGTGATCCTCTTGCCTCAGCCTCCTGAGTAGCTGGGACTATAGGCACCCACCATCACAACTGGCTAATTTTTCTATTTCTTGTAGAGACAGGGTCTCACTTTTGCTCAGACTGGTCTTGAACTTCTGGCCTAAAGTAATCCTCCTACCTCGACCTCTCAAAGTGCTAGGATTACAGGCATGAGCCACTGTGCCTGGCTGTTTATGTATATTTGTATAAGAGAAAAGGGAAAATCCTAGCTGGTTGATTTGATATTTTTAATGGATGGAGTGCTGGGTTGTGGTTTTATAAGAGGTTTCACTCTGTGGGCTAACATCCTTCTTCCCTACCCAGGGTCTTAGAACCTGGAAGGTCTCAAGTGGTCCTGATGTACTATACCCTTGAGATGGGGAATACTTTTAGAAAAAAATTTACCAATCTCTTGCTTCCTTTCTGAGAACTGTCATTGCTAATATTCAGGTCTACATTATGTTGGAAGGAACATTTTCTGGTGTGCATATAGACATAATTGGCTAGTTTAAATATATATTTTCACTATTCTGTTTTATATTCTCTTGATAACTTGAACAGTGAGAAGTGAAGATTAACTTGCTCAGAGTGATCATCTATCTACATGTTGTATTTACAAAGAATGGTGTTGATTTCCTATCAGATAAGGAATGATGTCCTAATGAAATACTATGTATATACCTAATGAAATACTGTATATACCTTAAAGAAACAGGTTTGCTGAGTGCAGGAGAAGCAAATCCAGTTGTCACTAAGGGTTGAAAGTACTAAGAATTTCTTTGTCACTCATCCCATATTGGGCATATGATGGCAGAACATAGTAGTTATAATCTACCGTGTTTCCCTGAAAATAAGACATGGTCTTATATTTATTTTTCCTCAAGAAGACAACCTAGGGCTTATTTTCAGGGGATGTGTGATTTTTTTTAAGTGTGGTACAACAATCTACATTTATTCAAATATAGTTAAGTCGTCGTCTTCTGGAACATCATCATAACTCTCCAAACTCCGAATTCCATCCTGAATTTCTTGCAACTTTATTTCCTTTAGAACCATTGGCCCCAGTCTCTCATGTCGAGCAATAGCGCTCTCATGGGGCAGATGAGAAGGGCTGCTCGTCATCTTTACCGCTCCTTGACGAAATGCATGGGTTGTGCAGATCATCACTAGGTCTTATTTTCGGGGTAGGGCTTATATTGCACAAATGCTTAGAAATCCTGCTAGGGCTTATTTTATGGGTAGGTCTTATTTTCGGGGAAACACGGTATTTGAATTCTAAAACATTTATTAAACCTCTTCACGTGCCTTCTACCCAACTGTTAATTTGGTGATTGTTTCCACATATCCAACATGCCCAGACAACAAATAATCAGAATATAGGAATTTCAACTGGTTTTAATGTTGTTTTGAAAAAGTGTTTATATTTAAATCAAAGGTGTTTTTAGAATATTATTCTCACACCTCTTTATTTTCATAGTTTATAATGAAATTTGTGGATTAGAAAAATATTTTTAGGCAGAGTGCAATAGCTCACACCTGTAATCTTAACACACTTGGGGGGAGGCTGGGGCAGCCAGAGTCACTTGAGGCCAGGAGTTTGAGACCAGCCTGAATAACACAACAAGACCTCTGTCTCTACAAAAAGTAAAAATCAGCCAGGCATGGTGTGTACCTATAGTCCCAGCTACTCTGGAGGCTGAGGTAGGAGGATCACCTGAGCCAGGAGTCAGAGTTTGCAGTTAGTTATGATGATGCCACTGCACTCTAGCCCAGGCAACAGAGCAAGACCCTGTCTTAAGAAAAAAAAAAAAAAAAGATATATCATTGTTCCTGATGGTCAGTAGTTAGGAAAAAAAATAAGTTAATAGAAAAATATTTTTAAACACTGTGGTAAAGCGTACTTATCGTCAGTAAGATCTGTATGCTTGCTATATATCTTATAGAAAATTAATAATTATAGAAGTATTATAAAACAATATACTTTTAAAACTAATTACTATACATCTCTAAATTAGGTAATGAGTATTTGATATAATTTAATAAAAATTTGAGCCAATCTATTTTCTTGTAACAAATGGGCAATCCTGTTTACTAAAACTGTTATTCATTGTGTGTCTCAAGTCTTTTTCTGGAAAATGCCATTTAGAGAAATGTAAAGAGTACCATATATAAACAATATGGGTAGAAAGTCTGTCTTCTTTTATAGTCACATATTGTTAAAAATCCACAGAAACCAGGTATCTCCTCATATTAATGGAATTATTGCTTGACTAAAGCACTTGACAGCATTAGATAAAATTATTTTAAAAATTTGTTCTAAACTATTTGGGGTGTGTCCGTGTGTGTGTGTAGGAAGAGGGTTAATGGAGAAGAGAGGGTATTAGTTTGCTAGGATTCTTAAGAATACCTTTTATCATTAGCAAACCTTGTACCTTGTATTTTTAAATAGCAAAGTTTTGCCTCTCCAATACTCAAAATAAACACAAGAAATCGTATACTTTAGTAATATTTTTTCCATGTTACTGTTAGGTCTTCAAACATGAATTGGCTTACTTATTGACTGGAATTCTTGGAGCAGCAATAGATTATTGGATCTTCCTTGGACTTAAGATGGGTAGAAATGTGATGCGACACATGTCTGATGACTTAGGAAGTTATATTTCTCTTTCATGTGACGGTAAGTGTATCTGTTTTGTTTTTCCTAGACCAATCCTGGAAAGTAGTTTTGAATTTTTAACATATGTTCATATGAAATTTTTCTTAAATTAGTTATGAATACATACACAGATACACAGAGACAATATAAAGAAGATAAAAGTTATCCATAATGCTCCTACACAGATAACCACTGTTAACTTTTTAGTATCTTTCTGGTGTTTCTAAGCATTTTTATACAGTTGAGCTCATACTATATGTGTAATTTTGTGTTCTCGTTTTCTTCTAAACATTTTAAGAGTCTTCCTCCCACATACATTATTTATTATTCAAATGTATTTTACTGATTTCATAAAAATTAAATATTAGATGATAATACAGAAAATACTATCTGGAGTTGAATTATTATATATTTCTATATAATGTTTTCCTTAATCCTACAGTTAAGAATTATAATTAGATCATCTTTTACAAATAAATATTTAACTAGACAAATTTAAATCAATTTATTCCCTTTTCATTGGAGAGATAGATTCACTTTTTTACGTACAGTTTTTAGAATCTTACATGTTAAGAGCTATTTTCAGTACCTTTAACACTTCCAATCATTCAAGCTGAATAGAAAGCATTATCAATCTCTGGTCATATGTATGCCATGTGAACAATTCCCAGGTCTTTTCCTGCATGAACACTTAACATCATTAAAAAATGAAATTCACTGAATCAGAATACTTTATAAAGCCACTTGTATTAATTTGGATTATATTCATGGTTAAAACATTTTCCCTGTGTACCTATTGCTGTGTAACTTTTCTTATAACATAAAAAGCTGTTACTATTTTTTTCCACTAAATCTGGTGCTCTAACAAGAAATGAGCATGATGAAGCAAATAGAAGTAATTTATATTCATTATTTTCCTCACTCTTCCTCTTCCCCCGTTATGTACTTTAATTTTAAAATTTCTCCTAAAATAAGTGGGATAAAGAGTATTATTTAACCAATATGTTTGACCAAATATCTAGGTGCAAAAAAGAAAAAAAAGAAAAAATATAATATAAAAAAAAAAGAAAAAAGAAAAAAAAAAGCAATATGATGACAGAACTCATTTTTACAGTGTTCACCTTGGAAAAATTCTATCCAACTCCTTTGGGTCTCCAGACTGAGAGAGGCTTCCATAAGACCTTATGTACATTCCCAAACTTCATAGCCAGTTTAAGAAGAATCTGTCTGCCTTCCTTCCCTTTTCCTTTTGTTTATTTCTGTAATCCTAAATTCCTGAAATGAACACATTTTTAAACCAAGTGAGCTTTTTGTGGTCTTCAAATATGAAAGATGATTTTTATATACTTAATTGTCAACATTTTACACTGCCAAATAAATATTCTGTTACACGTGTTTCAGTGCATCTGGATTTTATATAAAGAAAAAGTTCTTGAATATGCTGTCAATCACTTTAATACTTTGAAGAGAGATTCCAGAACAGGAATTCAGGTTATAACTGCGTTCAGGATTTATTCAGTGATGCCCTCTGCAAAGAGAGGTCTCTTTTTATACTATCTAAGAAGATTTTTATCTAAAGCATTTTATCTTCTTTCTTTTTTTCTTTTTCGTTGAGCTGTGGGGTGATTACTGTTCCTTTTGTGGACTAGCTGTCCTTTGTTGCATGACTTTTTAACATTTCTTAGCTCAAATTCAATCTTCCTTCAGAACCCTTTCTTATTTCTTTCCTGCCATTCCTACTAGGTAGTTTGGTGTTTTTTATCCTTTTTGGAAACAGCAGAATTCTGGCATTATTAGAATGAGACCTGAACATTTTCCTAACAGAATTCCCTGTTTTCCTTCCATAATGAAATTTGAGTTTGGGGACCCAGTACAGGATTAGCAGTGGCTTTAGAGACTATAAATATAATTGTCTTTCTAATACATAGCAATGGCCTTTAAGGAAATATAAGTCATCTTATAGTTTAGAGATAATTGCATAAAATAATGAATGTTGTATTAAAAGGGTTCTACTACATGTTATACATCGGCTTCAATGCTTTCTTTACTGAATTTCCCTTGCCTTAAAGCAAGGCCTGGTTATCGTGTATTGTTCCCCATTTTCACATGACAAGTTTAAACCCTAGAAGTTTGAGCTGTGACTGACTTCAGCTAAAACTCAACCTCAGTGTTACTGTTATAATCCTATTGACAAACTGAATATTTTGCTCCCAAGGATCTATGTTTGATCACTAACATCTAAAACTTTAGATGAGATTTCAATTATATCACTGTTGAAAAGCATGTTTATGCCTTTCCTTACCCTTCTCAAAACACACACATACAGAGTTGGTTCCTTAGGCTTCAAATCATGTTGTAGTTAGGCAATTTAAAATTTTTTAACATATATTTCTAAAAATTGTTCAAATAAATATCTTTCTAATTTTTCTCTGTTAGTATAGCTTGATGTTTAACCTTTGTCAAGAGATAGGAATCAGGTAAACAGTCTATCCTTAAGAGAACAGTAGCTTTTCTATAACTAATATACAAAATTAAAGTGTTTATTATGGAGTTTGTAGAATACCACACTTTTCCCTACAAGTGAACTAGATGTTGCAGTAATGTCCTTTTTGTCCATATTTTGATAAAGAAATTTGAAAATCATTGTTTGCCACCTCTTTTATTTCAATTCTTTTTCTCTGTGGATATTCCCTTTTTTTTCTTATTAAGTATTTCTTTGCATTATTTTTCGACTCAGTCACAATCTTTCGCTTTCCTAAGTCATTAGTAAAGATGTCATGATTTGGCTGTTGCATAACTTCCAGTTGAAGATGCTGGTCCATCTTTCTCATTTATGGTCAACTGGATGTTTTGGTGTTTCCTAGTTTGAAAGTATAAAATTAATTACTGTGGTACTACTCAGATTCAGATCTATCAAATTAATAGTATAGTACAGTTTATTATAATTGTTTTGTCAAGATTTAAGACAATAGATATTTTAGAAGATAAGTAAAATTGTTTCCACCAGATGGCATGTCCATCAATTCCACATAGATGCCATTCTTTTTTGCTTCTAAACACTTTGGGCAGGAGGAGTTTCCTTTCTGTATTTTAAGGTCAAACTATCTGAAATTCCTTTTTTATGCTTAATGGAAGTTCCTTATTATTGGCTTAAAGTACAGATCAGCAAACTTTTTTTTTTTTATGTAAAGTACCAGATAGTAAATATTTTTGTCTTTTTAGACCCTACAATCTCTGTCTCTGCTACTCAACTCGGCAATTGTAGCTAGAAAGCCACCATACAATAATACATAAACAAATGATCATGGCTGTATTCTAGTAAAACTTTATAAAGGCCAAGTGTGGTGGTTTATGGCTGTAATCCTAGCACTTTTGGAAGCAAACCTGGGAGGATTACTTGAGGCCAAGAGTTAGAGACTAGCCTGGGCAACATAGCAAGACCCCGTCTCTATACAAAATATATTTTTTTAATTAGGGTGTGGTGATGTTCACCTGTAGTCCCAGGCATTCTGGAGGCTGAGGCAGGAGAATTGCTTGAGCCCAGAAGTTTGAGATTATACTGAGCTATGATGCTGCTGCTGCACTTTAGCCCAGGCAACAGAGGAAGACCCTCCTCTATCTCAAAAAAAAAAAATTTTTTTTTCATAAAAGTGGGCAGGAAGTCATAGTGTGCCAGTCCTAACTTAAACTTATTTCTTTTCCTGTTGTTTCAGTGGGAAAAGAAACATGTCATCAAAATTTACTATTATATAACAGTTTCACATCTTTAGAGAACTTTAATAAAGCTTCCTTTGCTCTTAGATTACATCATTGTCTTTTCCTGATAAATGTACATTTTCACTTTATTCACTTTTGCTTTCTTATCTTTATTCTTATCTCTTTCCATGCTTCACACTTCTTCCATAAATATAAGTTTTTATATCATTACTGATTCTCAGTCAAAATGTTTCTGTGTTTTTCATTTATTCAACAAATTTTTATTGGCATTCTATCAGTCATTGAGCTAAACACTTTTATATATAGTGTAGGAGGGAACCAAAACATAGTCCTTGTTTTTTTGGAGCTTTCAGTGGGAGAGGCAGACTTGTGAAGTAATGTAAATACATAATTTTAAAATAAGTGCTCAAAACAAGAAAATCTAGTGTTGAGATTGGTGTGCTTACTTTATATTAAGTGATCATGGAATGCAGAACCTAAAATAGGAGTTTAGCAAAGTCAGGGCAGAGTGTTTTTGTCAGAAGACAACATTTACCAAAACTCTTGAGGTAAGAAAGTATCCTGTGGGTTGGGATTTTTTATTCTTTAATTATCATTTCATTGTACTATCCACTTTGTTACTTATACAGAGTATTAATGGAGAATTTATAACAGTAAATAGATTACATGGGAAATAGTCTAGTCCTTTAATCACTTTCAATTCAAGTGTATATTTATGTATGTTCATCTTACCGGCGCGCTTGAGGCTTCTGGATAAAAGAGAGTTGAGGCTCTTGTGTGGTTTTTTTTTTTTTTTTTTTTTTTT